>SJYA01000393.1:719441-742109 GCA_006410615.1 Neotragus moschatus | reverse complement strand
TGTTTGTTTTGCCTGGGAACTTGCTTGCAGTTATCTGCAGGTGAAATTGGTCTGGGGATAGGGGACAATCAGAAGCTCCACTTTGGGGATCCTGAGTTTAAGATACATAGTAAGATAACATGTACTCGGGAACATCCCAGTTGGTACTTTCCCAGTGCCTGCCTTGTGAAAGAATACAAAACGTAGTGTCTGACTATTTTATATGCTTGAGTATAGTAAGCACAACTGTGGTTTGAGTTAGTTAATGAATGAGCGCTCACTGAGTGGCAGGTATCAGGCTGCTGTCATCACAACACAAAGGATCCAACCTGATCCTCATCCGGACCCCTCAAGGTCTGCATTTTACAGAAGCAGAAACTCAGCACAAGCAACTTGCTTGAAGTTCACATAGTTAGTAAGCGGCTCTCACTTTGAGATTCAAACTCATGTTCTACAAGTTCAAATACAGCCTCCTTTTGCCTTTATAAGTGACCTCACAAAAGAAATGTTAATATACTCGATAGACTGCCATTTGTTGACAATCTGATTTTCACCTTCAGATTATAACACCAGTGAACAAAAACAAGCCTGTAAAAAGCATGAACTCTATGTGAGTTTCCGGGATCTGGGATGGCAGGTAAGAACGGTCGGTCTAATAGGTTGCTTATTTTCTGCTTTGTATCCATCCTAAATCTCTTGTAATCTTTGTAATCTTTCCTATGCAACAGCTAGTTATTTTTTATAATTTATTTTATTTTTTTTATTGGAGTGTCATTGCTTTACAGTATTGTCTGCTGTTGAAATAATGTGAATCAGTTACCCATGTACCTGTATCCCCTCCCCCTGCCCCCAGGCTCACCCTCTGGGTCATCACGGAGCTGAGCCCCACTCGCTTCCCATTCTACAGATAGTAGTGAACGTAGGGCTGTACTGTCTCTCAATTCGTCCCACCCGCTCCTTCCCCTGCTGTGTTCACACACCCTTTCCCTACATCTGTGTCTCTATTGCTGTCCTCAGGACAGGCTCATCTGGACCATCTTTCTAGATTCTGTATATGGACACTGGTTTTTCTCTTTCTGACTTCACTCTGTATAACAAACTCTGGTCCATCTGCATCACTGCAAATGACCCAATTCTGTTTCTTCTTATAGCTCGAGTAATGTTCCGCTGTGTTACCACATCTTCTTTGCCCATTCATCTGTCAATGGACATTTAGATTGCTTCTATGTCCTGGCTATTATAAACAGTGCTGCAATGAACATACCAATTATTTTTGACATTGACTGTTCCATATAAGGATTATCCACATCATTTTTATTTCTGCATTATCCTTTCACTATTGAAACATAATAAAGTTTATGGAAAAAAAAAAAAAAACTTATGCTGAAGAACCAATGCAACCTTAGAAAGTGAAAAGAAGAAGCCCTGTTGTTTAAATATACCCAAATTTCCATTTTAGTTCCCATTTTTCATATTAACTCAAGCCATTTCCATTTGCCTTCTACAGTCACAAATTATTGGTATAGGAAGTAGAATCCTTGACTATGTCTGTGGTTAAGTTAGACGTAGAGAAAAAAATTTTCTTGTACTTAGAAGTCGTATTGCTATGTTTTATATAAGCTTCACAGACACAGTGAGGAGGAATATTTAACCACAATAATTTTCATAACTATGCCAAAAGAGTTTAAATTAAATCGTTAGATTATTCCATTACAATGGCTCCTCGGAATACAAGCTATTATATTGAGAAGTGATAGTAACATGTGAGCATTTTCAAATTTATGATAAACCTTCAACATTAATTGTTCAATAATTTTACATCAGTGACGTTTTACATCTCTGGAAAAAAATATCAGGGCCACCATCTCAAGTGCCAATGTTTTAGCTTCTTAAAATTTTTCATATACAATGCTTAGAATTTTTCTCCAACTCATTTCTTCTTAAGAGACTATAAAGTTAACACATGATTGGAAAGGAAAACAGGACAAGGAACAAATCTTAGAGCCTTAAGAGGCTGTCAAGCTTCTAAAGCAGGAATGAGTTATTAAGAAGTAATGAGAATTATCTCAATTAAGTTTATTCTTCTTTTCCTTTCTGGTTCAGTTGAACTTTGCAGAGTTCATCATTTCCTGTTTAAACAATAGTTAGAATGCTCTTTCATGATTGCAGCTTTATTCATGAATATATGGGCTAATACAGGCCAGGAATATCTTACGTAGCGACCTCTGGGAGAAACTCCAGAGGACGATTCCTTGTGAAAATATTTATACTTTTGTTGTAAACTTGAACTTAATCATAAACTAAAGGCTTGGGGGAGCCTGTCTTATTAGAATAATTGTTGAACCAAAAAGAGAAACCAATCCAGAGTATTTTGAATTTAGTATTATATTATATTGAATTATATTAATTATATTTAAGTATTCTTGAAGAATTGGTTTTGTGTGTGTGTGTGTGTGCTTTTATGTTGGTGATATTATTTCTTCTGCTTTCATGCATTTTAGGACTGGATTATAGCACCAGAAGGATATGCTGCATTTTACTGTGATGGAGAATGTTCTTTTCCACTCAATGCCCATATGAATGCCACCAATCATGCCATAGTTCAGACCCTGGTAAGTTTTCTTTTTGTAGAATAGAAAGTGGTTTATGAGGCAAGCTTCTTATAAAGTTAAAGAAAAGCATCTATTTGGAGTTTAAAAAATGCATTTTCTTCTCTTCTCAAACTCCTAACGTAAAAACTGTGCCAGAGTAAGAAATGTGGATACAGTCAGGAAATTCAGGCTGCTCTAAAGAAAAATCCTAATTCTGAAATGAGGGAAAGATTCAGCAAGGAAAATTGGAGCAATCACACAAAATGGTCATTGTGCACTGATTTCTTCAGTAGACAATATCATTAAGCACACAGGGGCTGTTTCTAACCTAACCACTCATTAGCAGTCATTACCAAAACTTTGAATAATAGCTGTGCTGAATTTCATCTGAGGGCTCTTAACTCCTTATTTAAGAATGTTCCATAACATGCTTTGGTATCATGGAAGCTCTTCAGTGTAGAATATAAGTAGAAGATTGGTTTCCATTTTTTATATCTTTTTCATTTATAATCATTAAGGTGGAAATTAATCTTCATTTCTTCCTTCCCATACTTAGGAATGTAACAGTGATTTAATCTCCACTAATGTAGGCTAGTTTTTGTGAAGGAGATAATGAAATGTTAATCTCATGGTCTCTCAGTGATTGTGCTTAGCTAATGAGCTCAGGAAAACCCTTGAGAGTCTGACTCCAACATCCGTACCTTTTAACGTGATGGGGGAACGGCCTCTGGCAGACGAGGAAGAAGTTCTAGAAGATGCCTAGGCTGTGTGATGTGACCTCACATCAAAGTTGGGTTCACAGGAGCATCTAAACTATGAGTAATCAGGGCTGAAGGAAGAGAAGAAATAATTTTGGATTCAAGACACTGATGGGAGTAGAGTTATTTGGTAGATAACAGTAGGAGAGCAGTAGCTGTTAGGAAAAAAAAAAAATCTATCTTTGTGGGTGAGGCTTATTTATGACCAACAGAAAGAGCAGCTGTTAGAATGTATGAAGAGTTGACTCTTCAGAAAGGTTATCTTCTTTTGCAATTTATTGAAAACTTAAAGTTGATGGAAATAACATCCCAGTTCCCTTCTGAATCAGAATGGTATATACACCTTGGCAGATGGAATCCTTGACTTGATGTTTTGCTGGCATCTTACTGACCTCGGAGGTACTAGTGGATAGCTCGACCACAAAGATTCACATCTGTGGCAACTAGAGTGTAGATTTTGTCAAAGACCTTGGAAATAACCTTGGAGTAGAGAGGAAGCAGAGAACTAAAACAAATATGTATTTTGAAAGGTAGTCACTTATAAATATTCTTTTCTCCCCCAAGTTTGCAGAGAAACATTTATTTCAAAATACAATCGTGTAAAATTATCAAGTTGCTTTTTTATAATGAATGGAAAATATTTGCTCATGTCTGTCCTTCCCCAACACTGATTTTTACACCCTAAATTTCTTTAATATACGATACTCGGCAAACTTATAGGTGTGGGGAGAAACTATTATTTCTTCCTTGATTGCAAAATTTATATAAACTGAAAGAAAACCTTAGTTTACTACAGCTCTTATTTCATTGTCTAAAGTGAAGAAATGGAGTCTAAATTTCAACCAGCATTTTCTTTCATGCTTGCTTTGTGCTGCCAATGCCATAGAAATATTCTTCTTTTTGTTGATTTTTGACTAATGAGGTTCCCATATGCAAGTATAGAATCAATTCCTAGGGGTATTTTAAGTTTTGATATGTCCATGCTATGTCTATGATACGTTTTTATGCTATCCATAAAAATAAGCGCTTCTTTGAAAATTTTTATTTAGTTTTTTTTTTTTTCCTGCCCTGGTTGTGCACTGCTACACCTAGGTTTCTGGGTTTTCTCTAGTTGCATCAACTAAGGGCTGCTCTCTAGCTGCGGTGCTCAGGCTTCTCATTCTGGTGGCTTCTCTTTTTGCAGAGCGTAGGTTCTAGGTGCATGGGCTTCAGTAGTTGCAGTGTGCAGGCTTAGGTACCACTTGGCATGTGAAATCTTCCCAGACCAGGGATTGAATCCCTGTCCTCTGCTTTGGCAGAGGGCGGGAGGCCCCATAAGCACATCCTGATATATGGTATCAGTGTTGGGGCAAGGAGAGCAGGTATGCAGCACAAGAAAAGTTGTTATATTCAAATGTCCTCCAGGAAGATGAATGTCTAGTTGGGGAGTGGGGTCCAGCCTTCTATTAGCTGAAAGCCCATTGCAGAGAGAAGGATGCTTCTATTTCATACCTTAGAGGAAGTGCCCTCCTCACTGTCCATCTGTAGGGTCACAGCAGAACAGCCACTATTTATAGAGAAATGCCACTTATTTTCCCAGAAATTAAGCTCTTTGTACTGTCCTTTCAATGACTCAGAGAGCTGTCGGTTTTTTCTTAGATATCCATCTAACACATCCAGGTTCGCTCAGGCTATGCAAAGCTTAATTATTAAAAAAACTCTGTCAGATACCCCTATCTCTTTTTTTTTCTTTTCTTAAAAATAAATATATAATTACATACCGTCAGCTTTTAGGACTGGAGTCTAGAAGGCAGCGTCTAAAAACAAACATTTTTTAAATCGCTGACAGGGACTTGGAACAGGCCCCTCGTCTGTATCGCTGTCCTGGGATGTGGAGTATAAGTCATCACAGAACTTGAAGGGAACATGGGAAGCTTGGTGTTTCTGGTTGTTTTTTTATTTTTTTTTTTTTCCTGGCATTGTGCATTCTCTGTTTATTTTGTGACGGACATGAAACAAGAACACAGGCGCATTTGTTGCTAAAGAAAAGCAGGTTTGTGCTGAACACGTTTGAGACATGATGGAGGAACAGTTTCTTTTTTTTTTTTTTTCAAAACGATGGCTGGGTGAGGTGATCCTTGAAGCTGGGGGTTATCCATCCATCACGGGTGAGGGGGTTGAGGAGGATAAAGCCAAGGAGGGCTTCAGGCTGAAAGTTGGAGACCCATCCAGCTTGCAGTTTCGTGAGGTCTTAGGAAATTTCACGTCCGTGTCAGATCACCTCATTTTTCCTGCCATGTCTGTCCATAGGCAGGACTCCTATATCATTTCAGCCAGGAGGTTTTGCAGCCAAGATTCTAAGAGCTGTATTTTCTCTTTGTCGATCCCTGAGGACTCTGCAGTGGGACTTCCCATAAACTCCTCTGGGGGAAGGGCCGAGGGAGGCGGGTGGAAAGAGGGGAACCAAGTTCTGGCTCCTTCTCCGATTGTTGAAGATCAGAGGTAAACGTGCCAGTATGACGAAAAGGAGAACAAATCCTTTACTTAAGCATTTTACTGTCCATGTTCAGCTACCTTTTCAGGCTTTGTAGAGGGAGAGGTAGGGATGTATATTCAAGTTGTAACATATCTAGGCTTCTTTCTTCTGACTGAACTTAGCTTGATTTTTGGCACTTGTCTCGGGGAGAAAGCAAGTCAAAGGATGTTAAACTCTGGCCAATCTGGTAAAACATTATGGGGAGAAGAGTTGAAATCATTGCTTGAAAGCAAGTATTGGATTTTTCCCTGGAGTTTATTTTGCTGTGATTTTTATGCTTCCTTGACCAAAGGAAATGAAGAATTTGCACGCTTTTGATTTTATTGTTAAAAATGCGTTGATTTATTGTTTAGTTATCCTTTTACAAATAATTCTTAGATCCCGATCTGTCTACAGTCAAGTGCTGTGGCTTTGTTGATTTTGCATTCATAACCTACGTGTTTCTCATGATATACCTAGAAGTGGCCATTGTAACTAAAAGCAGCCCAGTCCTAGTTGCCATGTTCTTGCCTCCAGGCAAATTTCCACTGAATATTCCATAGAGAGAGTTTTCCTTCCTTGGTAGGATGTTTTTCAAAGCCCCAACACGTAATTAGAACCAGCGGGTCCAGTCGAGGTGTTAATACTTAAGGATACATCCTTCACTACCAGCCCCCACCTCACCTCACCATGGAGCAAAAATAGAAGAGAGGGAGGTAACTTTAGAGAGTGCCTGATCATCAGTGATAAAACAAGAATGTCACCTTAAAACTGCAGACGGAATATCTATTTTATTTCTTAAAAAGTAAAACATTTTCTTCCTCCTACCCAACCAGGTTCACCTGATGTTTCCTGACCACGTACCAAAGCCTTGCTGTGCGCCAACCAAGCTAAATGCCATCTCTGTATTGTACTTTGACGACAGCTCCAATGTCATTTTGAAAAAGTACAGAAATATGGTCGTGCGTTCATGTGGTTGCCACTAATAGTGCATAATAATGGTACTAAGAAAAAGATCTGTACTGAGGTTTATGACTACAATAAAAAATATCCTTTCAGATAAAAGGGGAGTTTAATAAAATTAGTCTGGCTCATTTCATCTCGCTAACCTATGTACAAGAGCGTGTATATAGTCACTTTTATTTATTTAAAGGTATATATTCTCCTTTGTGGATGCCTTTGCCGTAAAATGTATTTTAGGTCACTTCGTTATGCAAAAAATTGCCCCGTCTAATTTTTAATAGGATGTGCTGAGTCCAATTCAATTCCACTTCAATATTTTTAATGTAACTTTTATACGATTTTCTGAAATTAGACAGAACTCCTTTGACTGTTAAGTATTATTGAAGGAAGCTGAATGCATTTGGTTACGCTGTGCCAATGTAAACTGATAGGATATTTATTGATATTTAGAATGAAACTTAAAAAAATAACCAGCCAGAACAAAACTGCTTGGAGGAACACAATTTTTCTTTGAGAGTTTCTGCTACATTAGACAAAGTGAAATGTTGAGCTCGATTTGAGTAAATAAACGGGAGCAGAACACAGAAGCTGAAAGATTGCACATAATTATTGTAACTGTTTGCTTGAACAGAATTGGTTTAACTGTAGGAAAGCGTTCCTTCTTGGCTCACCGGTTGTAGATTTTGCAAAGAGCTCAAAGCTTCAGGAATTCTGTGGAGACAGACTTGAGCCTGTGTCCATAATTTTCCAAGTTAACACTAAAAAAAGCGTAGTACAACCTTCTTACCTCAAATAAATCATGTCTGCCTATTATCTAGAACACTACTACAGCAGTTTTTTTTTTTTTTTTTTTTAGATTTAAAACCAGTCCAAAATAAAGAAACATTTACACGTGCTCCCCTTCCCTCCTCACAGATGAGAGTCACTGGCTGCATAAAATATACCCGAGCAAAGCGACCGACAGAGCTGTTTTCTGTAGCTCTCTTTTATAACTGAGTTTGCTGATTGATGTGATGCAAGGGATTTTATTTAGGGTAAAAGCACTGAAACTCAACTGGAGGAAATTACCCCAAATCCCAGAATGGCTTTGACAGAATTGCCATTTCGAAAGAACAGCTGAAATCCATTTTTCATATCTTGGAGAATGAGCTCATTGAAAACCTTATTTTGGAGGGGGATTTTGTAAACCTTCCTCCAAGCACAAATAATTCCAAGTGGGAAGGTTCTGTTGTGTGTATGTGCCTGTGTGTTCTTCCCTCTGAAATTAATTTATTTTCTCTCTCTGTTTCTCTCTCTGCCTTTTAAAGCTTGTCTTTAACCCACTGACTTTTGGAAGAATGACATTTAGTGCATAAATTGCTATTTATGTGGGCTCCACGGCTAGGATTATTTACAGTTCGTCTAAAATACTCATAAAGAATCATTTGTTAATCACCCTTTTGGACTTTTAAAGTAAAACTTGTATCAAAAATAGCCTAAAAATGTTATGGGTTTGTTCATGATTCAGGAATATTGCAATGTTGTTTTAAAATACAGATTATCTTAAAGTAAACTTGATAATAACTCTATTGGGGGTACATTAAGTAATATATTTTTGAATTAATGGTATACCATTATAAGAATAAGAAATGAAAGTCTATTATATTATTCTTTAAATGTGCTGTTTAAATATATTTCTATGTTTTAAAATATATTAAACTTGTGATGCCAATATCTATTGTGCTTCTTGATTTGGCTTTTTTTTTTGTTTGTTTTTTAAGAGGGATACAAAATATAAGTATGTCCTAACTGAGACTATAAGCGTATCAGATCGAAAATGTTTGTGCATTACATGACTTTAATTGCCAAAACTAGTTTCTGTGTTCTTGATAAGTAACTCACTATTAAATGAGCAAAGAAACCATCCATGAGTTAAATATTTTCTTAATCTCTTCCAACAATAAGGAAAATTTTTAAATAGCAAAAAAATAAATGGTTAGGATGGGAATTGACCTTATTTATTCTCTTTCATTTAGGAAGGGAGATATTTAGCATGAGTATCTTTATATTTTCTCAAAATATGTATGCATATATATATATCTGCACATATGGTCAGTCACATTATTTTCAAATAACTATTAGAGTAAATGCTTAGTATTACTTTGAGTACTCAGACTATTACAAGGAATCAGAATAATTTGGTTTGTTTTAACAGGGTCCAAACTACTCAGGTTGTTTTGGCTAGTTACGCATTGGCTTTTCTGTTGGTATGTTTTTAATTTTTCTGCTTTGTAAAGTGGTCCTAATCATTTTTGATTCCAGAAGGGCAAAAATGACAAATACTCACTGTTCTTTAAAACGAAGGCAAAAATAAATTTGTCTGTATTGAAGAAAGAAGCAAACACAGAAAAGAAAATACAAAAACATTTTTTTTCTCAAGTAAAAGAACTGTCATTTAAGAATTCCATATCACCAGTGTTGAATCTAAACCAGCATCTAGGGGCGACTGTATAGCTGCAAATGTCAGCTCTCAAGACATTTACAATAAATAGGTAGCTTATAGTGTAACTTCACTCAAGGCAGAAGAAATCCTCATTCCCAAACACAAGTCACTGTCTCATAACAATTCAGTCAGTTGTGCAGTTGATATGTGATCTGGCTCTCAGATTTCTTGCTTTTCTATGTTCCTTCTTTTGCATTTTGGGGGGAGGGGCCTGGTGCTTTTCAAAGTTACAAGTGAAGATGCCTTTGTTGATAAAGCATATATATCACTATGTATTTATCTCTACATCTGTATTTTATCGTTTGCTTTCTTTTTAACCAAAGGAAAAAGTAAGAAAAGTAACAATCATTGACAGTATTTATTCTTTTTTTTTAAATATAAATTTATTTATTTTAATTGGAGGTTAGTGTATGACAGTATTTATTCTTATGTAGGCAGAAAGGTGACACTCTATTCAAGTTAACAATTAACCTATGGCGGATTCATGTTGAGGTATAGCAAAACCAATACAATATTGTAATTAGCCTTCAATTAAATAAACTTAAATTAAAAAAAATAAAGATTAGGAACCAAACAACAAAAAAAGAGCCAAGTTCTGCAAGATTACTTCCAAGTCTGTTGTTATACTTGTTAGAGGTTGTTTGAAAGATGGGGATTTCAAAGACAGGGGAACCAGGATCATACAGCCTTTAAAAGTACAAAGAAACCTCAGACTTTGAAAAACACGCACTTGAACCTTTGCATCTTAGTTTCAACTTTACAGAGGCAGCTATCCTCCAATCGGTGGGTAGAGGATGGGGAGAAGCAATTCAGCCTCAAATCCAGCGGCTCGAGGATAGGAGGAGAGGGAGCACTGCAAAAACAGCTTCCAGACTAAGCATCTGGAAATAAGAGCAGAGCTGATGGGTCAGTGGGGTGTGGTTGCTGTTTTCTTCTAGTTCCCTGTGGCTCTGATGACATGATGAAATACAATAGAACCAACATTAAAAAAAAAAAAAAAAAAGAACTAGACTGGTTATTTTCCTGTCAATACCTATAGGAAAAGCCCAAAGTAGGAGAATAATTTTCTCCTTTGAGCCACAGGTCAATAAGATGTCTCTGATTATCTTTATTCTTTCTTCATTAAAACATACTTATTACACAATCACTTATAAATAAGTATATTTATTTAAACAAAATGCACACACATTTATAAAGACATATTGTTTTAAAGAAGAGAGAATAAAAACATGAATGTGAGTATGTGTGCTCAGCTGTGCCCAACTCTTTTGTGACCCCATGAACTGTAGCCTGCCAGGTTCTTCTGTCTATGGAGTTTTCTAGGCAAGAATACTGGAGCGAGTTGCCATTTCCTACTCCAGGGGATCCAGTCCACGTCTCTGGCGTTTCCTGCATTGGCAGACAGATTCTTTACTGCTGGCTCACCTGGGAAGCCCGCAAAAACATGAATGCAAAATGTTTTAGGAACTCGCCCGACAGTCCAGTGTTTAACACTCTGCACGTCCCATGCAGGGGCACACGTTCCATCCCTGGTCAGGGAACAAAGATTCCGTATGCTGATGGCGTGGCCAAAAAACAATTTTTTTTTAAAGAAAAATGTTTTAAATGAAGAACAGAACTTCTGTGAAGAAAAAATATAATACTAGATTTAAACTTTATAGGATATGTTATGAAAAACACAGTGGGTAGAAAGACAGATAAGAAAGAATTATCCAGAAGACAACATTGAAACAGATAAAGTGATGGAAAGTCAAAAAGAATTTAAAGTTAACAAAGTTGTAATATCCATTTAATCAATATTGCAGCAAACTGGGGACAATTTAGGGGCAAACAGCAGACCTATGAATCAAAGCTGGCTTCTCAACTTGGAAGGCAGTGAACGGATAGTCACTATCTTCAAATTGCTCAGGAAAAATAGCTGTCATTTGGAATTCTGTATCCAGCAACTCTATCTGTATCCAACAAAACATTAGGGCAAAAGAAAAGCATTCCTAGGCAAATAAAAATTAGAATTTGCCATCAATGGAAAAGCCACTGCTAAAGGTTTTACCTCAGGAAGAACCAAAATTAATCCCCAATAGTAATGTATACAAATGTAATGAACAAGAAAATAATAAACATGGGGTAGATTAAAAATGTCTAGCAATTGTGGTTTAAAACAGCAAGAGAATTAAATTAAGTAGGGCTAGCTGTAGCAAAATATTGTATAACTATAGAATGTATTGGAAGGTAGATGTTTGAAAATACAGCTTTTGTGTTTTGTTTGATGATGATTAAATTAGACTCTTAAACAATTTATATTTTGAACCAGGGTTGGGCAAACTCTTTCTGTAAAAATGTGGTAATAAATATTTAATGCTTTGTGTTTGCAGCTACTCACCTCTGCTACTGCAGTGTGAAAATAGCCATTCTCCGTATGTACACTAGTATGTATGGATCTTTTCCAATGAAATTTTATTTACAAAAACAAGTTGTGAGTGGGCTATGACTCATTGGCTATTGTTTGCTGACCTCTATTCTAATCCAGTAGAGGGTATAATTGCAATGTGGTAAAATGAAATCAGTTCAACACGATGTAAAAAAAAGAGAGAAAGGGATAAAAAGAAACATAACAAAAAGGAAGTATTGCATATAATAAAATTAAATCCAAAATAATTGTATAATATTAAATGTAAGTGGCCTAAAAAGATCACTATTAGCAGATTGGATTTAAAATAGTAACATCAACAACTAGCTACAGTCTGTTCAAAAGAGGCACACTTAAAACTTAATGACACAGGAAGGTTGAAAGCAAAATGAAAATAAATATATATCACTTAATACACATCAGAGCAAAACTGGATAAGCATACTAAGCCTTCAGGGAAATGAGATGCAAAACATATCAGTAAAATCTTAATCACTGTTGTCATTTCTCAGCTTATTAAAGTAAGAGAATTCTATGTTTTAGAACCACATAAATCAAAAATTGATAGAAGTATGAAAAGAAATTAAAACTGCACCTTTTTAGTGAGAAATTTTAACAAATCTCTCTGATTAATTGACATACTAAGGAAAAATAATCAGTGAAGCTAGAGCAGATATACCCAATTAACAAACATTAACTAATGAACATGTACAGAACATTAAAAAATATACATGATTTTCCAGAAAATACAGAAAATCTTTGAAAATTGATCATTTCAACCAACTTTAAAAAATAAGGTTCCTTATCCACNGGACCTCTCCAACCCACAACACACCTCCCCCCGACTTTGGTGCCACACTGGTGTGTAACACATGATTGACTCAACTATTTTTTAATGAATGAGTTTTCCATTTTTTTTTTCTAGTCAATGACTAGAAAATGACTAGTCAATGTTAAACTATTACTGAATTAAAATTGAGGCAGTTTTTGATAATTTGTCATTCTAGAGCACTGTAGTTTCCTCTTTGCCTCACGTCCTCATTTAAAAGACATGGGAGGAGAGGGTGAGATGTATGGAAAGAGTAACAGGGAAACTTACATTACCATATGTAAAATAGACAGCCAACGGGAATTTGCTGTATGGTTTAGGAAACTCAAAACAGGGGCTTTGTATCAATCTGGAGGGATGGGATGGGGAGGGAGATGGGAGGGAGGTTCAAAAGGGAGAGGATATATGTATACCTATGGCGAATTCATGTTGAGGTTTGACAGAAAACAACAAAATTCTGTAAACATCCTTCAGTAAAAAATTAATTAAAAAAAAAAGCCCACCACAAATGTTATATTTGCTCATCTTAGGATGCCCTCTATCAGTGCCTTAAAGGATTTAACAGGCTTGTTAAACTATTTACAGGGCAAATCGTACATTTAAGAATGAAATGTTTAAGCTATGCAGAGCTGGAAAAGTGCCTCTAGTAGAAATGAGGTACAAATCCCTTCTGCACTAATTTGGTCGGCCTAGGTTTGCCACTTTCATATCAAAGGAAGTTCAAATTTCGGGGTGTAGATTTGTTTCTCTTAAGGAAAAAATACATATATTCAGTATGTTTAGCTCACTTGTGCATCTTCACAAGCATGATCCCAAAGACCCTAGACTGAACTTCTTTCTTCTTAAGGATAAAATTAAGATAATCCATGAGAGTTAAAATTCTGAAAGAACTCAATAAAGGTCATTCCCAAGGCTTTCCTTTCTCTGGAAGGCTCTTAGTAGGAAAACAAGAAAAAGTATTTCTGAGCTGTCTAAACAGTAACATTTCTCAGCAAAGTGCATGACGAACAAGTGTGAGGTGTATAAGGCCCAGCTTTTCACTAAGAGGCTGGGATTATCTTCAGCCAACTACAACTGGAAGACTCAGAATGCTCCTTGGAGGGGAAAAAGAGAAACAGGAGGACTAGGAAAAGTAAGTCAAAAGACTACACCAGCAACCCCAGCTTGTGAAAGCAAGAATGCAGTCTGACATCCTCATTCATGACATCAAGATAATGCCAGTAAAGAATTTCAGACATCTCACAGTAAAGTCTCATTTCTGGAAACCAGAGTTCCAACAGTTAGAAAGCAACTGTGTGTTTGTGTGTGTGAGAGTGTACGTGTGTGTGTACGTGTGTGCATGCACCTTCAATAAACCCCAAGAACAAATACTTACCACCTCCATGAATTAGATACTGCCCTAAACACAACATATGCATGCTTTATCTTATTTAGTCTTCACAACCCTAAGAGTTGCAAGCGGAAACTGAGCATGAAGAGATGAGGCTATTTGCTCCTAGATCTGTGGCAGCAACATAGGTGGCATGGCCAGAATCCAGCCTAGGTCTTAAATCAATGTAAATGGTGAATTTGATGTCTGCCATTACCAGTGGCTGAATACCTGGCCAGTTTCCCCTGAAGACCACATGCAATAAGAAGATGACCATGGGGCCAGATGGGGCAGCTGGAGATAGACTGGGTTATTTGCATAAGCCATCCGTCCACTGCAAGGCAATTTCCAGAGAAAACTCCATCCAGTGGAAGTCCATCTTCCTGGGCTTTCCCTCAAGGCAGAGCCCTGAGTACACAGCTGTGCATCACCCATCTCAAATCCTACCGTTAGAAACAGTCTTCTGCCACCAGTACAAGCCAGTCCCTGACCTACAATCCACTATTAACCTTAGAGAATAAGAGGTTAAGACGCATTCTCCTCCCTAAACAGGCATTGTGTTGAAGAGACTAAAGCTTCGATGCCTGTTTAAGATGCTAAATATTTACTCTTCAACAGAACTCATAAATCCTTCAGTTCCAGGATCACATACATAAAGAGGTTCCACTGCCTCTGTAAGCCACACCATCTCCCCACAGGTACATCCAACACATGAAATCACGTTACAGAACATTATTTCCTTTCATAGTAAATACTGTAGTGTACTATGTTATCAATTATTTTTTACACAATGTATATTTTTAAGAACCAGTTGAGACCCCTTTAACTACATTTTCACAGACAGTCTTCCAATATCACAAAGTAGGCACACTCCCCAATTTACAAGCGAGAAGACCAAATTTCAGGGCATTCTGTCCACTACTGAATAACTGAGAAGAGGCAGTGTTTGAATTTAAACCCAAGTTCCACAGTCTTTCTGATATCCTATCCATTTTCCTTTTAATTCTCACGAGGAATATACATTTCTAATTAAGTCCTATAAGTGTACACAACAATAACAGAATTTCAATGCAGTATCACCCTGGAGTATACCCACGCACTCAAAGATACCCATACTCCCACTGATGGACAAAGCCCTTATATTCTCTTAATCTCCAGCATGCCTGTGACTGGTTCTCAGTTTTCCTTCACTCAAGCTATTGTGTCCAATACTGCCACTCTGGTAAAAGCACCAAGTCACTTTATTTTGCTTTGAAATGGTGATCCATTAAGACAAAATCTACAGAGCCACTCAGACCAGCTGGCAGCTTCTACTCTGATACTTGCCAAACCGTGTCCCTAGACAAGATTCTTCATGGTTCTGTTTCTCTCCCCGACTCTTAACTCTGTGTTGCTCTTCTGCTCCCTAAACTAAACTTGCCTGTCTTTTAAAAGGATCTGTAGCAACGAGGGGAACTTGCCCAGTGGCTCACTTGGTAAAGAACCCACCTGCCAATGCAGAAAACGTGGGTTCAATCTCTGGGCCGCGAAGATCCCTGGAGAAAGAAATGGCAAGCCACTCCAGTACTCTTGCCTGGGAAATCCCATGGACAGAGGAGCCTGGCAGGCTATAGTCCATGGGGTCACAAAAGAGTCAGACTTAGTGACTAAACAACACTGGCAATGAGCACCAGAAGGAAGGAAAGGGGAGAGGGGGAGAGAGACAGAAAAGTAGGAGAGGGAAAGGATGGAGGAAGGAAGGTCGGAACAGAGAGAGGAAGGAAGAAAGGGGAAAGATGGAACGGAAGGGAAGGAAGGATAAAAGATAAAAGGCAAAAATAAACGAATACAGGAAAGAAAAGGGGAAAAAAGGAAGAGAGGGAGAAAAGAATCACCATCGCAGCCTCAGGACAGCACCAACCAGAAAACCGCAAACGTAAGATGTGCCGATTAGACACCGGCAAGTCACAAATGCGATTCCTAGGTCACTAAGTGGGCATGAAAGCCCACCTCGTAATGGACCGCATCTTCCCTGCAATGAAAAACCATTTGGGTATCTCCAACCCCACACCTGCCAAAAACAACCAGCACAATCCAATTTTGAGGTAACAAAAGCAAAAGCAGGAATAGGAAGCAGGAATGGTCCACAAGAAGTTCATTTTGAAGGCTAGCAGCGAGGAAGAGAAAGTTCTCTTTAAAAACAACGAAATCTGCCCCAAATACTCTCATAAATGAATCATGGAAAGCCGTGTTTTGTACAATGATCGAACACTAATATAAACTTTGAAAACTACTTTTCAGTAATATGTTCCAGCCACTGCTTGCAATCAACTGCTTGCAACAATCATTGCTTGCAACCTGCCCTATAGTAGACAGCATTTAAGCAAAACCATGGTCAAATTTACAAGTGTCTAAAAACATGTGCTTACAAAAAGGGTGTGAAGTTAAATCGAAAACTAGGGAGAAAGGTAAGATCTGCTCTTCTTCCACTGCAAAAGCTTCCTGCCAGAGGAAGTCTCTCTGGCCTCGGCCACTTGCCTTACTAGCAATTTATCCTATCACACTGGTTTGCTTTCAGTGGAGCGTGAAGTGAAAGAGCATAAAGTAGGAGGCCTCTACTTTAGTCCTAGGGATCCTCTGAAAATGTACAGTGTGCTTTTCCCAAAGACACTTTGCTCTCCTTTTCTGGACATGCCAACAAATGGACTGAAGCAAGGTGTTTGGCTGAAGGGCCTTCCAAAAAGGTCCAGGATGCTTGAGGGCTCTCTGGCCTTCAACCTTCCTTCCATCACCCCTCATGGAAGTGATGTTTATTCCTAAATAGAAAACTGTCGAGTCTAGAAAATGAAACCAGGTTTTTCTAGTGAATGACTTTTCCTTTTAGTCAGTGAACTATCTTTATATTTGCATTTTGCCACCATCATCACCAGCATCTATCTCCAGAAATCTTCTTATTGTAAACCTGAAACTCTGTACCCATGAAACAATACCTTCCCTCCAGCCCCTGGCAACCACCATTCTGCCTTCTGTCATGATGCATTTGACTACTTAGGTGCCTCATATAAGTGCAATCTTACAGTGTCTGTCTTTCTGTGACTAACCTATTTCACTTAATATAATGTCTTCCAGGTTCATCCATGTTGTAACGTGTTAAAATATACCACATTTTGTTTATCCATTCACCTGTCAGACACCTGAGTTGCTCCTAGCTTTTAGCTATTGTGAATAATATTGCTATGCTCATGGGTATGCAAACATTTCTTTGAGACTCACATTTCAGTTCTTTCAGGCATATACCAGAAGTGGAACTGCTGGACCACATAGTAATTCTATTTTTAATTTGCTGAGGAACCTCCATATTGCTTTCCACAGTGGTTGTACCACTTTACACTCACACCAACAAGGCACAGGGTTCAATTACTCCACATGATGACCAGCACATTCTTTCTTTCCTGTTTTGTTTTGTTTTTTAATAGTAGTCATCCTAATGGGTGTAGGATGATACCTCATTGTGGTATTGATTTGCATTTTCCTGATGACTCAGCTAATAATTTGCTTTTATCCAAAATTCAGAGAGACAATATAAAGGTGTTTAGGTGCAATCTCTGAGTTTTCCTTGATAAAAACCCATTCATTCTTAACCCCTGAAACTTCTTCCAAGCCCTTTCTCTCTGTTTCATCCTCCATACTAAACTCAGGATACTATCTACTTCATTCTTTTGCATGCATCCCTTCCAGTATCTAGAATCTGAGAAACCCCCTTTCTTAAGATGATGACCTAGGTTGTAGGGGAGAGTCAGTAAGCAGAAAGAAATGAGTATAAACACATGACTAGGGAAACAGATCAATACAAGACCATTCTGATTTTCTAAAAAATCCAAAGGCCACCATTTCCTGCCCAAAACGTTAGGAAGTTCATCCCAGTAGAAAAATATACGAATTCACAGCAAGCGAAATACAAGTGAGCCTTCCTCAGTGATCAATGCAAAGAAATAGAAGAAAACAATAGAATGGGAAAGACTAGAGATCTCTTCAAGAAAATTAGAGATACCAAGAGACATTTCATGCAAAGATGGGCTCAATGAAGGACAGAAATGGTATGAACAGAAGCAGAAGATATTAAGAAGAGGTGGCAAGAATACACAGAAGAACTGTATGAAAAAGACCTTCATGACTCAGATAATCATGATGGTGTGATCACTCACCTAGGGCCAGACATCCTAGAATGTGAAGTTAAGTGGGCCTTAGGAAGCATCAGTATGAACAAAGCTAGTGGAGGTGATGGAATTCCAGTTGAGCTATTTCAAATCCTATAAGATAATGCTGTGAAAGTGCTGCATTCAATACGCCAGCAAATTTGGAAAACTCAGCAGTGGCCACAGGACTGGAAAAGGTCAGTTTTCAACTTAAACCCAAAGAAAGGCAATGCCAAACAATGTTCACACTACTGCACAATTGCACTCATCTCACACGCTAGCAAAGTAATGCTCAAAGCTCTCCAAGCCAGGCTTCGACAGTACATAAACAGAGAACTTTCAGTTGTTCAAGCTGGATTTAGAAAAGGCAGAGAAACCAGAAATCAAATTGCCAACATCTGTTGGATCATGGAAAAAGCAAGAGAGTTCCAGAAAAACATCTACTTCGCTTTATTGACTACGCCAAAGCCTTTGATTGTGTGGATCACAACAAACTGTGGAAACTCCGAAACAGATGGGAATACCAGACCACCAACCACCTTACCTGTCTCAGTCTGTATGCAAGTCAAGAAGCAACAGTTAGAACTGGACATGGCAACAACAGACTGGTTCCAAATCAGGAAAGGAGTATGTCAAGGCTGTATATTGTCACCCTGCTTATTTAACTTATATGCAGAGCACATCATGCAAAATGTTGGGCTGGATGAAGCACAAGCCGGAATCAAAACTGCCAGGAGAAATATGAATAACTTCAGCTATGCAGATGACACCACCCTTATGGCAGAAAGTGAAGAGGAACTAAAGAGCCTCTTGATGAAAGTGAAAGAGGAGAGTGAAAAGGTTGGCATAAAGCTCAACATTCAGAAAACAAAGATCATGGCATCTGGTCCAATCACTTCATGGGAAATAGACGGGGAAACTGTGGAAATAGTGTCAGACTTTATTTTTGGGGGCTCCAAAATCACTGCAGATGGTGACTGCAGCCATGAAATTAAAAGACGCTTACTCCTTGGAAGAAAAGTTATGACCAACCTAGATAGTATATTCAAAAGCAGAGACATTACTTTGCCGACTAAGGTCCGTCTAGTCAAGGCTATGGTTTTTCCAGTAGTCATGTATGGATGTGAGAGTTGGACTGTGAAGAAGGCTGAGCACCAAAGAATTGATGCTTTTGAATTGTGGTGTTGGAGAAGACTCTTGAGAGTCCCTTGGACTGCAAGGAAATCCAACCAGTCCATTCTGAAGGAGATTGGCTCTGGGATTTCTTTGGAAGGAATGACGCTAAAGCTGAAACTCCAGTACTTTGGCCACCTCATGAGAAGAGTTGACTCATTGGAAAAGACTCTGATGCTGGGAGGGATTGGGGGCAGGAGGAAGAGGGGACGACAGAGGATGAGATGGCTGGATGGCATCACTAACTCGATGGGCGTGAGTCTGAGTTAACTCCGGGAGTTGGTATTGGACAGGGAGGCCTGGCGTGCTGCGATTCATGGGGTCGCAAAGAGTCGGACACGACTGAGCAACTGAACTGAACTGAACTGAGTTCTAGAGCCTGGAAGTCTAAGATCAGGGTGCCAGCAGACCTAGTGTCTGGTGAAGTCATCCTTCCTGCTTTACAGACAGCCATCTTTTTACTGTGTCCTCATGTTGGAAGGGGCCTGTTTGTTTATAAAGGCACTAATCCCATACACACATGAAGATTCTACCCTCGTGACCTAGTTACCTCCCAAAGTTGCCACCTCCTACCATCATCACCTTGACACTTGCAACTTATGACTAAAGATGGCCATGTATGGATTTTGAGGGTACGTAAAGATTCATTCCATTGCACACTCCACTCTTCTAAAATAAATCTGAAGATATCAGTGTTTTCATTATTAAGGTACATTATGGGAATATCCTTCAGTTATGAAACTCATCTGGCATCCCACTTTTTCCTTACATTCACTCATACCTACCCTTTCCCCTCTAACCATCAAGAATACAACCCCATTCATTTTTCTCTCGCTCCTCTCCTCTCTTCTCCTCTGTGGTCTCACCCAAGGCTATTGACAAGACCAAGATATTAAGCAAACCCAGAAGAAAAACTAACCTACTGGCCAGACATTCCCTCTGATACAACTGAGACCTGTTGTTCTTTGAGGGTTTGGGGGCAATACATTATTTGACACCTCTGATGTCAGCCTCTGAATAATGACAGTTCTCATGGAGCTTAGTACATGGAAAACCAACCTAGGAAAATGTATTAGCATTATCTTTTATAACAGTAACACAAAAATGTCTTTATTACTGAACAGAAATTCAGCAAAATTTTAATCCCACATTTATGAATACCATAACAGCATATATTTTTTAAATGAATTTAGAAGAAGCATCTATTATAATTCCAGAGAATGGCTTATTGAGCCTAAACAAATATTAAATCAAGAAAATTCACCAAATAAATGATGCTATGACATAAGTGAGTTGCTCACTTCTTACCCAGCCATCACCAGAGGTGTCAGGCCTGCTCTTTGTTGTTTAGCTGCTAAGTCGTGTCTGACTCTGCAACCCCATGGACTACAGCACACCAGGCTTCCCTGTCCTTCACTATCTCCCAGAGTTTGCTCCAACTCATCTCCACTGAGTCAGTGATACCATCCAACCATCTCATCCTTTGGCTCTGGGATCTAGCTAAAAAATTTCTAAGGAAAGAGAGCAATTGCTTTCTCTGGAGAATATTCTTTGCTGGTTATCCTGAAATAGAATAGCTTTTTGGAGCACAAATGATAACAGCCAAAATGATTCCTTTAACTCAACCCATAATTAAAAATATAAGAAACAAAACCATTAGCTAGGATAGTTGTATGTATGAAAAAAACTCTTTATTCTTAGATGACTTATTACAACCTGCGAAAAAATAACATTTAGCCTGCCTTAAAGTTTCAAGAGGTAACAATTAGTAAGCTTCAAATATTATAGCATTCCTATAGGAGGAATCAGATAACTGAGAAAGTGCAAGCAACCTTGGATTACAAAGGCCATCAACTTCACTGCACAAAAGAGAAAATAAGGGAGACAGAAATTAGGTGGCCACCCCAGTGTGAGGTAAGTTTGACTAGAATGCAAATGTTCTGATTCTCAATAAGAACTTTCTATGTCTCTCTCCTAAACCCACAAGGAAGAAAATGTATTAGCATTACCTTTTATAACAGTAACACAAAAATGTCTTTATTACTGAACAGAAATTCAGCAAAATTTTAATCCCACATTTATGAATACCGTAACAGCATATATTTTTTTAAATGAATTTAGAAGAAGCATCTATTATAATTCCAGAGAATGGCTTATGGAGCCTAAACAAATATTAAATCAAGAAAATTCACCAAATAAATGATGCTATGTTATTAAATAATATTTTGTTCCTTGTCAACATGCCAGCAACATAATATGACAGTATACACTACAATTTTCATTCTACAAGAAACTTCTAGGTTTTCTCAGTAAACGACAGATATTTTACTCAGTTAAGCAGATAATATCTAAGGCTATGCTAGAAACCACCAAGCTTTGGGCCATTCACAGACTCAGCCAGAAGTCACTGAATTTAGACTGCTCCATTTTTAACCAACCGTGCCGGGTATTCACACTGTTATCCATATGGTATAACATGGCATTGTTCTGGCCACTCATGCCTTCACTGCCAACAACCCGACAGCAGAGGTGAAATTAAAAAGATAGGACTGCTCAGGTGGGCAAAGGCCAATTCAATTCATTCTTTAGTGTTTCTCTTTATAGAGAGAAATAAGTAAGACTGAGGAGAATGATTCCAAATTCACAATTTTAGTCTCAACAAGGGTATTGAAGACTCGCATTTAATAGAAATCAAGGTCTTGGATAATTGGTTATTTCATAGGTACATTCTCAACTTTGAAATAAATGATAATGGCCTAAAAGGAACAGATTCCTAGGGGAATTATTTTCTATTACAAATCATTTTATAAAAAGATTTCCAACCAGCTTCTTCAAATCATGCTATATATTACAGAAAACTGCAAAAGAAAAAGAAACATGCCCAGTGTGTTGGAAGGGTACCAAAAGTGAGCTGTGTCAACGCCAACAGTATTGGCTAGTTCAGTTACACTGATTCAGGTTTTTGATGGGTGCTGAAAAGCAGGCCACAGGTTGGATGCCAAAATGTGTCACGTAGGTTTGAGAAGAGAAGAAATATACAGTACTTGAAATTGTGGATACAACTATACCCTTGAATTATCAGAAAAGTGAGAGAGTCCCAAATGGTTAAAGACAGAGTTGTCACTATCATAGGAAAAAGCAAAGTAGAAACCATTCCAAAAGTCAGTAGCATCTTGTGGTATATGGGCCATCCTGGATTATTATATTGAGTATTAATCACAAACTTTCACTTTTCATATAGGTTATTAAATCACTTCTATTTGGATCCAGGGCCTGCAAGAAACTCACCAAGTCCCTACATATCAATATGAGGACATCTGCTGTGACTAACAGTTGAAGGCAGCTGACCCCCTTGTGTAAACTGTAAGTCATGGAATTGTGCAAAGGAAGAAAAAGATGTTCAGGAAGAGGAAAAATGAAATTCCAGTTTCAACTATGAAATTAACATT
>SJYA01000393.1:700745-719389 GCA_006410615.1 Neotragus moschatus | reverse complement strand
TTCACTTTTATGCATTGGAGAGGGAAATGGCAACCCACTCCAGTGTTCTTGCCTGGAGAATCCCAGGGACAGGGGAGCCTGGTGGGCTGCCTTCTATGGGGTTGCACAGAGTCGGACCCGACTGAAGCGACTTAGCAACTGCAGCAGCAAAGGCCTGTATCTGTTGCTTCCACTCTCTCCCCTCCATTCTCTTTTGGACTTCCACTGGAGCAGTTGCACTGAACTGCTCAAGGTCACCAATAGTCTCCATGCTGCTAAACCCAAAGATCATTTCTCAACACCTGTATGGGTAACTTTTGGCCAAGTTCATTAGTTGCTGCCTTTGGAAACACTTTCTTGTCTTGCTTTCCAGAAACCACACTCTTTCTGGTTTTCCTCCTACCGCCTGGCCACTTTTGCTGAATCTCCTTTCTGGTTTACTCCTCACCTTTCAGCTCCTTAAAGTTGGTGTGGCCTAGGAGGCAGTCTTTTTTCCCTCTTCACTTTTCTGTGTTCATTCACTTGGTAATCGTATCCAGTCCCCTAGATTTCAGTGCCATCTGTGTGGCTGTCAGTGATATAGTGATGGCTGCAAAATACATATTTCTAGCGTGAACTTTTCCTTGAACTTCAGACTCCTAAAGCTACTATCAAGTCAGCTACTCCACTTGGATGTCTAAGAGCCATTTCCTGTCCAGACTACTAACCTTCCCCCTAAGGTTTTCCCCTCCTGTTTTCCTGGCTCAGGCCAAAACCCTGGAGTCATCTTTTATCCTTTTCTCTGTCTTATCTCCTTTATAGCTATCCTGTCAGCTCTTTTTTTTTTTTTTTTTTCTAATTGATTTATTTATTTGGCTGTGTGGGGCCTTAATTGCATCACGCAAGATCTACGATCTTCACTACAGCATGTAGCATCTTTCCCTGTGGCATGAGAACTCATAGTTGTGGCATGTAGGATCTGGTTCTCTGACCAGGGGTTGAAATCCAGGGCCACCTGCATTGGGAGCATGGAGTCTTAGCAGCTGGACCACCAGGGAAGTCCCAGGTCCATCTTTAAACTGTCAAAAGAATCACACTATCTCTCACCACCTCTTCTTGGTTCAAAGAACCAACTACCATCTTGGTTCAGGCAACCAACATTTCTCTTCTGAGTTACCGCAGTAGCCTCTTAAGGCTCAGTTTCAACACTTATTCTTCCACAGTCTATTCTCAGCCCATGTGATCCAGTTGAACCGGTAGTATAATCGAATCTGTGCTTAAAGCCAGACTGCTTCCCCATTTCCCCCCAATTAGAAGCCAAAGTCGTTTCAGTGACCAAAGATATGCAACTGCATGTTACCTCTCTGACCTAGCTTGCCCTCCCTCACCCCCCTGTCACTTACTTGGTGTGCTTTGTTCACACTGGCCTCCCTGCCCTGCCTGCAGAACATAGCATGACTTTGAGTCTTAGTAATTGCTTTTCTCTGTCCCTGGAGCTTTTCCTGCCAACTGTCCATGCCCACTCTTTCTGTAACACCACTCGTGTAGTGAAGAGTTCCCTGGCCACCCTAGTTTAAATCTGTAATTCTTACTCCCCACCCCTTCTCTTCTTAGTCAACTTTCTTAGTTTGTTTTCCTCTGAAGCACTTATCACCATCTAACACAATATATGTTTTACTGTTTTTTATTGGTCTCCCAACACAGACACTAAATTGTAAACTTTCGAAAGAAAGACTTCTGTTTATTGCTGTTTTATCCCTAGCACTTAAAATAATGCCTAGCACACAGCAGGTACTCAATAAACTATTGAATTAATGAATCAACACTAACCTCCACAAAAATCTTCTCTAAGAGAGGGGAAAAGGTGGATAAAAAATAGTGTTAAATTTTACATACTCATGTGAAGACTAGTGTGGGCATTAAAAGGGTGAGATCAAGTCTATGATTGGGTGGGGGTGGTATTCTTGACGTGAGTATTAATCAGGGAGTAGGTAGGTCCCCATTTGAGACCATGCAGTGAGCTGCTGGTTGTTACTGGTGACCTTTTGGAAAGATGCCATTGCATCAAACGCATTCTTGTAGGCCACAGAGATGAGGTCTGTTAAGGTCTTTTGCCAGCTTTGTTGGCATGGTGGATCCTGACCTTCTAGGCCAAAGAAGACCCCCTCTATGGCTGCCGCTGGCCCCTATGCCACTCTCACGCATGACTTGACAGAATCTTGCCTTTTCTGCTGCCCCAGAAGACCCGCTGTGTACCCACACATATACAAGTGGAAACATTGGTGACTTAACACCCTGGAGCCTGAAATTTGACCCTGGGCAAAGGAAGCCAGTAGATAAATTTTCATTCTTTTCCCTCCCCTGCTCCCGGAACATACACAGTAACTTCAAAGAAGCTCTCTGAAAATGCCCTGTGATACAGAGCATTCAGCTTATTTCAAAATTGTGGCTAGTTCAGGAATTGCCTTACGTTTCCTCTCTTTTTCTTTCTTACTCCCCTTTTCTTTCATTCCTGTGATAGATGAAAGTGAACAGTTGTGTCTGACTCTCTGCAACCCCATGGACTGTAGCCTTCCAGGCTCCTCTGGCCACGGGATTTTCCAGGCAAGAACACTGGAGTAGATTGCCATTTCCTTCTCCAGGGGATCTTCCGGACCCAAGGATCAAACCTGCAGTCTTCCACAGAGTCTGCAGGCAGACTCTTTACCATCTGAGCCACTGGAGAATCCCAAATCTTTCATCCCTGCTTCCCTGAAATTACACTTCCTTGAAAACGCTCTTTTTTCTAGAGAAGCCAAACTAAGATCATGTTACTCTCCTATTCATCAACTCTGAGAAGGCGGTGAGATTTCAGGAACACTTTGAAAGATAGCTTTTGTTGGACACTGGAAAGAGAACTCACTACTTATCTGTGTGTCTTGCACAAGTTGCTTAGTTTCTAAGAGCATGTTAACACCCTCTTGCATAAGTTGTTACCAGTAGTACCTGTCTTGCCTGTCACCAGATGATCCTGAGGTTCACATGAAATAATACATAGGAAAAAACTCATAAACTCTTAATACCCTCGTACACATGCAGAGTTTAACGAACCTCTGCTCCTTTACCTGTCCAGCATATTCCCTACAGGCAACGGCTCCTTCCTATCACCCTTCATCCAAATGATTACCCCAGAAATAGTACAATAGGGCAAAATATCATTCCATGTCTTACCACATTTTATTGGTCCAGGAATGGACCTTTGTACCAAGATAGCAATTAAAATCCTTCTTCATGTTTTGGGGCATGGGTCAAGCCATTCTTTCTCTGTACACTTGGACTTACACTTGGACTCTAGAGTTTCAAACTCAGAAGCTATTGACACCACACTTCATCATAGGGATAGAAAATGGAGAAGCTCAGTTCAGACCCTGGGAAAGGCTGGTCCCAGGAAAGACACAGCCCAGCATATCTCCCAAGTAGGTCACTTTTTATTTACCTGTGCAGAAAAAAATCCTAATTTGTTGTCCCAGGAAACCAAAGGACAATTTATTTATTGTACAAGTTTGTAACTCAGTGAGAAAACCAAGTGGTGGCTTGTAAATAGAGAAAAAAAGTGAAAAAAATTTCTGTTGGGAGTAGAGGGTGATACTGTCTACACTGCATATAAGGAAAGTATGCTTTAGATCCTGAATATGAATATCAACCAAGTTAAGCATTATTTCTAATTTCAAGGCACATGTGCAGGTATTAATCCCCTGCATACATTTGAGTCTAGTTTTTTTTTTTTTTTTTTTTTATAAACGTGTATTTATTTATTTGGCTGTAACAGGTCTTAGTTGTGTCATGTGGGACCTTTGTTCTTGGTGCATGGACACCAGAGGGTGCAGGCTGCTGCATGCTGGCTTAGTGGCTCCATAGCACATAGGATCTTAGTTCCTTGATGAGGGATTGAACCCACATTCCCAGCATTGCAAGGTAGATTCTAATCACTGGACCACCAGGAAGTCTCGAGTCTACTTCTTTGATACAGGAATTTTAGTTGAATTTCCACTATGAGTTGCACAAAACAAATTTACTGTACTTGTTCTACAAAAAGAATACAAAATCTATTTGTATTTACATAAAAAGTCAGACAGCAACATACACTAGCACCACTCAAGATGGCACTGGGCAGTATGTGAGAAGTGCCCAGATATTGCAGATAATGAGGGTTTCCTGGCCAAAGGAGAAGGGAAGACATTCTGAGTTGAAGAAGTCAAGGATAGCTTTGAGGAAGAGGCAGAAATGGAATTAGACTTCGAATAATAAGTGGGCTTTAAAACAATAAACAAAATGTGGCTGAGAAGCCAGATTACAAATGGCCTTTAATATGAGCCAAAAGATTGCTCTCCATATTTTAATGAGAATAGGATTTTTATCTACAATGGAATATAAATAATTCTATAGTGATGCCTGATACAAAGCGCACACTCAATTGTCAAAGGTTTTAAGAACATATAAGTTATTTATAGCTTAAAACAGAGCACAATGCTAAAAGAAAGCCTTTGATTCAAACACTCAATTCATGGATTTTAAAGGAAGCTGGTTTTCACTGGGAATAATACAGAAATATTGCCA
This sequence comes from Neotragus moschatus, assembly GCA_006410615.1. Classification (NCBI taxonomy): domain Eukaryota; kingdom Metazoa; phylum Chordata; class Mammalia; order Artiodactyla; family Bovidae; genus Neotragus; species Neotragus moschatus. The sequence goes on along the minus strand of SJYA01000393.1, from coordinate 714,835 downwards.
AATTTTATTTCTGCAGTCATTTCTCATGAATATAATCTTCTTGCTGTGGTTGGCAAAGCTATCGTAAACCTACACTTGGTTTCCACTGTGCAGGGAGCAGTGTCTTGGATTTTTATTTATACGATATTTAGGGAGAGTTTTGGGCAAGAAGTAAGCAGGGTTCGTCCCCATTGTATGTAAATCACCATAGCAGTGCGAAAAATTCACATCTCCTGTCATCTTAAGTGTTCAACTCACAGCATTGGAATTAGGCCAAGCTAAGGTGTTTAGCCTGGACAGGAATTGAATATACAGGATTTGCAGCAAGTTCTCCCACAGGACTGCTTCCTTCCGTGCTTACAGTCTTTCTTACAATTATGTCAAAGTGTTGGAGAGCTGAAGCTCTTTCTCCTTCTTCCTCTACCTTGACAGTTCCTGTCTCTGGGAAACTTTTTCTGATACTGACAACCATCAATTACTCTTGTATGCCTAGCTCAACCAAATCGCTGGCTGGATTGTCCGTCTTCCCTCTAATAATCAAAATCTATTTAAATGTTAATTTCCCCTCTTGCAATTTTCATTAACTTACTAATGTTATGTCAGCCTCCCACTAAAATTTTAAGCATGCACTATGTGTGGCAACACTAACAGAAAAGTTACAAACAACCAAGTTATCTGACTGTGGGTTGTACAGTTAGGAGTTACATTCACATTCACATTCTATGACTTCATAGATATGTTCAGCTAGGTAAAATCAACCATGATAGCATTTTCTATGAGTACAGATAGATGAGTACTGTTTAGAGGGCAGGGCATCTGATGTATTTGCCACAAAGCTTGAGTTCTGCTTTCCACTATGCAAAGATTTTTATAACCAAAGAGAAGCAGAGAACTCAACCAATCATCTAGTTAATTTGTAGGAGGAATAAGTAGCCTAAAATAGTGTTTGAAATTATTGACTTTATATAGAAACAGAATTTCAGGGCTGGAAGTGACTTTATATGTTAATATAAAGTACAATACGCTCTCCGTGCCCATCCTAGGTATGATTAAAAATCTCTGTTGACATGGAGCTCACTACTTAATGTACTGACCCATTCTATTTGGCACATCTGTGACTATTAGAAAATACCTTAATGGAAAAATTACCTTGAGGATTCCAGTAGAATCTCCTTAGCTTTCACATTTGTAAAACTGGGGGTAGTATTTTCATGTTGGCTAAATGGACGTAGCCGGTGATTAGACTCCTGTTTCACAGCATTACCATGGAAAAGATGGAGCACTGGAGATTTGAATAATCTGTCTAAGAGAGACATGGTAATACCGCTGAGTGAAATTCCACGTCACCTTAGCGTTCTTTGCCTCTGAATAACAACAATAAAAAAGTTTAACTTGCCTATAGAACGATCAACCACTTGCCTAGTGAGCTACATAAAATGCAGGACTTCTTTCAATTTAGACATTAAAAGAATGACAAGATTACCCCTGAAAAAATTTGGAACAGGTGTACATATACATGGGAATCCCTATACATGGGAATCATTTGTCAGCTGTGGAGATACAGGAAAAAGTGAGAACGCTTGAAATGTAAAAACCACGATCCTCGTGCCTTCTACAGAACATGAATGACCTTACAGCATATAGTTTTCTGAATGAAATGTGAGGACAAGAAGAGAACAGAAAAGCCATGTTAGATGTAGAAGCTGGGTGGTTAGCTATGTACACTGATGAGCTAGGCTATCCTCATAAAACAGAGTGTTTGGAGGTAATTCCCATTCATCCCACAGCAGAGTTAGGAGTTACCATGAACCTATTCCTATAGTAATAGGCCTACTGAGTTGCTTCGAGAGGAATTACAACTCTATCAAGCCCAAGATGGATGGCAAGAATGTGCCATGTTGTAAAAAGTAGGGATTGCAAACTCCAGTGTCTTTAGAGGCTAGACAGGGAAATAACAATGATAATAATAAGTGGAATAGGCCTGATGAGAGATAAAAAGGAAAGGACTGGAAATTATACAACCACGCCAATTCCCCCTTTTCTTTGCGTCTTCTTTTCTGTTGTTTTGTTTTATGTTTTTATGGAAAACAATGGATGAGGAGGCAAGCGCATGTGCTGGCTACATTTACAGTCTTTGATCACTTCCTTGTTTTCATACATAAAGGTCTGTATTCATTTAAAAGGCCCTATTGGGGGGGGTTGTTCTTGTAAAGTTTTAAAAATTTTTATTACTTATTTATTATTGACTGTGCTGAGCTTTCATTGCTGTGAGGACTTTCTCTAGTTGCAGCAAGCAGGAGCTACTCCCTGCTTTGGTGTGCGGGCTTCTCATTGTGGTGGCTTCCCTTGTTGCAAAGCAGAGGCTCTAGAGCACAGGCTTTTATAGTTGTGGCACATGGGCCTAGTTGCCCCACAGCACGTGGAATCTTCCTGGACCGGGGATTGAACTCGTGCTGCCTGCGTTGGCAGGTGAATTCTTCACCACTGGACCACCAGGGAAGTCCTCGAAGGCCATATTTCTAAAGGAGTACTTTTTTCTAAAGAGAATTTATGCAGAAAATAACAACCAAGGTGATAAGGGATATGGGAATCTTAAGGAGATATTTGGTATACATGTCAAGCACTAACTTTGGCGTTTTAAAAAAAAAATGTAAGTTTAAAGTGCTAGCTTTGTCAATAATAGCCTATTTCTCCTTAAAAAAATTAACTACTTAACCTTTTGAAACCTATTTCTTCACATGTATAAAAAGAAAAACACTATTTACCACATGGGATTAAGGTAGGATCTAAATATTACTGTAAAGTGTTTAACAGATGGATGTGATTATGATTATTACTGAATATTATGCTTTGTAGAAATGTGGGTAGTAATGGGCTTTCCAGGTGACACAGTGGTAAAGATTCCAACTGCCAATGCAGGAAACGTGGGTTCAATTCCTGTGGTGGGAAGATCCCTGGAGGAGGAAATGACAACCCACTCCTGTATTTTTCCTGGAGAAATTCTATGGCCAGAGGAGACTGTTGGGCTACAGTCCATGAGGTCACAAAGAGTCAGACACAATTGAGTGACTGAGAATACACACACACACACAAACACACAGTGAAAATTTCACTGTTTCAGGGAAAGAAGGTTCAGACTGCTGAGATAATTTACCTTCAAGGCAGTCTGAGCCTTTCACATCTTAGGATCAGCAGGTCTTTGTTTCTGAGATTAGTAGAATTAGCTTTCACTCAGCAGAGAAAGTGAGGATGATGTCAGGAAGTGAGAGACAGGGGAGTGGAGGGAGATTTCGGAAGCTAATGCACCGGACATGTGATTCCTCCTGCTGTTTCTGCTAAACTGCCATAAACATATTAGACCCATACTGCTGAAAACCAGTGACGTTTGGTAGAAACTCATAAAGAGACTGTTTGGATATAAGTGACTTGTACAAACAAGGAAACAGGAGCTGTAAGCTGAAAAGAATTTGAGAAATTGCAGAGATGGATTTTAAAATCTCAAGAGGGCAAGAAACTGGAAATTGAGTCAAGTGTTAAGGGGCGGGTGTAGTTCAGAAAGCTGATAGTCATCCTGCAAACCATGGCAGAAACTAGAGGAGAAAAGATTGTTGGGAGGCCTGCTGTGTGAGTTCCAAGATTAGAAGGGCTGTTAGGTGGGGAAAATTTGATTTGATCTGTGCAGATCTAGAGGGCAGGACTTGGGATGGCTGGCTTAACTGCCTGTAAAGCTAATTGTATCTCTGTAGAATAAATGAGCAAACTTGGCCAAAAATGAATTAGCAGCCTCATCAAGCAGGGAACTTCCTATCATGGGAAGTTTCAGGTAGAAGTTCACCTGTTAGACATGTTGGGAAAGGTATTCCTGTCTGAAACTGACCTGGAAATTGTTGCTCTTGGGTAAAAAAAATCCATCTTCAATGCAGGAGTATCAGGAAACACGATCCCTGGGTCAGGAAGATCTCCTAGAAATGGAAATTAGCAACCCACTCCAGTATTCTCTTGCCTGGAAAACCCCGTGGATGGAGAAGTCTGGTAGGCTGCAGTCCATGGGGTCGCTAAGAGTCGGACATGACTGAGCAACTTCACTTTCACTTTTCACTTTCATGCATTAGAGAAGGAAATGGCAACCCACTCCAGTATTCTTGCCTGGAAAATCCCAGGGACGAGGGAGCCTGGTGGGCTGCCGTCTATTGGGTAACGGAGTTGGACACAACTGAAGCAACTTAGCAGCAGCAGCCAGTATTCTTGCCTGAAAAATTCCATGGACAGAGGAGCCTGGTGAGCTACAGTCCATGGTTTTACAAATAGTCAGACATGACTGAGCACAGTCCCTTTATCTCATAAGCTGCCTCTAATATTTTGGAGCTAACAGAAATCACTATTTTAGAGAAGAATCTGCATTGCCCTACAAATTTTTGCAGCTGGAAGAAGATACTAGGCAATGCCCTAATCTTTTAGGATCTCTTTCATCCTAAATTTCTACTCTGTTAGAGAGAGGAGAGGGAAAGAGTGAAGAAGAAAAAGAAAAGAAAAAGCAGAAGGTGATTACCATGGGACAAAAGCACATTCAAAATTTAAAGAGAGAAACTCAAAATTCCAAAGAAATAGATCACTTCTTGTTTCACCTCAAACCAAATCCTAAAATGTTCTGATAAAACCTAAAATTGCCTTATTAGAATGTGTTGCTGGCTGCATGCAAAATCCCAATAGAAGACAAAGTCAAAGGACTTAGGCCACATGCTTACACTGGCAGAGTCTGTTAGTTACCAACTTCCCTCCCTAGCTCTTTGAACGTTTTTCTGTGCTGTTTTTAGTAGTAGAAAATGAAACAAGGTATTATTCTGCGATATACTATTTGAGAACCGATACTATCTCAAACGACTGTGTTCTTCCTTTCCCTCATTAGTTGTTGGCATTTAAGTTCATNTACAAATTTTTGCAGCTGGAAGAAGATACTAGGCAATGCCCTAATCTTTTAGGATCTCTTTCATCCTAAATTTCTACTCTGTTAGAGAGAGGAGAGGGAAAGAGTGAAGAAGAAAAAGAAAAGAAAAAGCAGAAGGTGATTACCATGGGACAAAAGCACATTCAAAATTTAAAGAGAGAAACTCAAAATTCCAAAGAAATAGATCACTTCTTGTTTCACCTCAAACCAAATCCTAAAATGTTCTGATAAAACCTAAAATTGCCTTATTAGAATGTGTTGCTGGCTGCATGCAAAATCCCAATAGAAGACAAAGTCAAAGGACTTAGGCCACATGCTTACACTGGCAGAGTCTGTTAGTTACCAACTTCCCTCCCTAGCTCTTTGAACGTTTTTCTGTGCTGTTTTTAGTAGTAGAAAATGAAACAAGGTATTATTCTGCGATATACTATTTGAGAACCGATACTATCTCAAACGACTGTGTTCTTCCTTTCCCTCATTAGTTGTTGGCATTTAAGTTCATTCTCACGTGTGAATCCAAGGAGGATAAAATTTCAAAGGCAACTATCCCATGCAATCATTTAGTTTGCCTTCAGAAGTGCATCTAAAGCAAATATTCATGTTCAAGTCTAAAAGAATTGTTACTGGGCAATCACTAACATGTAATAAATTAAACTCTACATGCTCATATTTGGAAAGTACATGTAGTTTTTTTTTTTAATTTAATGTTTAACTGGAGTATAACTACCTTTACAATGTATTAATTTTTACTGTACAACAGCAGAGGAACCAGAGATCAAATTGCCAACATCCGCTGGATCATGGAAAAAGCAAGAGAGTTCCAGNTGGCATCACCGACTCGATGGGCGTGAGTCTGAGTGAACTCCAGGAGTTGGTGATGGACAGGGAGGCCTGGTGTGCTGCGATTCATGGGGTCACAAAGAGTTGGACACGACTGAGCAACTGAACTGAACTGAACTGAATGTGAACCAGCTATAGGTTTACATTGTATCACCTCCCTTTTGAGCCTCCCTGCCAGTCTCCACCCATGCTTTGGAAAGTACACGTAGTTTTAAGTCTTTCCCCTCAAATTTAAAAACATGTAAATCTACATAATAACCAAACAGATCAGGCCTCTTTCATTGTTAAATTAAATTCAGTGTAGCATAGATACCTAGATAGGAGAAGCTTATCGTAAATATTCCGAGGAATTAATTGATCTCATTTAATTGAATTTGAGACCCATAAACTGTAATCCCTTCTGCTGTCCTAATTGTATGTGATATTGTGAGCAGTCAACTCCATGTGATGGATGTGTCTAGGCTGAGATGCTTCTATTTGTCTTGCATTTTTATGATCCCTAAATTCACTTAAACTTTAAAATGCAATTAAAACCCAGCCTAATCAAGATTGAGAAAAACATAAGCTTGCAGAAATCTGCACAGCTCTGTGTTCTGAGAAGATTTAGTTATTCTGATTTTGCCAGCCATATATTTTTCAGAAAGCCTTTCCAGAGCTTGCCACAGAATTATTAACAAAATTCAGAGGCCCTGGAGCTTCCTAAATGCTTATGAATGATTTGGCTTAAAGGATTTTGCAGTCCTCATTTGCATTGTAAAACAGACTTCAGCTTGGAAGTTTAAGAAGTTTTAGAAGCTTTGACATGGCAAGATGCCATGAGAATATTTTCCCTGTGGGGAAACGAAACTGAAATGTGCTAATTAAGGGTGCTTAATATGCCTCAAAATTAATTCTTTGTTACCTGCAGTGGTTTAATTATTCCCTTATGGAAAACTCAGAAACGCCCTGCATCTCTAAGTAGCAGTGGCCTGCGTGATTCTGAGTCAACATCCACTTCGGAGGTATTTCTTCTACTCATTGGCCACAGCAGGTGTCAAAGAGAAGAATATTTTTCCATGTCCCAAGAAAACAGTGAGACAAATCATTGGNTTAATTATTCCCTTATGGAAAACTCAGAAACGCCCTGCATCTCTAAGTAGCAGTGGCCTGCGTGATTCTGAGTCAACATCCACTTCGGAGGTATTTCTTCTACTCATTGGCCACAGCAGGTGTCAAAGAGAAGAATATTTTTCCATGTCCCAAGAAAACAGTGAGACAAATCATTGGTGTTTTGTAAAATCAGTTTCATTTATATCACATCATCCCTCACGTTAGAACCATCCAGAAAAAAAAAAAGTTCATAGCGATAAAGATGTAAAGAGGGCAAGAGCTATATTTAATATTAGGTAATTCTAAACCCTGACTACCGGAAGCTGTCAGCTGACTCTTTCCCCACTAGCAGCCTGCCCTTTCCAGAAAAGCAAAAATCAGATGCACTTAAAAGATCTTGATTGTACTGAGAGAGAACTAACCATACACAAGGCTGTTTATCTTAAGATAGAAACTTGAGTGTGATCTAGATAATCTTTGTTTTTCCTGGAATTTTTCTTGGATCAGGTAACTGTCCACTCAGAGGAGTTTGACCAGAATCAGACCATCAGTTGATCACTTGGCAGGACTTGCAAGAGTTACTCATTTTCTTGGGCTGGACTGTTGTCAGCTCAGCCCTCATCCATCTCCTCCCCCGGAGCTGTCAGAGAGAGAGAGAGAGTGTGTGTGTGTGTGTGTGTGTGTGTGTGTGTGTGTTAGTCATTGTTAGTCGTGTCCAACTATTTGCAACCCCATGGACTGTAGCCCACCAGGCTCCTCTGTCTATGGAATTCTCCAGGCAAGAATACTGCAGTGGGTTTCCATTCCCTTCTCCAGGGGATCTTCCTAACCTAAGGATTGACCCTGGATCTCCTGCATTGCAGGCAGATTCTTCACCATCTGAGCCACCAAGGAAGCCCTGGAGCTATCAGTGAATCTCTGAAACTCTTGGTCTAACCCCATTTGACCTACATTTGATAAGGTCACGTGTGAGCCACCTCCTAAACTTAGGAAGCCTAGGCCAAATGTCCTGAACAGGCCCTGGGCCCACCTGTGTCCTTCTGTACTTCTGCTATGGGACACAATAAAAAGCTCTAAATGGAGGTACATGTCTTGAGTTCAAATGCACTTCCTCTGGTAGCCAACTCTGACCCCCCAGTCTAAAGCTGCTGCACCGTCACTCCGTCATATCCCCCCTCTTAAGGTGTTCCCATCACTCATGGCCATAGAGATCTTCTTGTGGGTTCATTTATCTCTAGTCTGTTGTTGTCATCTGCCTTGAACTTATGTGTTCTGGAAGAGCAGGGCCCTGACCATTCTCATCACCACTCTACTCCAAGCTCTGAGCGGCCCTTGGCACATGATGGCTGTTTAGTAAATCATCATTAGAAAAAGGAAGTGTAGATTGCTTTGTTTTTAATTTCAAACAAACTTCTCTAACAATTAAAAAAAAAATTTATTCTGGAGCCTGAGCTAAGAAAAGAGCAAGATATCCTATGGCAGCAGCCGGGAATCCATGAGTTTAAACAGGATAATTATAAGAGGACCCACAGTCTCCCACACACATCCAGACTTTTGCACCAAAGCCATCCATTCAGGCGAGTTTGACCAGAATCAGACCATCAGTTGATCCCCTGGCAGGACGTGCAGGGTTACTCATTTTCTTGCGTTGGACTGTTATCAGTTCAGCCCTCGCCCATCTCCTCCCCCTGGGGCTGTCAGTGAATCTCTGCATCTGTCCATCCAACCCCCCTTTGACCTCCATTGATAATGTCAAGTGTGAGGCACCTCCTAAACTTAGGAAGCCTAGGCCGAGTGCCCTGAGCAGGCCCTGGGCCCATGGGTCCTGATGCACCCCTGTACTTCTGCTACTTCTCCTCTCCTCTCGGTTTTGTTTGGGTGACAGAACTAAGGAGTTTATCCCCCTGGACGGGTGAACAGTTTACAGAGGAGCGCATGTATATATTATTATCTCCTCAATTAATCTTCACTTACCCAAATGTATTGATATGGTTTTCTATGCTTTCACTACTACCTGAATTTAGTGTGTAACCAAAAACTCTTGATGGGTGGACTAACCTTCAAGCTGCAGGCCAGAGCTGTTCAACAGCTAGGGGGAAAACCGAGTAGCTCATGTGGAGTTAGACCGTTTGTAAATTGTACTCAGTTTGAAAAAAGACATTTTCATTGAGTCAAAAAACCTTCTCTATCTCCTCACCATGTTTGATTTCACCTGGTCTAACAGAGCAGGAGGCACAGTTGCTCCAGCCTCCTGAGGTTAGCCAAAGTAAAGAGACAATATGGTCAGTGCAGACCAAACTCAGAAATACTAATTAACTCAACTCTTCATAGATCTCAGTGAAGAAGACCTCTTCTCCACAGTGTCGAAAAGGAATCAGAAATCATTTCAGAAAACTTCATGAATTCAGCTTCAAAGAGTGGAAATTTGTTTCAGTTCTTGCAGGCTGAAAATATGAACAAACACCATTGAAAAGGTCGAGGGAAAAGGCCCTGATGGTGAAGTGACCCTCCTTCCACCTTGCCCTCGTTTCCCCAGCTCACCTTCAGAAAAGGAGTACATCTACTCTCCTTCCACGTACATTCCTGCTCCTAGCAAAACTCTGCCTTTTCTGGGAATGATGACCAATGGTCAACATGTGGCCTCTGCTTGAGAACTGAAGCCCAAATCTCAACCTGCCTTCTCCTACACCATTAGAAAATATCCAAGTAACACAAGAGCCATCCTAAAGACACAAAGCCACAAAAATCCAACTCAAACAAACAAAGCCTGAAGATGGAGGCAGGGTGTCCATGGACTCCTGCCCAATGCATCTGACCTTCCCTTTGGGCTCCCCCAAGCACCTGGGCTGTAAAAGAGGTGAATCGAGAAAACTCACACATTAGAGGGAATACAGGAGCTACCAGGTGTCTGAAATGCCAGCACAACCTGCCCTGCTCTGTGTGAAAGCCTCTGCCTGCCTCTCCTTGTCTACAGGACACATCCAGATTCCTCCATAGGTAAACAGGGGCCATCACAGTTGACCTTCCATCTCTCTTTCCTAATCCATCTTTTGAGGTTCTCACCCTGACAACTCAAACTTCTTCTCTCACACGTGTACTTTAACAAGCTTTTTTTTTCTTCTTCTTCATGTTTCCTCCTGTTTGGAATGCCTTTCCCTTTCTTCTCTACCTATCGAAATTATATTTGTAAGCTGATTTCCATCTCAAAAACCACCTTCTGAAATTTTCTGTAGTCACACCAGAATTAGAACGAGTGCCTTCCTGCTTGGGATTAGCATTGGGCCTGAGAGTCCTTCCCATTAGGCATGTTGTCTTTTCTCTTGAACCACTGGCTCCTTTAGGGCAGAACCGGTTCTTAGCTCGTCTCTATTGCCCCGGGCCCTAGTGGGGATTTTTGCACATAGCAGATATTTGATAAAAGTTTGGACTAATTGGATTTCTTAAGAGAACAGCCACTAACAACTAACTTAGGGTGGGAGAGAGTTGATATAAATTGTTAAGAGTTCAGGAGTAAGAATGCATAATTATAATTCCCTAAGCTCTATGGCCTTGGAACTAATTCAATCTTTAAGCCTGAGTTTCTTCATCTGAAGAAAATGGTATGTATTCACATCCATAATACATAACAGTATTTACCTCACCTAGCTATTAGAAGAACTAGATGAACACGTTTAACATGATGCCCAACACCTGGGAAGAATGCAATACATGTTACTTCCCCTTCCTGCTCCTCCTCTGTCCTCCTCCTCTTGTCTTCATTATTCCCTCCTCCCCTGACCCACCACTGCTACTTTAAAACCGTAAGGGGAAGGCCATAAACCTCCTGTTATCTCTCCCACAGCTGTGCTCCATCTCTAGGATATGTCTTAGGAAGAATTTTCCTTCTTGCAAAGAGTACTGCAGCTGTGCCCAGAACAAGGCCTAGATAACTTGTTGGAGTGGAGAAAAGCCTGGAAAAACTTTTTTCACAGCTTTAAGCAGAAAATGTGTCTTTGGGTTAACCCTCTTTTGTTTGGGAAAACCATCTCACTAGGTCTTTGAGACATACAAATGAGAAGCAAATGTCTACCCATTGTCTGGCCAGAAACCACGAGGTCACCAATTATTGGAAGACCCATGGTTAGCACTCAAGGTCAGAGCTGATGTTTGGTTTGTAAGTTCTTGTGTTATTGAATTGAGCTTCTTCCTGCAGAGTCTGTTGAAATTCTTTTTGTTTGGAAAGGAAAAACACATATATTTTTAACCCTTGCAGGAGTGAGTTTGGAGATCCAGGCTGAATTGTTTGTTTGTTTTATACATGTCAGCAGCAGGAAAATGAGAGTGATGTGGGGTGAATTTGAAGGGTGAGCTTTCGTACGACCCTATTGCTCTCTGGGAAAGGCAGTGCTGCTCCTCTGCCCAGGTGACGAGAGAGAGTGTGTGTGTGACCCAGAGCTGGGACAGAGTCACTGCCCCCGCCACTTTGTAAGACCAGTTCCCCTCTGGCTTCCCCAGAAGCTACTGGAGCAAGAAGACCCAGCTCCATTGTCACTGATGTTCCCAGAAGTCCAATCATTGGCAGAGAAAACAGAGAATGCAGTAGTGGGTACGTAATGGCCTAGAGGGCAGAGGGGTTGACTGGCATCTTTAGGGACTATAGAAATAGTGGGGGAAAAGGGAAACTTCTGAGAAGTGTGAAGTCAAGGACGTGAGGTCAAGGACGTGAGTTATTGAGCTCTTATAACTTAGATGTTAAAATTATTGTGACCTCATATGACCATCCCCTGCTCCAGGTTTATGAAATTGTGGCACACTATTGGGGTAAATAAATATTTGGTTTTAAAATGGATTATTTTTAATTTATCATTATTTTCAAAATTGAAAACTGGGATGGGAGATAGCCTAGCATAGTGATTTTTTAAGAGAATGAATTCTGGAAATCAGCAGATTTCTATCTTGGCTTTTGTTTTTACTAGCTGTGTAATCAGAAGCAATTTATCCACCCTCTTTAGGCCTCTGTCTTTTAATCTGTAAAATATAGATGCAAGGAAGATTGTATTTTCCAAATACAGCTGCGCCAGTATACATTTAATTTCACATGCTCTTCTCATGAGGTGACATGGATATTCTTTCATCAGAAGCTGGGGTCCCTTTCCTGGAATCTGGGCTGAATTTTGAAACTGCCTCAACCAAAAGAAATATGGCAGAAGTGATGTGGCTTCCAGCTAAGTCATAACAGGCAAAAGGTTTCCACGCCTGGCTCTCTCTCAGCCTTTGGAAGCGCAGGCCACATGGAGAGGTCACGTGTGGGTGTCCCTACCAACATCCCCACCAGACCCTCTGCTGACAGCCAGCATTAACGGCTCAACATGGGAGTGATCAATCCTTCAGATGACTCCAGGACCCAGTTTTTAAGCCTTGCAAGCTGAGACCTCAGACCTCATAGAACAGGGAATAAACCAAACTCATCATGTTCTGTATGAATTCTTGACCCATAGAAACCATGCTACTGCTAAGTCACTTCAGTTGTGTCCGATTCTGTACGACCCCATAGACGGCAGCCCACCAGGGTCCCCCATCCCTGGGATTCTCCAAGCAAGAACATTGGAGTGGGTTGCCATTTCCTTCTCCAGTGCATGAAAGTGAAAGTGAAGTTGCTCAGTCATGTCTGACCCTCAGCGACCCCGTGGACTGCAGCCTTCCAGGTTCCTCCGTCCGTGGGATTTTCCAGGCAAGAGTACTGGAGTGGGGTGCCATTGCCTTCTCTGATAAAAACCATAAGAGATCAAAAATGAACATCGTTGTTGTAAGTCCCTAAATTTTGTGGTGCTTTGTTATGCAAAAATAGATAACTAAAATAACAGGTAATGATATATAGTCCATGGTGGTGTTATGAGGATTAAAAGAAATAGTGCAATGCTTAGCACAGCTGTGAGTGCTCAATAATATTAGATGCTTTATTATAACAAAAAAGGCAGTTACTAACCAAAATTTAAGGTGAATGAGGGCTTTCAGTAGACCCCCTTTTCTGGATGCCTCAACAGATGACCAGGGGTAAGAAAAGTTGCAATTGATGAGGAACTCATGTTAGAAGCAGAAGTCTGTGAAGTTTGCACTTTAATGAAATCTTATGAAAATTTGGTTTTCCCTCTCTGGAAGTCCTCTTAAAATTCCTGGAGCCAGAACCTCAGGATGGGAGAGAGAATATACGTTTTGAGGCCACTGTCATATCTGGGCCCTCACAGTGGTTGGCCCACCATCCCGTGGTGAGCATCTNTCCTCTCTGAATTTCTATAACAGCACTGGCCAAATGAAATAATATGAGTTACATGTGTAATTTTATTTTTTTTTTAATGTTTATTTTTATTTATTTATTTTTCTGTGCCAAATTTTAGTTTCTGCTCATGGGATCTTTAGTTGAGGCTTGTGGGATCTAGCTCCCTGGCCGGGGATCAAAGATGGGCCGCCTGCATTGGGAGAGTGGAGTCCTAGCCACTGGGCCACCAAGGAAGTCCAGTGCATGTGCAATTTTATATAAGGGGACGACAGAGGATGAGATGGTTGGATGGCATCACAACTCAGTGGGCATGGATTTGGATAGACTCCCGGAGTTGGGGATGGACAGGGAGGCCTGACGTGCTATGGTGATTGGGGTCGCAAAAAGTCGGACATGACTGAGGGACTGAACCGAACTGAACTGATCCAAAATATCATCACATCACATGTAATCAATATAAATATTATTGAGGAGTCGCTCTACGCTTTTTGCACCAACTCTTTGAAGTCCAGTGTATATTTTGTATCTACTGTACATCTCAGTTTGAACTTGCCACATTTCCAATTCCAGTAATCAGTAAGTAGTGGCTAGTCTGTTGGACTGCAGTTGTGTAACATTTAACTCATGTCATTTCCTTTTTATTCAGTGTAAAGTAAGTGTCTTGAGGTCAGGAAATGAGACAAACTCATCTTTGCATTTCCCAGCATCTCCAAATATCACACATAATAAATGCTTGAGTCAACGTGTGAGTCAAGAAAACAAATGCTGGCGCCTTACTGGATTCCTGGAAGGGAAGTATGTGCACCACATCAAGGCAAGGCATGGTAGTTCTCACAAAGCGAAAGTCATCTTCCCAACGCATAGGCTTAGCAGCTGCAAGTTGCTCAAAGAGCTAAAACACAGCCTTGAGGTCGAAACTGTGAAGGAAGTTATGAGGGTAAAGTTGACCAGGAAGAAAAAGAGAGATTGTTGTGAGGGGCT
>SJYA01000393.1:689241-700491 GCA_006410615.1 Neotragus moschatus | reverse complement strand
ATGAAAGAAAACAAGATAAACAGACGATGATGAGATGCTACCAAGTGACTCAACCACCTGAAGCTAACAGAGCAATAACGGCTACTTAATGTAAAAGGATTCTTTAAAGCTCTCCAGAGTGACTTACACACTTGAAACACAGCTTGAGCAAACATTCTAGCACATAAAAGAGGCATATTTGCAAAAAATAATCTTGTTTTGGCAACTCAGGTTGTATCTGATTCACTCAAAACCAGAGAGGTAACATCCATTAAAAAATCAGTTGTCAAGTGCTGTGCCAAGTGTTGACCAGGTTTTTCTTTTTTCAGTGAGTAGCTGTTACAGTATGGGAATATAGCTTCACGGTTCACTTACTGTATTATTTCTGAATTTGTACTCAATTATTTCCTAGTTGGCCGTGACAGTGACATATCCTTAAATACTTTTCATTTATGTAGGGCTTTACCATTCACTTTTGCATCTATTATCTTCTCATGATTAAACTCTCTGGGACTTTCTGTTGAGAATTTTTTGAGTCATACAATCAAAGTCTCAGGATCAAAGTCTCAGGCTGTTGATTTTGGAAATTGTGTTAATTCATGGTTTCCAAGTGATTAAAAGGCAGTCTTCTTTAAAACCAGAACTTTCCCTGTAAGTACATATGGGTTTTTCAGCTCATATAGGTGAATTCAATGCAGAAAATCCTCAGATGCTGCTTCTGACTCTGAAGTGATAAGGTCTGGAGAAGAGATTTTTCCCATGTCCTCTGGTTTCCAGCAAAAACATGTAGGACTAAGACCATCACCAGTTAAGAGGCCGGTCATAAAATATGAGGCCCAGAAGTTCAGGAATTTTTAATGTCAGGAAACATTCTCCTTGGAGTATCAGCCTCACAGTTTATGGTCATTTTAAGAGGGGGCGTGAATCAGGTAAAGAAACCTTTGGACGTTGTTGGCTGGAGCAGGGCTTTGCCTGAAATCTTAGCGGAGTGAGGACACCTTGTCCTGAATTGTCTCTCTCTGCGGCCGTACCATGAGGTGACTGCCAAGTAGCTCAGTCTGCTCAAATGGATTTTGATGGTTGGTAACAGAAAAATAAGCTACGAAGCAACTTCTTTTTTTCTTTTTCAAATCTCGTGCTGATTTATATTCAAATACTTTTAAGCATTCAGGGTTGAAGAGAAGTTTGTTCTTTCATGGGGTGATTAAGAGTGGGGTGTGGGTTGGATTCCATATGCCCTTTACACCCTATTAAGTTTCTACAGAACTGAGCTCCCAGGAGCCTGCTAGTTTTAAAGCCTAAATGGGCCATTAGACCCTCAGTCAGTATCAACCCAAGATGTTATGGTTTTAGTTTAGCCAGAATGGAGCCTATTGCAAAAGGTGTGTCTAACAGGAAAAAAATACGTTCTCTAAAAAAACTGAATAACATTCTAAATTCTATATCAAAGGATATTGCCTAACACACAGTAGAGGGGAAGTGGAGAGTAGGCTAGAAAATTGTGGGAAAATAAGAGAGCACTTGAGGGCCATGGTTTGCTACCCTTTTTGGTCAAACATCTCATTTTTATAGTAACTAAGACTGCCACCTTGACTATCCTGAAATGAAATTAAAATCATCTTTTGTAAAAATCCAGTATACTTCCATAACTGTAGCAAAAATGAGAAATTAAAAGGAAACAACTTATGATATACAAAAAAAATAGATATTCAGGATGCAAATGTTTGGATAAGAGGACACTAGAAAATCCATAGTGGAATCAGACGGCCACACTGATCCTAGGATCCAGCAACCATAGTGATAACAACTGCACTCTGAACCAATGTGTGTTGCTTTGAGCCACATTGCCATCCTGGTGCGATGTCCCAAAATAGTGAAAAACTCCTGGGGAAGTTCCAAACCAAATGCAATCGTCCCTCAAAAAGTCCCAAATAGGCTGTTTTTAATACATAAATCAGGGTCAGCTTCTAGGTTCAGATAACAGGATTCATTTTTGCCTATATGATTGTCCAGGGGACCTTGGAAAGTGGCGTGAGATTTCTCATTGTGTGAGACCGTCTGAGCATCTCTGCCACCCTCCCGAATGTCAACATTACCCCCCTAAACTTTGCAACATCCAAAAATGTTGCCACAAATCCCTCTGCAGGCAGAGACCTAAGGAAAAGGAAGGTCTGTGAACATGGCCGAAGGGAAGAGTCTGAGGAGAAAGACAAGCAGTGAGCAATTCCCAGAGAGACCTTGCATTCCAATTTAAGCTGTTTCCTGTTTTATACTATGCTGAAGTCTCCTATTCTTAGGCTCAGACTTATAACAAAACTGGAGAATCAGGCTTGGAGAGGACCAGTCATGAACAGTGCCCCAAATCAAGCCATGGAGCTAGTCTGGTAAATACCCTGCCACTGCCACCACGGGGCACAGAGCAGTCAGCGTGGGCAGCTCCCACCACTGACCTGAGCAAGAGAACACAGCTGTCTCCCAGGTGTCACTCCGCACTGCTTGAGGTCCGCATGGTAACTGCCTCTTCATGGCACTGGCCTTCCCTTCGAAGTGTGGTGAGTGCACCAGATGGCTTCAACCTCTGACAAGTGTCCTTGTCTTAACTGAAAAGGAGATGGGGAAAGCGTGCAAACATCTTCAGCCTCTAGAGTGAGAGGCAGGCTCTACTTCCTTCAAAATAGGGAACGAGTTCAGAAGCTGGGCACCTGCCAGAAAGACCCATGCCCAGTCTAGCTGGTCAAGTGAGTTCTGCAGAAGAGAAATACCATGGAGTTTTGGAGCAGAGAGTGGTCACTCTGAGAAGTGATGGACGAGGGAAGTTTTTATACTGGAAGTGAGATTTCATCAAAACTTGAAGGATAAGGAAATTGGTATGGCTGTGTGTAGGGATGGGAGGAGGAATTCTCTAGTGATGGAATGTGATGAGCAAGAAAGCAGAGTTAGGAAGACAAGGGCAGGCTGAGAGTCCAAGTTCACTGGAGCCGAGTTTCATGGGGAGTCATAGTGAAAGACTAGAAGGAATAGGAATGGCATGAAGGAGTTTGGAGTGTTTGTTTAGTGATGTTTTGATGTAATCAAAGTGGTGTTTGATGAGAGTATTTTCGTATTGTTTTTGTATTGACTTTCGTTGATTTATCAAAAAATAATGGCCTTGGTAATTTGATCTCAGTCTTTAGGAGAACAGACCTGTTTTTATGAACTGCTAGGAGCTTGAAGGCTTTTTGTTTGTTGTTTGTTATTTTTGTCATTGTTGTTGCTGATTTTTTCTGATAAAAAGGATAACTCCTTTATAATTTTAATTTCTATTACATTGAATCCACAGCAGAATTTTAAAAGTATCTTTTAGCTGATTCTAAGAGTGACCCCCCACCTGCAATTTTTAATCAAGCTAAGTGTCACAATTCATTTTTTCCAACACTTATTGCATACCTAATATATGCCAGGATCACTACTTAATGCTTTCATCTACACATCTAACATAATTTTCAAATTATCCTTTTTACTTATGAAGAGATAAGATCTGAGAGAATAAATGATTTGCCCAATGACACACAATTCATATGCAATGGGATAGGGGTTACAACGCATGTCTGTCTAATCTAATTCCTGCACGATCTAGTGGGTTCTCTCATCAGAGTACAATCTGAAGTTATTGGCTGTGCTATCTAGATCTGTGATGTTTGGTTCTAGCCATTCTGAAATAAAGAACCTCGGAGACTCGGTTTGAAAGAATTCAAAGGAGACAGAACTTTTACTATTATTCTTATTGAAGTATAGTTGATTTATAGTGTTGCATTATTTTCTGGTGTACAGCAAAGTGATTCAGTTATATATATATTCATATATGTATATCACTTTCCTCTTATGCTGCTGCCAGAAGTCACTTCAGTCGTGTCCTTACAGGTATAGTTCCCTATGCTATACAGTATGTCCTTGTTGTTTATCCACTTTATATATAGTAGCATGTATATGTTAACCCCAGGCTCAGTTTATCCTGCCCCCTTTCCCATTTGATAACCATAAGTTTGTTTTCTATGTCTGTGAGTCTGCTTCTGTTTTGTAAATAAGTTTTTATTATTATTTTTAGATTCCGCATAGAAGTGATATCATATGATATTTTATCTTTGACTTCACTTAGTATGGTAAATTCTGGGTACATCCATGTTGCTTCAGATGGTAATATTTCACTTTTTCTTATGGTTGAATCATATACCATTTATATATGTACCACTTCTTCTTATCCATTCCTCTGTCAATGGACACTTAGGTTGCTTCCATATCTTGGCCGTTGTATAGTGCTGCAGTGAACATTGGAGTCTTGTATCTTTTTGAATTAGAGCTTTCATCTTTCCTGGGTATATGCCTAAGAGTAGGATTGCTGGATCATATTAGTAACTCTATTTTTAGTTTGTTTTTTTTTTAAGGAGACTCCATTCTGTTCTCCATAATGGCTGCACAAATTCACATTCTCAAAGGAGACAGATCTCATTGGACACCTCACTCCAGATTGGATCACCTGGCTTAAATCAACAGGTCCTTTGTCTTGCCAAGGATGCCCTTTGCAGTAGTGGAAGTTATCTGTGCCACTATAATCTTTATACTGTGTTTCTTTGGCTGTTGGACACCTGCCTTGAGGTGATATAAACTGCCTTCCTTGGATTGTCTTGGCAGTACACGGTGCATCCTTGTGTACAAAGTTACCTGTGACAGGATGTGCCACAGCTCTTGTCTCATCCTCTGAACCAGGGCATCTAATTCCTAGAGAGGTAGTTAAACCAACATCCATGTTCTAGAGATCATGATGGAGCAAAAGGGATGACCGAGTCCAATAATGAATGATCTAACACCCATTTTTTGTCCCCATCCCTTTCTCCACCCCCACCCCACCCCCCACAAAGCTTTAGCAGAAAATTTAAGGAATGGCCCTTTAGTACTACCTGTAACATCTGGTTTCCAATTTCCATTTTCTTTCTTTGCTCACTTTGAGAGACCAGTAAGCACTAAAATGTCGAGAAGAAAAAGCATACAATGGGAGGGAAATAGAAAACATAAGTAACCTGTGTCTTCAGGTTTGACTGGACTTCTCCCTGTTCTGCTGTCCTTAGGGAACAGACCCTGAAGCAGGTGTCAGAGGCATTCACCACCCACCTCCAACCCTCACTCTCGAGATCCCTCAATCTGAGGTCATTTCATGTCATATTGCACTGAGTAGAGGCCATCAGTTTGAAAATATCTCGTTTCCCCCTCTCCTTGCAAAGTGTTAGTCAATCACTTGTGTCTGACTCTTTGCAACCCCATGGACTGTAGCCCACCAGGCTCCTCTGCTATGGAATTCTCCAGGCAAGAATACTGGAGTGGATCGCTTCTCAGGGGATTTCCCAACCCTGGGGACCAACCCAGGTCTGCTGCATTGCAGGCAGATTCTTTACCTTCTAAGCCACCAGAGAAAGCTCTGCAAACCTCCCTCTATTTAGAAAAGTGTTCCTCCTACCCTTTACAATTAAGGTCTCCTTGTGTGGTCTTAACACCAGTCCCGCCTACCTTCTTTTGTAACTTGCTCCATCAACTACCTTTATTTTTGTCTCCTGTGTCCCTCAGCCTTCAAATATGCTCAAGGGCACCATATCTTAAAGAAAACCGATGCATGCAAAGGCTTTTCTACCCCTACCTCTCTCACTACCGGTTCACTTCTTGTTCCCGGTCAATAGACTTGTTGAAAGGATAAGGCTTCATGTACTGTCTATACTATCCACCTCTCCAGAAACTGTTTCCCCCAGACCAAAGTGTTGGACATCTGAGGCTTTATTACTGTTGTTTGCTTGTTTGTTTGCTCTGACTGTCATTCCAGACCAGACTTCCTCTGGTGGTCACAGTTAGAGGGGCCATATACAGAAGCCGATCTAGATCTCTTGAGTTTCCTTCTTTGAAATTTAACACCTGAACAGAGACACACAAGGAAGATGTGAGTGCTGAGCATCAGTTGGCATCACAGTGAAGAAGAGCCCACTTGCTTTTCTGCTCAGCATCCTTTACTGTCTAAAAGTCCATCCTGTTTTCCTGCCCTTCTTGAGACCTGGAAGTCCAGCTCTTCATGAGGCTCTGGCAGCTAGACTGTGTCCTGAAAGCCCCTCTTTTCAAGTTAGTGAAGGGGAAATGGGGAGTGAAGGCTAAGAAGCATAGTTTCTTTCATCAGGTGTCTTTCTCACCCACATCCTAAGATTATGGGAATATAAGGGGATAAATCCCTGACATCAAAACTCCCTACAAGCCCAACATTATAGAGCAAATTATTAGCATGAAGCCATCAGACCCCACATCCCTTGAGCTGTCTTGAACAGACTTTCCCTGTTTCAAGGGGCATTCAAGGGTAGAGTGGTGATGGTTGAAAAAAACAAATGCAGCACAACAGGGGTGTTTATTAATTAGTTAGAAGAATAACGAACCGAGTTGGCTTGTCCTCAGTCCTAGGAGGCCTAGAGATGAGCACACATAAAATCAAGTGGACCTAGATCCACGTTTCAGCGGACCCAGCTTTAAATCCCGGCTTCTCTGCTTACCCTTGTCTTAGATTCCTTAACTTCTCTAAGCCTGAGTTTCTATACCTGGAAAATCCAGATAATAAAACTATCTGCTGTGTAAAGTTCTTGTGAAGGTGAAATGAGCTGTAAGAAATTTTAAATGATTAGCAGAGTGGCTGTTAACCAGTGAGTGATCAACAAATGTGACTTGCTATGACTATGATTTTTTTCTAAGTTCGCATATAATCTCACCGGTTTGCCATGAGTTAGGCTATGCATGGATGGTTATAAATAAATATATTTTAATTGCATTTTAAAATTATGTTAAAATCATCCTTAAGTTGCCCATAAGGAAAAAATATTGGTTTGGATCCTTCAAGAAGAAAAGATAGATTTGAGCATTTAGTGACAATAGTTGAGCTTCTTTGTACGGAGCAGCTTGGTTACTAGGGATTTTCTTTAACTGAGGAAGACACAATTATGTGTTGACATATTTTAGATGTGTATTATATTTAGGGATTCTTACTGGTCAAGGAAGTAAAGGAGGGAGGCAGTCTCTCACTGTACAAAATAAGGCAAAAAGAAAGTACAATGGACCTTTGAACAATGAGAGGGCTGGGCATACCAATACTCCCTATAGTGGAAAATTCCTGGATAGTTTATAGTCAGCCTTCCTTATGCATGATTCCTCTGTATCTACGATTCCATATCCACAGATTGAACCAACCTCAGATTTTGTAGTACTCCAGTATTTACCGCTGGAAAAAATCTGAGGGTAAGTGGCTCCAGGCAGTTCAAATCTATGGTGTTCACTGATCAACTGTACTGAACTGAGAGAGAAACTGAAGGTTATAGTGGCAGTCGACACCTTACCTAAAACTGCAAAGTGTACAGGTGAGTGCTGTGTGATTCAGTGCTAAACGCAGAACATAACTTCAGTAGTTTCCTAAAAGCAATAAGGAGTGTGATAATTGAGTAAAGATTTATAATTCCAGGGCTTTAGTTCAATGATTTACAGGAATTGTACCTAGCGTGGTTCTCTCTTCAGGCCCTTACAGCACAGCGTTAAACAGGTTGCTTGGAAATTAAGTCAGAGCACTAGGTCTTATACCCCTGTTCTACTACTTAGTACCTGTGTGACCTTGGTTATATAAAGCATGGCAATCTGTAACGTGCAGCAAATAAAAACACCTGCCAAACTGACTTCAAAGAACTATTGGAAACATCAAAAGAAATAATGTGAACACACTTTGCAAATTTGAGGGCAGGATACAAATGTTCGCTGTGATTATGTAAAATCTAGTGGTTAGTAAATGATTAAACACTTTACATTTTATTTTAAAGGCACATTTTTTTTTTAGAAGAATATTTATTTATTTATTTCACTGTACAGGGTCTTAGTTGCGGCATGTGGGATCTAAGTTCCCTGCTGCTAAGTCGCTTCAGTCGTGTCCGACTCTGTGCGACCCCAGAGACGGCAGCCCACCAGGCTCCCCCGTCCCTGGGATTCTCCAGGCAAGAACACTGGAGTGGGTTGCCAGTTCCTTCTCCTATGCGTGAAAGTGAAGTCGCTCAGTTGTGTCCGACTCTTTGCGACCCCATGGACTGCAGCCTACCAGGCTCCTCCGCCCATGGGATTTGCCAGGCAAGAGTACTGGAGTGGGGTGCCATTGCCTTCTCCACTAAGTTCCCTGCTGCTAAGTCGCTTCAGTCGTGTCCGACTCTGTGCGACCCCATAGACGGCAGCCCACCAGGCTACCCCATCCGTAGGATTCTCCAGGCAAGAACACTGGAATGGGTTGCCATTTCCTTCTCCAATGCATAAAAGTGAAAAGTGAAAGGGAAGTCGCTCAGTTGTGTCCGACTCTTCACGACCCCATGGACCGCACCCTACCAGGCTCCTCCGTCCATGGGATTTTCCAGGCAAGAGTACTGGAGTGGGGTGCCATCGCCTTCCAGGGATCAAACCCAGGCTCCTTGCGTTGAGGGCATGGAGTCTTAACCAGTGGACCACCAGAGAAGTCCCTTAAAGGCACAAGTTTTTAAAAAGATTTATTTATGTATTATTTATTTGCGGCTGTGCTGGGTGTTCATTGCTGTGCGGACTTTTTCTCTCATTGTGGCGAATGAGGGCGACTCTTCATTACAATGCTAGGGCTTCTCTTTGCAGCGGCTTTGCTTGTGGAACACGGGCTCAGTGGGCATATGGGCTGCGTAGTTGTGACTCCCGGGCTCAGTAGTTATGGCTCCAGGACTCTAGAGCACAACCTTTGTAGTTGTGGCACATGGGTTTATTTGCTCCACAGCACGTGGGATCTTCCTGCATCAGGAATTGACCCGTGCATGTCCCTTGTATTGCAAGGTGGATTCTCAACCACTGGACCACCAGGGAAGTCCTGAGGTACATTTTTATAGTGGAAAAAAATTGAATTCACCAAAAATTCTTTTAAAATACAATTTACAAAATTATTTTAAAATAAAAGGTTGAAAAATTCTTTTCATCTGTAGGCTCCGGCATTAGACGCCACCTGGTGGCAGTTAAGAGTAATGCAAGTGCATTGCTGAGCCGCCGCGCGAATGTCACGGGAAAATGTTAGACCATGAGGCTCAAAGAAGGGCTGGAAATGGAGCCAATTATACAGAGTGAAGTGAGCCAGAAAGAAAAACACCAATACAGTATACGGACACATATATATATGGAATTTAGAAAGATGGTGGTGTTAAACCTGTACGCGAGACAGCAAGAGAGACACAGATGTGTAGAACAGCCTTTTGGACTCTGTGGGAGAGGGAGAGGGTGGGAGGATTTGGGAATATGGCATTGTAACATGTATGGTATCATAAGGGAAACGGATTGCCAGTCTAGGTTCGATGCAGAAGGCTTGGGACTGATGGGTGGGGATGATCCGGAGGGATGGTGTGGGGAGGGAGGGGGAAGAAGGGGGTCTGGATTGGGAACTCAGGTACACTTATGGCTGATTTATGTCAATGTATGGCAAAATGAGTACAGTATTGTAAAGCAAAACAAACTAAAAAATAAAAATTAAAAAAAAAAAAAAGAAGGGCTTGGAGAAGGAAATGGCAACCCACTCCAGGGTTCTTGCCTAGAGAATCCCCGGGACAGAGGTGCCTGGTGGGCTGTTGTCTGTGTGGTCGCACAGGGTCGGACACGACTGAGGTGACTTAGCGGCAGTAGCAAAGAAGGGCTTAGACTGAAATGAGCTGAAATGAGACTTGCCACACTTGGGATTGGGACTTCTGTGGTTGCTCAGATGGTAAAGAGTCTGCCTGTATTGAGGGAGACCTGGGCTCAATCCCTGGTGGGGCAGATCCCCTGGAGAAGGAAATGGCATCCCACTCCAGTATTCTTGCCTAGAGAATCCCGTGGACAGAGGAGCCTGGCAGCCTCGGGTGGCAAAGAGTCAGATAGGACTGAGTGACTAACATTTCCACTTCCATACTTGGGACTGAAGCTAGAAAACTGCTCTAGGTTTTCGTGTGCTATAAGTTGCAGCAGTCAAGCTACTGCTTGCCTCTACTGTAAGTAAATTAGGGGAAGAAAGTCAGGCCTTTTCTTCGTCTTTGACTTCCCACTGACCAGCACAGTAGTGCTCAACACATTTATTAAATGAAAGATGCAGAATAAGAGAAGAGGAAATAGGGAGGGAAAATCTTAAACTCTGTAAACCAGCCCATTCTGTGCATCTTTGTTAGCTTTTTTTTTTTTCCCCTTCTATAATAGTTGGTGGCTTCCCTGATGAGACCTGGGTTCAATCCCTGGGTCAGAAAGATCCCCTGGAGAAGGCAATGGCTACCCACTCCAATATTCCTGCCTGAAGAATTCCATGGGCAGAAGAACCTGGCAGGCTACAGTCCATGGGGTTGTAAAGAGTTAGACATGACTGAGCGACTAAGCACATTAGCACACTATAATAGTTGCCATCTAATTTCTTTTGAAAAATTCTAACTGAACTAAGTTAAATGGTACTGAGTTGGGATGAATGAAAAGGAACAGTGAACCTTTTTTTCAAGATGTATTTATTTGAAGTATACCTATTCACACTGTTGTGTTAATTCCTATTGTACAGCAAAGTGATTCACATACACATATGTGTGTATATATATATTTTTTTCATATTCTTTTCCATTATGGCTTATCACAGGATATTGAATATAGTTCCCTGTGCTATATAATAGGACCTTGTTTTTTATCCATTCTCTGTATAATAGTTTGCATCAGTTAGTCAGCTCAGTTCAGTCGCTCAGTCGTGTCTGACACTTTGCGACCCCATGAATCGCAGCACACCAGGCCTCCCTGTCCATCACCAACTCCCGGAGTTCACTCAGACTCACGTCCATCGAGTCAGTGATGCCACCCAGACATCTCATCCTCTATCGTCCCCTTCTCCTCCTGCCCCCAATCCCTCCCAGCATCACAGTCTTTTCCAATGAGTCAACTCTTCTCATAAAGTAACCAAAGTACTGGAGTTTCAGCTTCAGCATCATCCCTTCCAAAGAAATCCCAGGGCCGATCTCCTTCAGAATGGGCTGGCTGGATCTCCTTGCAGTCCAAGGGACTCTCAAGAGTCTTACAACACCACAGTTCAAAAGCATCAATTCTTCAGCGCTCAGCTTTCTTCACAGTCCAGCTCACATCTATACATGACCACAGGAAAAACCATAGCCTTGACTAGACGGACATTTGTTGCATCTGCTAATACCAAACTCCCACTCCACCCCTCCCCCATACCCCTCC
>SJYA01000393.1:668952-689113 GCA_006410615.1 Neotragus moschatus | reverse complement strand
ACCCCTCCCCCCTTGTCAACCACAAGTCTAGGAACAGTATATCTTTAAGACAGGACAAATCCCTTTGTGATAGGACAAATCTGCCCTGAACTGGAATGCTAGGAATAGTCCACGAATCAAGGCAAATAAGGCTGAAAATTTGAGACCATTTGTGGAAATCAGCTAACGTCACAGATAAGCAATTCCTTCTTGCTTACCTGATCTTCATAACACCAGCCCCCAAATGTAAGGGTTGGTTGCTACCTGCCTTTAGGTGCTGGCATTCCCTAGCAAAAACAGGGGAACGTCTCCACTTAAAAACCATAGTCTTTATGCCTCGGTTTTCTCCATGTTCTCTTCTCTAGAAGGTCTCCACATGCTCTCAGCAACCGAGCATGCTCAGAACGTGACTCGTCCATGACTCCTTTCCCTGCAGTGTGAGAACGTTTACAAACAGATTATGGCTACTTCATACCAGCTTCAGAGACAACCAAGAACTCGGGCTTCAATCACAGATCGAAATGCTAGAAATCTTCCAACAAGCTAGATAATTCCAATCTTTCTACATAAAAATTCATTTAGTTTACCTAATACTGTGACATACAGAATATTATGACCCTCGCTTTGTAGCCCATGAAAATGGAGGACTCTTCCTTGATGAAGATGCAGAAGGTATGCCCTCCTCCAAAGGTGATGTATTGTAGAAACTAGGAAAAAAATCATAAAACGTTTGTTAAAGTCCTAATAGGATGCCCAGAGTCATGCCTATTATAACAAGGGAGTGGGAGTTCATAAAGGAAAGGCAAAGATACAAATTGAGATGGCTGACCTTTTTTTTTTATAATGAAAGCTAGGTTTTGAAAAGAAGGGTATTTAAAGCTTCTGATATATATATTGTCAAATCTTATCTCAAAGCAGAGTAATAATATATAATTGTACATTAAAAAAATCCTGGGAATGTTTATTTTATTTTATTAGGCATTGTACATTTAAGAGGCTTTGCTACTTTCATTCACAAGAAAATACTATTTAAGTAATTTTATATGTCTGAACATTTTCTTTTTAAATTTATATTGGCGTGTAGTTGATTTACAATGTTGTGTTAGTTTCAGGTAGACAGCAAAGTGAATCAGTTGTGTGTGTGTGTGTGTTTGCGTATGGGGCTTCCCAGCTGGCAAAGAATCCAGTGGTAAAGAATCCAGCTGCTGATGCAGGAGACACAAGAGATGCAAGTTCAATCCCTGCATTGGGAAGATCCCCTGGAGGAAGAAATGGTAACCTGCTCCAGTATTTTTGCCTGGAAAATTCCATAGACAGAGGAGCCTGGCAGCCTAGTCCATGGAGTTGCAAAGAGTCAGACATGACTGAGCAACTGAGCCCGAACACACACATACACACACACACCCCATATATATATATATATACACATAAATATTTTTTCAGATTCTTTTCCCACATTGTCACAAAATACTGAATAACTACTGTACAAAAGGTCCTTATTAATTATCTAAAAAGATCCCTTTACTATACAGTAGGTCCTAATTAGTTATCTATTATTCTTTCTGGTCATGCCACACGGCTTTGGGGATCTTAGTTCCTGGACTAGGGATTTAACCTGGGTGCCCTGCAGTGAAAGCGTGGAGACCTGAAAGGGTTAACAGCCTCGTTAGGGAGGCCAGAGGTCCCCAAGCAGCAGAAAAAAATAAACTATAAGTGGCAGAAGATTTTTTCTTTCTTTTCTCTTCAAACCCTGTGCTGTCACGACAACACCTGGTTCCACCTGGTCCCACACTTTCTTATGGAAATATTTTTCTTAAGCTATGTTAATGAAACTACACATTTGCTTGGAAATCTATTTTTCTTCAAGATTCACATCGTTTTATGGTGAGAGACGACATCCCTTGTGCCAATGCTATCTCAAAATGCATGTGGTGGGAGAGAGCCCTGGTGCAACTCTCTCAATCTTGAGGTGTTTCTTTTATGATTAGCAGCTTGCTAACAGTAAAATGCCTTGTTAAAAACTAGCAAGGGAGCACTCTTTCTGTCTCCTTCTGATGTCTATGTCAGAAGCTTTTTCTATCTCCTTTTATACTTTAATAAAACTTCGCTACACAAAAAGCTCTGAGTGAGCAAGCCTAGTCTCTGGCCCCGGATCAAATTCCTCTCCTCCAAAGGCCGCGGGTCCCCGCCTCATTCACGGCTCACAGCCACAGCCTTTCAGTCCTAACCGCTGACCACCAGGAAATTCCCAAGTTATCTGATAGTGCGTATATGTTAACTCCAATCTCCTAATTTATCACTTCCCACTACATTTTCCCTTTGATAACCAGAAATTTGATCTGGAGATCTGAGTCTGGTTATGTTGTATAATTAGTTCACTTGTATCATTTTTAATAGATTTCACATATAAGTGCTATCATATGATATTTGCCTTTCTCTGACTTACTTTACTTAGTAGACAACCTCTAGGTCCATCCATGATGCTGCAGATGGCATCGTTTCATTCTTTTTCACGGCTGAGTCACATACCACTATATCACCACGTCTTTACCCATTCCTCTGCTGATGGCCGTTTAGGTTGCTTCCGTGTCTTGGCTCTTGTAAAGAGTGCTGCATCTGTGTGTCTTCTTTGGAGAAATGTCTATTTAGATCTTCTCTTCTGGAGAAATGTCTATTTTTCTTATTGACTTGCTCTTTTTTTTTTATAATGAGCTGCATGAGTTGTTTGTCTATTTTGGAGATTAATCCCTTGTTGGTCACTTCATTTGCAAATATTTTCTCCCATCTGTGGGTTGTCTTCCCGTTTTGTTTAAGGCTTCCTTTGCTGTGCAAAAGCTTTTAAGTTTAATTAGGTCCAATTTGTTTATGTTTGTTTTTATCGTCATTATTCTAGGAGGTGGATCAAAAAAGACCTTTCTGTGATTTATGTCAGAGTGTGTTCTGCCTATGTTTTCCTCTAAGAGTTTTGTGGTATCTGGTCTTATGAACACTTTATTATAGGTGGCTTCTTCTATATAGTATCTGTTGTGTCTTTTTATATTTATTAAGTTTTAATGTTTTAAACTATTTTATAATAAACACTAACTTTTAAAAAGAAAACAAATGCAGGTTATTAACAATTATGTTGTGAATTTAGAAGCAGTAAGTGTTATAGCACTTGAATCCATGCAGTGGAATAAAGTCTTGAAAACTCTGTAGGATTTCATAGCAAAAAGATAAGGAGA
Source organism: Neotragus moschatus (assembly GCA_006410615.1). Classification (NCBI taxonomy): domain Eukaryota; kingdom Metazoa; phylum Chordata; class Mammalia; order Artiodactyla; family Bovidae; genus Neotragus; species Neotragus moschatus. Next base: position 685,910 of record SJYA01000393.1, on the reverse strand, counting down.
TGAGAGATGTTGATCCCAAACAGGATAGAGAATGAAAATCAATTCTAAGAAGCAGAGGTATACGTATGGCTGGATTTAACAGTTGTGGTAGGATGGGAGGGGTAGATGCGAAGACTTGATGTAAAAGAAGTAAACAAAGATATATTTTAAGAAATATGAGTTGAAATAAAAGGTGGAATAATATTAAATAGGTGATTCTATTGTGCAACCAGGTTTGAAAAGCACTGATCTAATTCATTTGTGCAGTTTCTTCCAACTAGAACTCTCTTTGAATTTAAATTCCGGCAATGTATTTATTGTATCGTATCCACTTCCTTTCTGTCCACACTCACTTTGGAGGGACAGTGGAGGAAAAGAGTTTCATCAGAATTTTTGGAACTTAGGGATTTCAAGACAACATTTGATTTCAATGGCTTCATAGAAAAATGTGTGACTTGATAAAAGATCAGGTGAATTTATGAATATTTTTTAAACAAAGCTCTTTGAGGAATTTTTCCTATTAACAGAAAACATTATCTTGGACAAAATTTCTTAAACTTTTACTATACTTGGACTTTACTTGCCATAATTTTTTGTGTATGAGGGTTTTTTTGAAAATTAGAAATGAATAAGTTAATGGACAGAAATAGCCCCAAATTCTCTCACACAGATTAATCCGGATAGGCTTGGGGACAAATGAAAGCAACTTAAAGTGACACAGAGAGAGAAATTTCAGACATTCAGGGGATTTTTCTGTGAAACTCTGACTAGGAACTAACTCTTCAAGAGCTGTACACAACTTTCCCGCAAAAATAACCTTCTTTTGGGGGTTGCCTCTTTTATTTTTAGAGGACTTTTTAGGCAAAGGTCACTGGAGAATTCCCCAATGAAGGTCCAAATGAATTGTAATAGTTTGCTTTATGTTTTATTTTGATTAAAGTTGTTTTGCTCTCTTTTAAAGACCATATTAAATTATAATCAGATATAATTCACAAGGTTTCCCCTTTTACTGGTGATTTCTCTCTCCTGGATTCCTAGAAGTTCTTCTTCCCTAGTCCAACTTTTCCTCTTCTCCTACCTCCCCAAGTTTGGAGAGACTGACAACAAAGAGAAAAGGTTCACCATTCATGTTGATGTGTGGCAGAAATCAAACCAATATTGTAAAGTAATTATCCTTCAATTAAAAATAAATTAATTAAAAAAAAAAAAAGATTCACCAGATTGAAATGTTGGTGATACGACTTGGTCCATCTCTTCTTCCTTGATGTTACAGGCCTCCCAACACACTGATGGCATCTAGTCCCAATTTTCCTTTCTCATTTGGGGCGCACTGAAGAAGAATGTTCTCTATTTCCTAACAACAAAGCAAGAAGCTTGTAGCAATTCTCTTGACCTTGCAAAAGGCCAAGACTGAAGAATGTTATGCTTTTATTCTTTCTCTCTTTATTATTACTTATGTAAATTATCTCTTGGGAATAGAATATCTTAGGCCTTCTTTTCCATTCTCTCTTAATAATAGTGTACCATTCTGGGTTTCCAGATGAAGAAAATATTATCAAATGACAAATGGTTGTGAAGGTCCTTTGGCCAGATTATCAAATAGTCCAGTCATACACAGTCCTTGTGGGCTCTGACATTTTAGAGTTTGCATTATACCTTTAATAACACTTAAAAATACCTTTTAAAAATTCTACCTGAGCACCTTAGAATAGGCCTAGTGTTGTATTTGCTCCTTGGATAAGTTCCTAAGAGGTATGTGCATTATGGAAATTTCATGGTTCCTCCACATGCACTTGAGGCCCATCACATTCAGAACCATCTCTAATAAGCTGGAGGGATACAGAGTGACCTTGCTGAGTGTGACTCCACCCTCAGCTGCTGGTGCCCTCTGCCTAGATCTTCACTGCATAGTTCACAGACTCAGACTTGCAATTTTATTTCTGTTTGTCCAGAACTCCCAACTCCTTCACTTGTCCCTCTTTCTAGGCCCTCCTCTGTTAATCTAAGCACCCCATCCTTGCTGCTACCTTCCTCAGACTTAAGTCAAAAACTTAGTTGGGTGGCAATGTGCATTTTCAGGGGTAGAAGGGTTGGAGGGAAAGCTACCACTGCCTTCGAGCACATTCCCCCAAAGTGACCCATTTTCAACAATTTCTCAAATTAAATATGAGCATGACCATTTTTAATACTGAGAAGTAAAACCCTGGTGGCTCAGAACGGTAAAGAATCAGCCTGCAAGGCAGACGACCCAGGTTCAATCCCTGGGTCAGGAAGACCCCTGGAGAAGGAAATGGCAAAATATTCCGGTATAAGAGCCTGGAAAATTCCATGGACTGAGGAGCTTGGCGGGCTACTGTCGAAAAGGTTGCAAAGAGTTGGGCACAACTGAGCAGCTAACACTTTCACAAAGCCTTTTGAGAAGTGAATATGAGACTAAAACGTGATGATCAGACCATGAGTGGCGTAGAGAAGGTGGTTTAAAGCTCAGCCCACTCATCCGTTGTGCACCCTACCATCACTCCACAAACCACCAGGCCCTATGCTATGGCAATTAGACAAGGCACAAGTGCCTGCTCTCAGCATTTGCCCTGCCTAGCCTTAGGGCAGCTTTCCTGCCTCTACCTGACTTACGTCATCTTTCCTGAACTCAGATTTTCCATCCAGTTGACTTGCAGTGTGTGCCATTTCTCCACTGGTATCACCGGGGTCCTCCTGTTGTCCCCCTCATCCTCCTGATTTGGACAAGACAGTCATTCTGGAATCTCATGTAGTCCTCCAAGAGCAGAACTTAAAAAAAAGAAAGGGCAAAGAGAGGGCTGCCAAAAAAAGTCCACTTGGGCCTGATTCTTTGTTCACAAAGGGGCTCAACTGTATATTTTTAGCCTGTCTTTTATTGAGATATTTCATACAGGGATACTAACAGGATTAAGAGACAAAAACATTTGTTAATAGAACTTCATGTTTTTCTTCCTTCGTTGGAACAGACTCCATAATGCAATATGAATTGGTGTTTTTTTCATGATTTTTAGTTGTGATGACTAGCATATTTACACTTATGAGGATCAGTGTTAAAAGCACTATTATTAATTATCAGCTTATATGTTTCTTGCATTTAATCTTTTTTTTTTTTAATGTGCTGGAGTCTCAGAAAAATAAAGGTGGCCCATAACTCTGTTGGCCTCCGAGAGGCTCTAAAACCTTATAATGACATGTGGTGGAAGCTTGGTTTAATAGTCGGCAGTTGTTGCTTAGAGGTTTGAAGTTACCATGAACTGGTGTAGCTCAAGAAGACTTTCTGGGTCAGGGGGCTTCATTCTTTCCTTCTTCCACCCTTATTATGCCTTATCAGAGCTTCTCACCTTTTCGGCACCTCACCCATAAAGAATGTAAATATTCCATATCAATGATGTCTTACCTAAGCCTCAAGGGACTTACAAGTCCTGCTTCAGTCTATGCTCTGCCAGATGGACTTGTCTGCAGGGGTGTAGGGAGAAGTCTCTGAGGATAGCCTTTCTCCCACCTCTCTCTTTCCCTCTTACTGCCCCCTCCCACCCCCACCGTGGGAATCAGGTCCTTCTAAAGAATTCAGCGAATTCCCACAGTGACCTTGGCTTTTGGACTTTCTCTTCTATTTTCCTTCTCTTACTTAACCAGAAAGATTACCTAATTCATTTCAACAGACACTTTTAGAAAAGAAAATGTCAAAGACATTTGATCTGTATGTTTGCATTGTGTGAGAAGGAATTTATAAATACATTTTTAATATTGTGCTTAATTTTAAGAGAGTCAAAGGAGAAAACATTGCCAAAAGTAATATAGCAAATGTCTCTTTCAGTCATTCTAAATTAAACATTGTCAATATTTTGTCTTGACACTCAGTCTTTTGTTTATTGGTTAGCTAAGAAATGATACACCATAAATGTAGGTCAATCTCCCTTAAACCATGTGCCCATGATTGTTCCCTGCCATCCCCCGTACCTCTCTCTTCTGGTGTGGTTGAAGTGCTGTCTACTGTCTTCCAGTGTGTTCTCAAATAGTTTTACAAATCTTCACAAGTAGAAGTGGGCTTTCCTGGTGGCTCAGATGGTAAAGACTCTGCCTGCAATGTGGGAGACCCAGGTTTGATCCCTGGGTCAGGAAGATCCCCTTGAGAAGGGAATGGCTACCCACTCTAGTATTCTTGCTTGGAAATTTCCAGGGAAGAGGAGCCTGGTAGGCTGCAGTCTACGGTGTCGCCAAGAGTCAGACACAACCGAGTAACACTTTGCATATAGAAGTATATTCATATGTCTATGCTTTTAAATGCTATGTGTATGTAAAAGATAATATAAAAATACATGGAAGGCTATTTTATCTGTGTGTGTGTATTTTATATATATACTTATTTATATATATATATATATATATATATATATATATCAATATCAGTTCAGTTCAGTCACTCAGTTGTGTCCAACTTTTTGCAACCCCATGGACTGCAGCACACCAAGCCTCCCTGTCCATCACCAACTCCTAGAGTTTACCCAAACTCATGTCCACTGACTCGGTAATGCCATCCAACCATCTCATCCTCTGTCTATATATATACAGGTATATATAGTGTATATGTTTAATATACACAAATACCATCATACTATATGTATCAATCTACATCTTGCTTTTTTTTCAACATCACTTTTGATATCTATATTGTATTTATAGATTTACAGATCTTTTAGCTATCACTGAATATCAGATTGCATGGATATACTATTTTTCATTCATCCATTCCCTTATTGATGAACATTAAAGTTTTTACACTTATCTACTAAAATGACCACTGCTTCCAGGAATATCTTTGATGTTTCTCTTTTGTGTATATACATGTTTTTCTAGAGTGTATACTGAGACATAGAATTAGTGGAGTTACAGGTTATGTATATTTTCAATTTTATTGTTGTTGTTCAGTTGCTCAGTCGTGTCTGACGCTTTGGGACCCCATGGACTGCAGCACAACAGGCTTCTCTGTCCTTCACCATCTCCCAGAGCTTGCTCAAACTCATGCCCATTGAGTCAGTGATGCCATCCAACCATCTCGTCCTCTGTTGTCCCCTTCTCCTCCTGCCTTTAAGCTTTCCCAGCATCAAGGTCTTTTCTAATGAGTCAGCTCTTTGCATCAAGTGGCCCAGGTACTGGAGCTTCAGCTTCAGCATAAGCCCTTCCAATGAATATTCCGGACTGATTTCCTTTAGGATTGACTGGTTTGATCTCCTTGCAGTCCAAAGGACTCTCAAGAGTCTTCTCCAAACCACGGTTCAAAAGCATCAGTTCTTCAGCACTCAGCCTTCTTTATGGCCTAACTCTCACATCCATACATGACTACTGGAGAAACTATCACTTTGACTACACAGACCTTTGTCAGTAAAGTAATGTCTCTGCTTTTTAATATGCTGTCTAGGCTTGTCATAGCTTTTCTTCCAACGAGCAAGCGTCTTTTAATTTCATAGTTGCAGTCACCATCTGCAGTGATTTTGGAGCCCAAGAAAATAAAGTCTGTCACTGTCTCCATTGTTTCCCCATCTATTTGTCATAAAGTGATGGGACCAGATGCCATGATCTTAGTTTTTTGAATGTTGAGCTTTAAGCCAGTTTTTTCATTCTCCTCTTTCACCTTCATAAAGAGGCTCTTTAGTTCCTCTTTGCTTTCTGCCAGAAGTGTGGTACATCTGCATATCTGAGGTTATTGATATTTTTCCTGGAAATCTTTCCAGCTTGTGCTTCATCCAGCCCAGAATTTCACATGATGTACTCTGCATATAAGTAAAATAAGCAGAGTGACAATATACAGCCTTGACATACTCCTTTTCCAATTTTGAACCACTCCATTGTTCCATGTCCTGTTCTAACTATTGGCTTCTCGACCTGCATACAAGTATCACAGGAGGCAGGTAAGGTAGTCTGGTATTTCTCTTTGTTTAAGAATTGTATTAGATGCTACCATATATTACCAGTTTATATTCCCCAAAGCACAGTGTGTTCTTCTCCAAGTCCTGATCAATAATAATATTTTCAGACTTTGAAATTTTGCTACTTGGATGGGTTGAAGGAATATCTCAGGGAGTTTCCTGGCGTTCCAGCAGTTAAGGCTCTGTCCTTCCACTGCAGGTGGAAAAAAAGGTGAAAATTGCACAGTCGTGTCTGACTCTTTGCAATTCCATGGACTGCAGCCTGTTCAGCTTCTCTGTCCGTGGAATTCTCCAGGCAAGAGTACTAGGGTGGATTGCCGTTTCCTTCTCCAGGGGATGTTCCTAACCCAGGGATCAAATCTGGGTCTCCCGCATTGCAGACAGAGTCTTTACCATCTGAGTCACTAGGAAAGCCCAACTTCCACTGCAGGGGGCAGGGGTTTAATGAACCCCTGGTCAGTGAACTAAGATAGAGCATGAGCTATGTGCAGCAGAAAAGTAAAATAATACACAAATTTTCTTAAAAAATTTTTAAAGGAGTATCTCAGTTTCATTTTCATTTGTGATCTTCTAATATTAATGAGGCAGAGTATTATTTCATGAATGAATTAGACATGTAGATAGCTTTATTTGCGAATTGCCTATTTATATCCTTTGTTTTTTTCTACTAAATTGTAGGAGTTCTATATATAATATGAATATTAGTCCTTTTCTAATTATTATTACTGAAAAGACTTTTCCCAATCAATTGCTTTTCTTTTGACTTTGCTCAGTGTTTTTAACTATGTAGACATTTTAATTTTAACGTAGTCAAATTTACCACATTTTTTTCTTTTTGGTTGCTCCTTTTGCCTTTTTGAAAGAAATATTTCCTATTCAAAAATTGCCCTAAGTATTCATGTACTTTGACTTGTATGAATACCGGATTCAGGTTTGTCAAATTTGCTGAAGAAGTCATTTTGTAATTTTTATTGGAACTTATTAAATATATAGCTTAACTTGAGATATTTTTATAAAAGTATTTCCTTTCATTCTTGAAAATAATCTTTATTCATTCAAATTTTCTTATTATGCCCTCCAAAAAAATGTTTAGAATTTCTCTATGAAAATCTAACATTGGAAAAAATCCATTTCTTGACCTTTTATAATATTGGGGGATGACTTGGTATTAAAAACTTGGTAAAAGAAACAGTATTGAGTTATTTTATGCACAGCTTTTATCTTGCTGAAGAATCCTACTGAATTATCTTATTCATTCAAGTAGTTTTTCCCTTCCTTGCCTTGGTTTTGTTAAGAGTATCACATCATTTGCAAGTGGACAGATTGGTCTCTTCCTTTCAGAAGTGGACAACGTGGTTAACTTCTGAAATTTCCAAACCACAGCAGACTGAGTGATGTGCATGCAGTCTGTCTGACACATTCTCTAATTCCTACACTGCATATTTCTTTTCTTATTCTATTGAGTAGAGCTTGTAGAACCGCGTGGAATTTTTGTGGTCTCTAGACTTCATCAGAAATATTTTCAAAGTTGTATCATTAAATATATTTGCTGAAGGGTCTTTAAAAATACCTCTCATTAGGTTAAGGAATTTCCTTATTTTACTAATTTACTAAGCATTTTTCTTTTCATAGAATCGCTCTTTCTACAGCCATTGAATTTGGCATTAAAACATGTATTGACGTGATAAACAACATTGACAGTACCTAGATTTTTGCTACTGAAGATGCCTTTCTTTCTGGAATATTATCCTTCTTAACAAATTTTGCATTCAATTTGCTTATAATTTATTTAGAAAATCGACATCTATTTTATGTGTGTGTCTGTATGTGTAATTAAAAGTGGTGCCTAACTCTGTCCATTTAAACACTTCCTTTTAATTTTGCTACGTTGGTTTATTAAGTATCTGAGAAGTAAACTCTTATTTCTTCAAGAACTTCTCTGAACTCCTAAATTAGAGCCCCTTGTTAGCTTTTTCACTGTACCCTGTATTATAATTACAGAGTTATCTATGAAGTTGATTATTGACTGAGTCATCCACTAGGCTTTAAGTTCCATAAGGGCAGGGAATTTTATCTGTTTAATTCACTGCTGTAATCCTGGAGCCTAACCTGCAATTCGTACATTGTAGATACTTTAAAAATTATTTCTGGAATGAATAAATGATTAAATAAATAGTAGTTTGAAAGCTGATGATGCTCTGAGTTCTTCCTCTGTTTAAAATTTGCCTAATGCTGATATAACAACTCAATGTTGGTTACTAGAAGGCTGTTCTGTATCTTTACATGCTTCAAGGGACATGCCGAAGTGTTTCTTTGCCATCCCTAAGACTGGATAAATCCTGGTGATTCTCCTTCCTCCTCATCCAGTACAGTGGCACATCATGAAAAATTAGGAAAGTTTTCTAAACTTAGCAACTAAATGTTACTAAAACAAACACACCACCTAGTAGGTATTGTCTTCAGTTTTTATCCATGGGAAATTGTACATTCACAGGCTTCAATGTATCCTACAAACCAAAGCACAATTAAGCAATGATTGTTACCCAAGAGTTGGTAAACATTGACTTTTCAAGGCCAAATGTAAATGTGCCAAAAGCCAACTGTGGGTGGGGACCTCCAGATCCTTAGGGATTAGTCAAATAGAGAGAGGCAGTCAGCCTTTCACACCACAGCTTCTTGGAAGGTCCCAGACAGTCTGTGGACAGTTTCTGTTTCACTGATCCCCTTTCTTACCAAAGGGTCCTAATTTTCAACACAATTATTGACATTTAGGTTAGTCCCAGACAGTTTTTAACAGTTGACTAATGTTAATCCTGTTTCTTTGCCAGCTATTACATCTTTGAGGAGGTTCTAGGAAATTATGAAAACTTTTTTTTCTAATTTCTTGGTGTGTGTGTGCTCAGTTATGCCTGACTCTTTGCAACCCTTTGGATTGTGGCCTGCCAACCTCCTCTGTCCATGGGATTTCTCAGGCAAGAATACTCGGGTGGGTTCCCATTTCCTCCCCCAGGAGATCTTCCCCACCCAGGGATCAAACCAGCATCTCCTGTGTCTCCAGCTTTGCCAGGCAGATTCCTTGGGGAAGATATCTGAGTTCTTAGGAGCACACATGACATCATTAAGAAGAGTAATATCCACCTTTTGCCATAGTAACATTTTTAAAATGAATTAANTTGATCTCCTTGCAGTCCAAAGGACTCTCAAGAGTCTTCTCCAAACCACGGTTCAAAAGCATCAGTTCTTCAGCACTCAGCCTTCTTTATGGCCTAACTCTCACATCCATACATGACTACTGGAGAAACTATCACTTTGACTACACAGACCTTTGTCAGTAAAGTAATGTCTCTGCTTTTTAATATGCTGTCTAGGCTTGTCATAGCTTTTCTTCCAACGAGCAAGCGTCTTTTAATTTCATAGTTGCAGTCACCATCTGCAGTGATTTTGGAGCCCAAGAAAATAAAGTCTGTCACTGTCTCCATTGTTTCCCCATCTATTTGTCATAAAGTGATGGGACCAGATGCCATGATCTTAGTTTTTTGAATGTTGAGCTTTAAGCCAGTTTTTTCATTCTCCTCTTTCACCTTCATAAAGAGGCTCTTTAGTTCCTCTTTGCTTTCTGCCAGAAGTGTGGTACATCTGCATATCTGAGGTTATTGATATTTTTCCTGGAAATCTTTCCAGCTTGTGCTTCATCCAGCCCAGAATTTCACATGATGTACTCTGCATATAAGTAAAATAAGCAGAGTGACAATATACAGCCTTGACATACTCCTTTTCCAATTTTGAACCACTCCATTGTTCCATGTCCTGTTCTAACTATTGGCTTCTCGACCTGCATACAAGTATCACAGGAGGCAGGTAAGGTAGTCTGGTATTTCTCTTTGTTTAAGAATTGTATTAGATGCTACCATATATTACCAGTTTATATTCCCCAAAGCACAGTGTGTTCTTCTCCAAGTCCTGATCAATAATAATATTTTCAGACTTTGAAATTTTGCTACTTGGATGGGTTGAAGGAATATCTCAGGGAGTTTCCTGGCGTTCCAGCAGTTAAGGCTCTGTCCTTCCACTGCAGGTGGAAAAAAAGGTGAAAATTGCACAGTCGTGTCTGACTCTTTGCAATTCCATGGACTGCAGCCTGTTCAGCTTCTCTGTCCGTGGAATTCTCCAGGCAAGAGTACTAGGGTGGATTGCCGTTTCCTTCTCCAGGGGATGTTCCTAACCCAGGGATCAAATCTGGGTCTCCCGCATTGCAGACAGAGTCTTTACCATCTGAGTCACTAGGAAAGCCCAACTTCCACTGCAGGGGGCAGGGGTTTAATGAACCCCTGGTCAGTGAACTAAGATAGAGCATGAGCTATGTGCAGCAGAAAAGTAAAATAATACACAAATTTTCTTAAAAAATTTTTAAAGGAGTATCTCAGTTTCATTTTCATTTGTGATCTTCTAATATTAATGAGGCAGAGTATTATTTCATGAATGAATTAGACATGTAGATAGCTTTATTTGCGAATTGCCTATTTATATCCTTTGTTTTTTTCTACTAAATTGTAGGAGTTCTATATATAATATGAATATTAGTCCTTTTCTAATTATTATTACTGAAAAGACTTTTCCCAATCAATTGCTTTTCTTTTGACTTTGCTCAGTGTTTTTAACTATGTAGACATTTTAATTTTAACGTAGTCAAATTTACCACATTTTTTTCTTTTTGGTTGCTCCTTTTGCCTTTTTGAAAGAAATATTTCCTATTCAAAAATTGCCCTAAGTATTCATGTACTTTGACTTGTATGAATACCGGATTCAGGTTTGTCAAATTTGCTGAAGAAGTCATTTTGTAATTTTTATTGGAACTTATTAAATATATAGCTTAACTTGAGATATTTTTATAAAAGTATTTCCTTTCATTCTTGAAAATAATCTTTATTCATTCAAATTTTCTTATTATGCCCTCCAAAAAAATGTTTAGAATTTCTCTATGAAAATCTAACATTGGAAAAAATCCATTTCTTGACCTTTTATAATATTGGGGGATGACTTGGTATTAAAAACTTGGTAAAAGAAACAGTATTGAGTTATTTTATGCACAGCTTTTATCTTGCTGAAGAATCCTACTGAATTATCTTATTCATTCAAGTAGTTTTTCCCTTCCTTGCCTTGGTTTTGTTAAGAGTATCACATCATTTGCAAGTGGACAGATTGGTCTCTTCCTTTCAGAAGTGGACAACGTGGTTAACTTCTGAAATTTCCAAACCACAGCAGACTGAGTGATGTGCATGCAGTCTGTCTGACACATTCTCTAATTCCTACACTGCATATTTCTTTTCTTATTCTATTGAGTAGAGCTTGTAGAACCGCGTGGAATTTTTGTGGTCTCTAGACTTCATCAGAAATATTTTCAAAGTTGTATCATTAAATATATTTGCTGAAGGGTCTTTAAAAATACCTCTCATTAGGTTAAGGAATTTCCTTATTTTACTAATTTACTAAGCATTTTTCTTTTCATAGAATCGCTCTTTCTACAGCCATTGAATTTGGCATTAAAACATGTATTGACGTGATAAACAACATTGACAGTACCTAGATTTTTGCTACTGAAGATGCCTTTCTTTCTGGAATATTATCCTTCTTAACAAATTTTGCATTCAATTTGCTTATAATTTATTTAGAAAATCGACATCTATTTTATGTGTGTGTCTGTATGTGTAATTAAAAGTGGTGCCTAACTCTGTCCATTTAAACACTTCCTTTTAATTTTGCTACGTTGGTTTATTAAGTATCTGAGAAGTAAACTCTTATTTCTTCAAGAACTTCTCTGAACTCCTAAATTAGAGCCCCTTGTTAGCTTTTTCACTGTACCCTGTATTATAATTACAGAGTTATCTATGAAGTTGATTATTGACTGAGTCATCCACTAGGCTTTAAGTTCCATAAGGGCAGGGAATTTTATCTGTTTAATTCACTGCTGTAATCCTGGAGCCTAACCTGCAATTCGTACATTGTAGATACTTTAAAAATTATTTCTGGAATGAATAAATGATTAAATAAATAGTAGTTTGAAAGCTGATGATGCTCTGAGTTCTTCCTCTGTTTAAAATTTGCCTAATGCTGATATAACAACTCAATGTTGGTTACTAGAAGGCTGTTCTGTATCTTTACATGCTTCAAGGGACATGCCGAAGTGTTTCTTTGCCATCCCTAAGACTGGATAAATCCTGGTGATTCTCCTTCCTCCTCATCCAGTACAGTGGCACATCATGAAAAATTAGGAAAGTTTTCTAAACTTAGCAACTAAATGTTACTAAAACAAACACACCACCTAGTAGGTATTGTCTTCAGTTTTTATCCATGGGAAATTGTACATTCACAGGCTTCAATGTATCCTACAAACCAAAGCACAATTAAGCAATGATTGTTACCCAAGAGTTGGTAAACATTGACTTTTCAAGGCCAAATGTAAATGTGCCAAAAGCCAACTGTGGGTGGGGACCTCCAGATCCTTAGGGATTAGTCAAATAGAGAGAGGCAGTCAGCCTTTCACACCACAGCTTCTTGGAAGGTCCCAGACAGTCTGTGGACAGTTTCTGTTTCACTGATCCCCTTTCTTACCAAAGGGTCCTAATTTTCAACACAATTATTGACATTTAGGTTAGTCCCAGACAGTTTTTAACAGTTGACTAATGTTAATCCTGTTTCTTTGCCAGCTATTACATCTTTGAGGAGGTTCTAGGAAATTATGAAAACTTTTTTTTCTAATTTCTTGGTGTGTGTGTGCTCAGTTATGCCTGACTCTTTGCAACCCTTTGGATTGTGGCCTGCCAACCTCCTCTGTCCATGGGATTTCTCAGGCAAGAATACTCGGGTGGGTTCCCATTTCCTCCCCCAGGAGATCTTCCCCACCCAGGGATCAAACCAGCATCTCCTGTGTCTCCAGCTTTGCCAGGCAGATTCCTTGGGGAAGATATCTGAGTTCTTAGGAGCACACATGACATCATTAAGAAGAGTAATATCCACCTTTTGCCATAGTAACATTTTTAAAATGAATTAATTTTACTTTACTGATATTCAAAAATAATTGAAGGTAACTGTAAATTTCTACCAATCATTAAGCTACTAATAGTAGCTACAATTATTAAATGCATTGCTAAAATAATATCATATTCAAAATTTGTCAGTTTTACAATTACAGCTTACAATTAAATCCTGGATAAGTTGTCATTCAAAGGGTGCATTTTTTAAATGAGCAAATTCATCTTGTTCATTGACAAAAGTAGAATTTGTTCATTGTAAAGATGCAGCCTTTGAATGACAATTTATTCAAGACTTGCTGCTGCTCCTGTTGCTGCTAAGTCGCTTCAGTCGTGTCCGACCCTGTGCGACCCCATAGATGGCAGCCCACCAGGCTCCTCTGTCCCTGGGATTCTCCAGGCAAGAATACTGGAGTGGGACTTACTGTGGGTTAAAAACTATACTAGGTGCTGGGCACAAAGTATATTTCCAACCTGCATGAAACTTACAAGTGAATCAGGGAATGGATAGTTTTGTACTGTATCAACTTAGCTTCCCCTTTTGTATATTGTCGTTTAGTTGCTGAGTCATGTCTGACGCTGTGATCCCATGGACTGTAGCTGCCCAGGCTCCCCTGTCCATGGGATTTCCCAGGCAAGAGTATTGGAGTGGGTTGTCATTTCTTTCTCCAGGGGATCTTCCTGACCCAGGGATTGAACTGGCATCTCCTGTGCTGGCAGGNGACTTACTGTGGGTTAAAAACTATACTAGGTGCTGGGCACAAAGTATATTTCCAACCTGCATGAAACTTACAAGTGAATCAGGGAATGGATAGTTTTGTACTGTATCAACTTAGCTTCCCCTTTTGTATATTGTCGTTTAGTTGCTGAGTCATGTCTGACGCTGTGATCCCATGGACTGTAGCTGCCCAGGCTCCCCTGTCCATGGGATTTCCCAGGCAAGAGTATTGGAGTGGGTTGTCATTTCTTTCTCCAGGGGATCTTCCTGACCCAGGGATTGAACTGGCATCTCCTGTGCTGGCAGGCAGATTCTTTACCACTGAGCCACCAGGGAAGCCCCCTTTTGTGTGTAGTCCTGGTTTAATGTTGGCCACAAGGAACATCATGAAATTTTGTCATTGTGAAATTTGGAAGGGGAAGTTGGTGTAAGGTACCGGGGATCACTGCCCTCACACACAGTCACTGCTCTGCTGATTTAGTTTGGTGGCATCAGGTAGCAGCCAGCCTGTAGCTCCTACCACTCCTGCCCCATCAACTCCCTTAGTTTTTCTGAGTCCTGGGACAGATATTCATGTCTTTCCCTGGTGAAGAGTACCAGGTTCTTCTACATGTTACCCACACCATCAAGGTTAGAGGTTTCTATAGATGGAATGTGTTCCTATAAAATCCACGTTTTGCAATCTAATCTCCAATTTCATGAGTATGAAAGAGATCCCAGAGAGTTTCTCCATCTCTCCACTGGGTGAAGTCGCAGAGAAAAGTTGGGAATCTGTGAACCAGGAAGTGGGCTCTCACCAGACTTTGAATCTGTTGGCACCTTGATCTTGGACTTCCCAAAGACCAGAACCATGGGAAATAAATTTCTATTGTTTATAAGCCACTCGGTTTATGGCATTTAGCTGTAGAAGCCTGAATAAACTAAGATAGAGGTGGTGTGAGATAAACATGGGTTCCAGTTGTCCTCATGGATTATTGCTTGTTCCTGCTCTCTGCATTTCATGCCTAGCATTTCCTCCTAACTGCTAATCCTGCTGATCTGTGGAGACTTCAGGCACACCACCAGAGGCAAGGCAACAGCCTTCCACAGACTCCACCAGCACCCACAATTGCATAAGGTCTAATCCCTGTAATACATCTTGTTCTTGCTATCACTCAAGGTGGTTCTATTTCTCTGATCAACTCTGAGTGATAAAGGGAGACAGACTTTGCTCGAAGAACCATGCAACATACTCTACTGATTGTGTTAAGGCCTCTGATGGGAGAGGATGAGCTACCGTGAGAGCATATAAATACAGTGCCTTAATTTATATTAGGCACTGTATTTATATATTATAAATATATAATTTATATTAAATTATATTAGTGTCAGGGAAAGCCTCTTGAAGAACTGATGTTTTACCACTGATCTGGAGTTTGAGTAGACACTAGCCAGATCAAGAGTTAGACAAGAGGAACAGCAGTGGGCAAGAGCTCTGAGGTCTGCCCCACCACAGGAACTGAAAGAAGACCAGAGTGGCCAGGGCAGAAGGAAGGAGGCAGTGAGCGACAGAGGGACCAGTCCATCAGGGCCCTGTACTTAGTTCAAGGTCTTCAGGCTTCACTCAAAGGGAATATGACAGGAGCAGATTTCCATTTTTAAAAGAGTACTCTGGCTGCTATGCAAACAAACTGATTATCTGTATATCTGCAAATAATCATCTGATTATTGACAATTAAGCATTATTCTATAATAGAATTCAAAGTCAGCACTTGGCTGCCTCTTAAAATAAAAGTTATCTGCCAAAAACTCACAGCATCTAGGAAAATAAAGACTTCCGGCTGCAAAATAAAAAATGGCCCCAGGCCATTCGAAGCCGGGCCATCACATATGTGGAGGGTGGCTTAACTGTTATTCTTGATAATTATGTGATTGTCGTATCATAGATGCCTTATGCCTTCACATTGTTAGCAGGAGTAAGCAAGGCAAGTTCTACAATGTAAAGCTCCTGACTGCAAAAGTGAATTAGAGAGAGAAGATTATTTGATCCCAAGTTTAAAAACATACTGACTTTATTCTGACACATAGATCTTCTTAAATATCACAAAATCTCTGTCCATTAGATCTCGAGTGATATCTCGATTATCACAGGGTGATAATTTTGCCTGCAAAAATAATCTTGTTCCAGCAATGGAAACACCTTCCACCACCTCTGTGGCACTGAGGATTTTTCTTATTCATTTTATTTCTCCTCAGGAAGGAGATTTGAGGCAATAATTCATCAAATTTCAAAAGTGTATTTCCAGGATTCTTTGCTAACTTAAATGGTCAAAGTCTGAGTTGTGTAAAGATAAAAAATAACTGAAGTGATGATGATGATGGAATACAGAGAGATAAGGAAAGACTGGCTTACAAACAAGTTCTTTAAATGGAAAGGCTTAAAAAATATAAGTATGGGTTTGGATTGGTTGTTTTACCCAAAGAAAGAAAACTCTAATGATGAAAATGGATAAATACTGAAAACTAAAGAGTAAGAGACAGGAGGGCATTTTAATGGGTCTGATGAATGAAAGGGTTGTAGCTGTGGGAACAGAGTGTAAGTGCTAGACTCTTTTAAGAAGTAGAGGCAACAAGATCTGGAGTTTGCTGCAACATTACCAGGATAGCAGAAATGGTGACTCAGTAAGGATAATAAGGTTGAAACTGAGGGTTCTAGGGAATGGTAGAGATATTTTATTTCAAAAAAAAAATTGAAATTGTATAATGTTGATGAGGAAGGTAGTAACTCTGGGCCTTTTCTGTAGATTAAACAGAAGAATTGAAACTTCTTTTAAACTATAACAGAATTTCCATTTTCCTCAGATATTCAAATACATGCAGACTATTTCAGTCTAGAGAATATTGAGACCTAGATATCTGAGAAGGGAAGGCTTTATTTTCAAAATAGCACAATGTACAGACACAGTCTCTCAGGCCAGAATGGGTATGGCCTTTACTGGCCTTAGGTCTTCCCTTTTCTGTTAAGTTTGTGGCCATGGTGAATTAATGCAGAGGGCAAGTATTTCAGGATGGAATTGACATAAGGATGTGACCGGTATTTTGGTTCTGTGTATTCACCTGGACGACCTGTAGTTATATCTAAGACAAATATGATTGTAAGACTGTGACCATTCACTTGGACACTCTCCTATTCAGATTACAGGCTGCCCTCGGTAGTCACTGGAATTAGTTCTTATGTTCTGGGGGGAAAAGAGTGCAAAGAGATGGTACTTGCTGCCAGCCTCCCTCCCCCTCCCCCCACCTAGGTCC
>SJYA01000393.1:488971-668791 GCA_006410615.1 Neotragus moschatus | reverse complement strand
GCTCCTCCTCCCCCTCCCTCCTCCCCCACTCAGGTCCCCTCCCCCTCCCCCTACCCAGGTCCCCTTCTCTACCTAGTCTACCAGTCCCAGTTTGAGTGATTCTTTCTCTTGCACCTCCTGGAATTCTCACCCACCTCTTCCTTATCTAGACCTTTCTCTGCTCCTAGACACTGTAAGTAGGAGAACAAACAGATTTCATTATTTATGTGTGGGCAAGGGAAAAATAGCAATTCTTATCTGTGATGAAATTTCCTCAGATGAGTGAGTGGTGAACATTCCGCTATATCTCCCCGAGCAGAATATGGGGCTGAGAGCTATATTTTTCATCTGTAAAGCATATTCTGCTGGAGCGAGTTTGGAGTCAGTTTCTAAGGGCTGGTGTTCCAACTCTAGAGCCGAAGAGGGAGCTGGTAGAGTCTGCTGTGCAACATATGCCCTGATTCTAGATAGCTTTTGGAGACAGACTTCATTGGCACTTTCTATTGCCAGGGATTCAGAGTCCATACCCCCTTTTTTTCAATATAAAAACAATATCAGTTTCAACGATCATTCTCTTTGATGGCTACCATGGATATTCAAAATCTTCAAATTTTTTCCTCCCATCTTTCACCCTTCAGCTGATAAGTGCACAAATCACCTTGCTGTTGTTCAGTCACTCAGTTGTGTCCCACTCTTTGTGACCCCATGGACTGCAGCATGCCAGGCTTCCCTGTCCTTCACCATCTCCCGGACCTTTCTCAAACTCATGTCCATTGAGTTAGTGATACCATCCAACCATCTCATCCTCTGTTGTCCCCTTCTCTTCCTGCCTTCAATCTTTTCCAGCATCAGGGTTTTTTCCAATGAGTTGGCTCTTCACATCAGGTGGCCCAAGTATTGAAGCTTCAGTTCCAGCATCAGTCCTTCCAGTGAATATTCAGGACTGATTTCCTTTAGGATTGATTTGTATGATCACCTTGCAGTCCAAGGGACTCTCAAGAGTCTTCTCCAACACCACAGTTCAAAAGCATCAGTTCTTCAGCCCTCAGCCTTCTTTATGGTCCAGCTCTTACATCCACACATGACTACTGGAAAAACCATAGCTTCGACTAAACATGGTCTGACAAAACGTCACTAGGGAAGGGAATGGCAAACTACTTCAGCAATCTTGCTTTGAGAACCCTATGAATAGTAGGAAGAGGCATAGATCACTAAGTTTTTGTTTTTGGAAAGATTGGAGCTCCAGAAAATCTAGACAATTCTTATTCAAGACTATCCCAAGAGTTATTGTTTAATAGATACAAAGTTTCAGTTTGGGATGACAAAAAAGCTCTGGAAGTGGGCTATGGTGATGATTGCAGAACAGTGTGAATATCCTTAATGCCACTGAATTAACACTTTAAAATGGTTACAGTGGTAAATATTACATATGTTTTACCATAATTCTTTTAAAAGTCAGGCTAGTGATTCCCTCAAGGAGCTATGGTTGGGAGTGTATTTTGGGAGGGCTTAGCATTTATCTGTTTTTCCTTTAGAGATTATATGTCTGTTCAGAAATTATTATATTTACCTTTACTTTGTATTCTAGCATAAAATTCTATTTCTTGGTAAAAAGAATAATTAAAAGGTTTAAGAGAAAACAAACTATCCCAAGTAGTAAAGATTATGAGGACTTGGAAAGTCCCTTCCCAAGGGACTTACTTTGGGCATCATTTTGTATTTTTAATGTAAAGTGAATGAGTTCAGAAGGTCATGGAAGCCTTTCTGGTGCTGCTGCTGCTGCTGCTAAGTCGCTTCAGTCATATCCGACTCTGTGCGACCTCATAGACGGCAGCCCACCAGGCTCCCCCGTCCCTGGGATTCTCCAGGCAAGAGTACTGGAGTGGGTTGCCATTTCTGGTGCTAACATCCTGTAATTGTATAAAAATAACTGCTTGTGAATGAAATGACAACTAAAAGCAAACATTCTTGAAGTATTATCTATTTTGGCTGTGTTTTCCTTCAGAGAAATAGAAAATCCAAGGGGAAAAAATAAACCCTGGTGGCAGCGAAACCCGCTGACCAATATGAAGGATTTTAGATTGTCTAATGTAGCGTATAGATCAAGACGGCTGCCCTCTAAGATACAAAACTTGTAGAGAATGGAATGTTTGTCAGTTAGTCTAAGGCAAGAGGAGAAAGACAGTTCCACAAGTGGTCAGAAGGGGACAGGCGTGGGGTGGAAAGCCTGAGCTGGAGAGACTGGCAGCCCTTCTACCATCTCCAAGGGAGAAGGGGCCAGCACCCACGCGTGCCCTCTTCACTTTCACATGTAGGGCTCTCCAGTGTCAACTCTGCTTCTGCATAAAATCAGGTTCCTCCCCGTAAGTCTTTAATCTCCTCCATCCAAGAAGCCTCAGTGGGCAATATACCTCATGAGTGCCTTTTTAATGATGTTCTATTTTCCAAAACACCTGCTCATTCTTTGAGGCCCACTTGAAGGCTTCACACTCCTCAAGGCCTTAATGAATCCCACCATGCCTGTCCTTTGATTTCCATGACACAGCTGTCTCCTCATCCTCTTCCTGCTTCTCTCCCCTCCTTTTTACTTCTCCGACTCCAATTTTTCTCCCACCTTCAAACTTCTGAGAGCACCAAGTTCTCAAAAGCTCATTCAGAAATGTACCATATATTGTCTCAGGAATTTTCACTAACAAAAGGGCTGGCAAACCATGGCCTGCAGCCCAACTGTTTTTATAAATAAAGATTTATGAAAACACAGCTGCACTTATTCATCGATGTGTCCTCTACTGGCCTCTTTTCTGCTCCAATGGCGGAGTTGAGAAGTTGCCACCCAGACCATATGACCCACAAAGCCTAAAACATTTACAGTCTGGTCTTTTACATTCACTGATCCTTGCTCTAATGAATGAAGCTGTTAATATTTCTTTTGTATCACTACCTTTATTAAATCTGTGTTTTATTTATCTCCAACTTGAGGACAGGGACCAAGTCTAAAATATTTTTGTGCCCATTCAAGCCTCATCTCACTGTCTTGTACTTTGTTAGAGTCTCAGTAAATAATGATTACTGAACGAATCACTTCATGAATGAATGAACCACTTGATGAACGAATGAACAAATGCATTATTGAGATAGCAAAACTACCAGTATTTTTTATTGTTGAAATCAGATTGTCTGAATCTCTAAACAGAAGCGATATCTTCTCTTAGCTCTCTGCCTGAGGCTTCTTTTCATCCTCTGTAGACAACATGCATTGGAGAAGGAAATGGCAACCCACTCCAGTGTTCTTGCCTGGAGAATCCCAGGGACGGCGGAGCCTGGTGGGCTGCCGTCTATGGGGTTGCACAGGACTGAAGCGGCGTAGCAGCAGCAGCAGACATCAAGCTAGCACAGTGATTGGGCACAGCTTTCCTCTGCCTCCAGTGCAGGAGACCTGGGTTTGATTCCTGGGTCAGTAAGATCCCCCGGAGAAGGGAATGGCAACCCACTTCAATATTTTTGCTTGGGCAACCCCATGGACAGAGGAGCCTGGTGGGCTACAGAGTCCACGGGGTCACGAACAGCTGGACTCGCCTGACTGACTAACACTTCTGAAGCCAGAGAGCTTGGGGTTTGCGTCCTGGCTCTGGTTCTTGCTGCTGTGTGACACTAAAAGTTCTTAAAGTCCTAGGATTCACCTCCTCGTCTGTAAAATCATGAGAACAGCAGTAACTTCATTATCAGGCTGATGTGAGCATTTTTAAGTATATGATGTATTCTAAGTGTTAGCTATGGTGCGGGGACACAGTAAACTGTCTAAAAATGCTTGGCAATTGTTATTGCCTCATTGTAATTGCTCATCCCCTCACTCCCCCTTCCTATACCTAATTCAAATTCCTTTAAAATGAAGGTGTTTTGTCTACATTTCCTGTGCTTCGGATTCTAGAGTTAGAAAATTAGGGTTCTCTTGGCAGTGAAAGAGGGTAGCAGTGGACAGATCTGTTCCTATTGACTTGTCTGAATTTTCTTGCCATAGAAAAGCAACAACCACCTTTGCTTAGTAATCAGTTTAGAACCTCAATAAAGGCAAGAAGTAGTTTTTGTAAAATGGTAGCCATCTAGAGAAGTGAATGAGTGCAGTCACTTACAGCCTGAAATAGCATATTTCATCAGGCTCAATTCCTGATGAAAAATAAACATCAAGGGCTAACTTGAAGGCAAATAAAATAGCCAAAAGTCAGTGGACTAGGAAAAGAAAGTAGAGTAGTATTTTACTTTGATAATAGCAGTTGACAAAATCAGTTACTCCCTCACTCAACAGCACCTTCAGTGCTTCAGGCTGTTTTGGATACAAAGCATACATCAATCAAAATAATCAGATAAAAATTCTGCTCTTGTGGAGTTGCAGCCTGGTGAGGGATAGATAGATAAATTTTACAGCATTAAAGGTGATAACTGCTACAGTGGAAAATACAGAGTAGGATAAAAAGGATCAGAAAAAGAAAACAGAAGGAACTGCTGTTTGCATCTTTAAATAGGATGGTCAGAGGACATTTGAACAGAATTGTGAAGGATCTGAGATAGTGAGCCACAGGGACATCTGGAGGAAAAAATTACAAGCAGAGGAAATATGCTGTATAAATTCCCCCAAAGCAGAAATGCGTCTGGTTTGGGCAAGGAACAATAAGGAAACTAGTACAGAGGCCAGAAATCATAATAACAGTAATAAAGCAGCTGACTTCTGCTGTGCTCTTAACTATTCTCTGAGCAGTCTTTTAAGCATTATTATATATAATCTTCAAAACCTTCTCACAATGTCAGCAGTTATTTTTTCCATTTTATCAGTAAATAAACCAAGATTGTTAAAATGTTGAATAATTTGCATGAGATTACACAGCTAGCAACCAGAGGAGCCAGATGTCTCCAGTTCTATAGCTCATGCTCTTTCTTTTTTAATTTTAAATTTATTTTTTAATTGAAGGATAATTGCTTTACAGAATTGGTTTCTGCCCAACAGCAACATGAATCAGCCATAGGTATATATATGCCCCCTCCATCTTGAACCTCTCTTCCACCTCCTTCCCCATCCCAGCCCTCTAGATTGTTACAAGAGCCCGGGTTTGAGTTCCCTGAGTCATCTTTGCCATGACACTTTTTGCTCTGTCCAAAGTCTTTGTCTGTCTTGGAGGTCAGGACTGGATTAGCTCTACTCTGTTCCCTACCTGTCAAAACTTCACAGTGACTTGTTCTAACCTCTTTTACTGGTTAAATTGTCCTTTAGAAACATTTTAATTCAAGTACAGAGTATAACATGTTAGCAGGGGTTTTCCATGGCCCCTTGACCACCTTGTGACATTTCCAAATTCTTTCCTCTTCTTTCCCATTCTAATCCTCCATAATTTTGTCAGCTCTGCCTTTGCATACAAACCAGATCAGCCTCAAGGAGAAATCTCTACACCAGAGGGTAGCCACATCCTTTCTGGCCTTCCTCTATAGATCAACTGATGTCTGGTGGAGCCTCTTAGAATTAATTTCACTTCATAAATATAGGACTGTGGGCACTCATACTCAGAGACATTGCTTTTGCAAGTTATTTTGGTAAATCCTTTTTCCTTCCTCTTTTATTTATTTTTGTATACAGTTCTAAAGATATTTTGTATACATCTCAGCCTTTGACAGTATTATTTTAAAATTTTCTAAATTCTCAACCCAATTTTCCACTTTCTTAATCAAATGCAAAGTAGATTAAAAATAAAGCCAGGAAATACTGCTGAAGTTTTAAAAGTCTGTTCATTTCTCTGTCCGTTGATGAATGTTTCTCATCAGAATTCCTTTGAGCATCATCCTTGTCCAGATTAAATCACCTTCTCCTCTCTTCAAAGAAAACACAAGAGCATTGAACTACTTTTCCTTCTTCAATATGTATAAAATACTTTCTCCTGTTAAAATTATATGTCAAATTTCAAACCAGAACCAGAAGGACAGAATGTTCATTCCTCTATTAGGTTATAAAATCCTTGAGTAAAAGGACAATATTCTTGACAATGAAGAAAATTATCTTTTTTGTATTAGTATTTGAACAATGGCAACCCACTCCAGTGTTCTTGTCTGGAGAATCCCAGGGACAGGGGAGCCTGGTGGGCTGTTGTCTCTGGGGTCTCACAGAGTCAGACACGACTGAAGCAACTTAGCAGCAGCAGCAGCATCTGAACAAAAATGGAAAAAAAGAGAGAGTGGAAAATTTGAATATTTTCCCTATAAAGAATTTCAAATAGAATGCAATGAGAAAAACTTCAACTATTACACCAATAGAATTGCTGCATGATTATTCAAACTGCTACAGTGATGTTTCTACCAGCTTTATGGAAGGGGTTCTTCAAATAATTTTTGGCCTCCTCTCTATTTCTTTTTTAATCCATCATTTTGGGTCCGTTTGAGGTGTTTATTTAAAGTTTTGCATGTATATGTGTGTATAGATATATATATATAACAGTCATCAAACATTGCCTATAGGAGTAAAAAATGTGGGGGAAAAGGTCAACTTCAATATCCATCAGTTGCATTGGCCCCCATTAAGACAGGCTCTGCAACAACACTTGTCTCTTGCACTGCCCATCCCTCCCCATCTTCTAATAAAAGTTAATGGTTTTAGAAAAACGTCAGCAACACAATTTTAAATTAAAAAAAAAAAAAACCATGAAAAAATGCACCATCAAGGTAGATAGAACAGTGCCAGGTATAGCTAGCCCTGTTTCTGAAAGGTGCATGTTTGTTGTCAGTATATGCAATATGTAAATATAAACGCGGCAGAACTAGATGAGGATCCTCAGTGGGAGGCAGAAATAGATGATTTTTGTTTTTTTCATAAATTACCACAAATTTAGTGGCTTAAAACAACACATTTATTATCTTACAATTGTGGAGGTCAGACACCTGAAATGAGTCTTACTGAGTCAACGTTAAGAGGTCAGCAGTGCTGGTTTCCTTCTGGAGGCTGCAGGAGAGAATCTGTTTTCTTTACCTTTTCCATCTCTTAGATGCCACCCACAATCCTTGGATCAAGACCCCTTCCTCCATCTCCCAAGTTCGTTGCTCCAACTTCCGGTCCCCTCATCACAGCTCCTTTTCTGACTTTAATCCTCTTGACTCCCTCTTTCAGAGGCCATTGTGGCCTCTTACATCAAGCTCACTTGGATAATTCAGGAAAATCTTCCAGTCTCATGACCCTTAACTTGATCATATCCTCACTGTTCCTTTTGCTGTGAAAGTTAATATAGGTTCCAGAGATGAGGACATGAGCATCTTTGGGGGACCATTATTCTGTCAATCACACTTCGAAAAACAATGTAATATTATTGGGAGTTTATTTTTTCCCTAGAAGTCCTTGTTCTCAATAGTTTAATAGTTTCATAGTGTAACTGTAAAATTTCTAGAAAGCTGCAACTAGAGTATAATATTCAAGCCAAATAGATTAAATGATTAACTTTAGTTTTTGTTACTTTTGTTTTTTTTAAAAATACAAAAACAATGTTTTTTTCAAGGCCAAGATAATGCTAGAAATTAGTGAATTTATAGGTCCCCATATTTTCTCTTTTTTCATTATTTATGGCTTCTTTTAACCACAGTTGCATTTTTTTATTTGACAAAATGTCTTGAAAATATTGTTCAGTGCAGTTATGGTTGATATTGAATCTATTTGTTCACTTTTTAACATGAGAAAACATAGATATTGGGTTAAATGTCAATGAATTATACCAACAGATGGCATTAACAATAAAATAAATAACAAAGATATTGGTTTATTTAAAATAATTTCATTTATTTATTTAGGCTGTGCTGGGTCCTCATAGGTACACAGGCTTTCTTCTAGTTGCAGTCAGTGGGATCTCCTCTGGCTGAGGAGTACGGGCTTCCCATTGCAGAAGGAGAAGCTTTTCTTGTTTTGGCTCTTGGGCTCTAGAGCACAGGCTCAACAGTTGCAGTTCATGGGCTAGTTGCTCTGCAGCGTGTGGGTTCTTCCTGGATCAGGGATTGAATCTATGTCTCCTGCTTTGGCAGGTGAATTCTTTGCCACTGAGCCCCTAGGGAAGACCCAAGATAACTAACTTTTAAATAATAATTCATCAATGGATAAAGAAGATGTGGTGTGCATTTGTGTGTGTGTATGAATACTGTTGTTTAGTGGCTAAGTCATGTCTGATTCTTTTCAACTCCATGGACCATAGGCCACCAGGCTCCTCTGTCCATGGGACTTCCCAGGCAAGGATACTGGAATGGGTTGCAATTTCCTTCTCCAGGGGATCTTCCAGCCAAGGAATTGAACCCACATCTCCTGCATTGGCAGGCAGATTCTTTACTACTGAGCCATAAAAAAGAATGAAATAATGCCATTTGCAGTAACTTGGATGGACCTAGAGATGATCATACAAAATGAAGTAAGTCAGAAAGAGAAAGACAAATACCACATGACATCACTTACGTGTGTAATCTAAGATACAACACAGATGAGCTCATTTGCAAAACAGAATCAGTCTCACTGATGTAGAAAGAAAACTTATGATTACCACAGGGGAAAGGAGGCGGGGGAGGGATAAATTAGGAATTTGGGATTAGCAGATACAAACTACTATATATAAAAATAAACAATAAGATCCTACTGTATAGCACAGGGAACTATATTTAATATCATGTAATTGATGCTTTTGAACTGTGGTGTTGGAGAAGACTCTTGAGAGTCCCTTGGACTGCAAGGAGATCCAACCAGTCCATTCTGAAGGAGATCGGCCCTGGGATTTCTTTGGAAGGAATGATGCTAAAGCTGAAGCTCCAGTACTTTGGCCACCTCATGCAAAGAGTTGACTCATTGGAAAAGACTCTGATGCTGGGAGGGATTGGAGACAGGAGGAAAAGGGGACGACAGAGGATGAGATGGCTGGATGGCATCACAGACTCGATGGGCATGAGTCTGAGTGAACTCTAGGAGATGGTGATGGACAGGGAGGCCTGGCGTGCTGCGATTCATGGGGTTGCAAAGAGTCAGATACGACTGAGCAACTGAACTGAACTGAATAAACCATAATGGAAGATAATATGAAGAAAGAATATATGTGTGTATGTGTATAACTGAATCACTTTGCTATACACCAGAAACTAACACAACATTGTAAATGAATTATACTTCAATAAATAAATAAATGATCAAATTCTAATATTTACATTAAAGATATATGGCTTCTGATGCTTTTAAAACTTGGCCAAATGGTGGATAATAATAGAATAATTTCTAGTTCAAGTGTGCCCTATGCTTGAAAACAGAAATTTATGATTAATATATTTTTAACTACCTATAAATGTTAATGGTTGGAAAATATTTCTTGTGATGTAAAAAGATCCTCAGTTTCTGTGGTTATACCGAATAACATCAAATCTCCATCTCCTGATTTATACAATATCTGATGAAAAACAATCACTGATAACAACCTGTACAGTTGGGGGATGCTCTCTCCAAGGACAAATGTGATTACCAGGCCTGGGAAATAACTCAGTCAGAAAAAAAAAAAGACATCATAGCTTTCGGTTGTCAACTGGCCTAAAAGCAAATGACAGGAGCAATTTCTCTTATTCTTTTACTAGCCCGACATGAATTCATGGTTATTAGAGGGCTGAATGTGCAATGCCTTGCAGGTGTTCTTTTGTACCATAGGAATATTCATTAAGTCTTTGCACAATATCCAGTCACTAATTACTATTTAGCTCCACAAGTTCATGTCTCAGAGTCTCTGTGTGTTGCTGTTTTCCCTCCCCAGCCAGCCTCCTTTGCTTGGCAGTATTTTGTATCTGCCTTTGCCTTGCATGTTTATAACTGTTTCTCTGGTGTAAGTCATTCTCCTTCCTTCTCAGAACCTCAGCAGCACAGTGGGTGTATTTTGACTCCACTGAATTTCTGTTACAAAATTCTCTCTTCACTTCATCCCACCACCCACCATTTTCATGTTGTTCCCAATGATATCTTGCCAACCTACTTTCCGGGGAAACTTTATGAAGATAGTTTTTTTTTTTTTTTTTTTTCCTGAACTCTAGAATTTTGGCAGAAATGATCATAATGTTAATAGGTGGCTCTGTTATCATAGGGAAAATGTAAGGAATGGTTTAATTCATAGGGGAGAATGTAATGGTTCAGATGTTTTCTTATCAGAATATTTTTCTCCCAATGGTACCGTGATTACAGATCAGGTTTATAGAGAGGTGAAATTCCTCCAGGGTTATTGCTTCATACCTTGGGCTTTCCCTGCACACTCTGGGGAATTGACCAACCAGAATAATTTCAGCATTCTGAAAAGCTATGTGGCCCCACATATTTCTCTGACCAAGGTTCAGAAGAACCACTCCTTAGGGGCTTTCAGGTAAAGATGTTTTAGAATTAGTAGCTCATCTCTGAGGGCTAGTTAAATCTATCATCATTTACATTACTTAACAAAGAGTAGACACTAAAGGTATGAGAACTTAAGACACACTTTTTTGATGGAAAGGACAAATTAAGAGAAGTGGTAGAGAAAAATGCCTGGAGGGCAGCACAGTGTAAACAGATTGTTCATAGTTTGAAATTCACCAAAGAAAAGAAGCAGCGGGAAAGCTTTAGGGAATGTTGCACAGTTTTCCATATAGATGTATTTATTCATTATTTTACAGTCTTATCAAGTGTTTATTGGTTATGGTCCAATTAAAGCATTTGGTATCAGCTAATTGTTCACATTTTAATTTTCCTAGCCAAAATCTTTTCCAATAAAAAATTTACGTATTCCCAGTGTGTAAACCAAATGAGAGGAGAGCTCTTCCGATTGAAGAGGGTTGGAGTGTTTGAGGACTGCTTGTCCCCACAGCACCTGGCCTCTCCTTCCTCTCCCCCAGCAATCCCTGAGGCATCTCTCTGATTAAAGTCTGTTTGAGCAATCAACATCCTTTGAAATTATGGACATTTATTCAATAGATTTATGATTGAAACCACCGCTTTAGGAAGAAAAATTCCTCTTCATTTAAGTTGACAAACTGAAGAAATTGCTGATACACTCACTTCATTAAGTCATGCACTCATTTTTTTTTTTTTTAAAAAAAAACATGATTGATAACCTACTATGTGCCACTAACACACAGTGCAGATAGAAGAGTGACCAGTGTAGTCACGGGCTGTGCCTCCTGGAGTTTACATTCTAAGAGCCAGCCACTTGGAGCAACATGGATGGACCTGGGGATTAGCACACCAAATGAAGCAAGTCAGAGAAACAATATCATATGACATTCCTTACACGCAGAATCTAAAACAAAAATGATACAAATGAACTTATTTGCAAAACAGACTCCTAGACATAGAAAGCAAATTTATGACTACCAGAGGGGAAGAGGAAGAGGAATAAATTAGGAATATGAAATTAACAGATACACACTACCATAAATAAAATCAACAACAAGGATTTAGTATGAGCACAGGGAACTATATTTAATATCTTGTAATAACCTATAATGAAAAAAATATAGATATAGACTTATAAATACATATAACCAAATCATGAAAAGAATATAGATATAAACTTATAAATACATATAACCAAATCACTTTGCTGTATACCTGAAACTAACACAATACTGTAAATAAACTATACTTCAGTCTAAAAATAGTCAGCCATATGCCATCACATGCACTCTTTGAACTAATCATTTGACCAAGACTTTTGCCCTCTGTCTAACCATACTTTACTCAAAGCATATTTTCCCATAGATAATATTCTTAGATGTGTCTTATGACAACCTGCTTACACTGTCTAAAGTTCAAAAGCTTATCTAGGTTGGGCAAATAGAGCAATTGAGAATATTATTTGCAATATGTTGAAAGATTGTCAAAGCATTCCCCCAAAGACATTATTATTCTATAGTCAAAATGCTCACCATTAGAGGAGGTTTTTCTGTTCATCCATCCTAATGTTTCTCAGTTCTTCCCATCTATGAAGTTCTTTGGGACATTTAAAATTCATTCTCTGAAGACTCAGGAAAGTTCAATAGCCTATTTCTTTTAAGCTTTTCTCTTTTTCTGTCACCAGCAAATCATAGAAAAATGGGAAGTTTCCACAGCCTGTTATCTCAGGAAGCTGTTTCAAGGGAGGCATACTGACTGGCTTCATAGAAGCCACTGTGTGTGGTCCCCAGGGTCTGCCCTTCCAGATGCCCTGTATGCACTGCTTCGCTTTGCTGTGGACCTGAAACTAGCACAGCATTGTAAATCAGCTATCCTCATGTGCTCAGCCACTCTTTGCAACCCTATAGACTGTGGCCGACTAGGCGGCTCTCTGCATGGGATTCTCCAGGCAAGAATACTGGAGTGGGTTGCCATTGTCTTCTTCAGGGGATCTTCTCAACCCAGGGCTCAAACCCACATCACCTATGTTTCCTGTATTGGCAGGCAGATTCTTTACCACTGAACCACCAGGGAAGCCCATAAAAATCAACCATACTCCAATATAAACTAAAAAAAAACCTTTCTGAAGTCCTTTTTTTAGGGGGCTGTGTGGCATTCTGGGATCTTATTTCCCTGACCAGGGATAGACCCTTACTCCCTGCCTTGGAAGTGCAGAGCACTAACCTCTGGACCCCCAGAGAAGTCCCTAGAGTCAACATTTTGTATCATGCTATCCCTCTTGTTTGTAAACCCTCCAACCTACTGCATGTCACATATTTTCTTTTAAAAACATTATTTAATTTTATTCTGAAAACCCTTGAAATAGCTAGAACCACTCTAAAGCAAGGCAAGGCAGGACTAGTAAAATCAATGGCATAATAATAGTTAACATATAAATAGCACTAATTCACTACTAGTTATTCATAATTAATTTGATCCTCACCATAACACTGTGAAGGAATTATTATAATGCATCTCCTCTAACACATGGAGAAACTGAGCTTCAGAAATGCAAAACAGCTAAAGGTCACCCAGTTAGCAAGTGTCTGAGCTTCAACCCAGTGCTCTGTGACGACCTAGGGCGTGGAATGGGGTTGGGAGTTCGAGAGTGGTGCAAACGGGAGGGGACATGTATACCTGTGGCTGATTCATGTTGTATGGCAGAAACCAACACAACATTGTAAAGCAATTATCCTCCAATTTAAAAAAATTTTAAAAAGAAAATGTCTGAGCTTAAACTCAAAACTTGGTCTTCTGATGCTCGAAACAGAGTCGAATTGGTACCTGCTCCTCTGCCTATATTCCTGGACATGGGCTCATCCCAGGCCTCAGGCCTCCCCATTGTTCCACTTTTAGATTCTGAAGAAAACTCATAAGAAGGACATTCTTGATTTCCTGCAAGAAGGGGGTGAGGTCACGAGGACTTCAAAGCCCTCTATGAGAAACGGTGAGGACAGGGTGCTGAGGAGACTGCCAGCCACTGAGGGGCACTGTGTGCCACTCGGCGCCCTGGGCCAGGCCTGTCCCACCTCCCTCTGCCTCTTTTCTGTCTCTCAGGTACTCAAAGCTCTTTCCCACCTGGGGGTCTTCACAATGCGGCTGCCCCAGACCTTCCAAAGCCTGGTATCTTTCTTTGGGAAGGCCTCTTCTGACCCCTCTGTATGACCCACCCATTTCTCTCTGTCCTCATTGTCTTCCTCACATATTGTTTTTCTAAATTAATTTTTATTGAAGTATAGTTGTTTTACAATGTGTATTAGTTTCTGTTGCACAGCAAAATGAATCAGTCATACATATACATATTATCCCCGCCCTTTTGGAGTTCCTTCCCATTCAGGTCACCACAGAGCAGTAAGTGGAGCTCCCTGTGTGGCACACTCGGTAATCGTTCAGTGCAGTTCAGTGCAGTTCAGTCGCTCAGTCGTGTCCGACTCTTTGCGACCCCATGAATCGCAGCACGCCAGGNAACTAAAAATAGATCCACCATATGACCTGGCTTATTGCTTTTTAAAAAACTGTGGCAAAATCCAGATACTGTGAATTGTAGCATCTTAAACGTTTTCAAGCGTACAGTTCAGCAGCTTGAAGCACACTCACAAAGTTGTGCTGCCACCATGATTGTCTGCCTGTAGAACTCTTTACCTTGTAAAACTGAAACTCTACCTATGAATAAAAGCTCGCCATCCCCCTTTTCCCCAGTCTCTGGCAAGCATAATTCTGCATTCTGTCTCTTGAAATGTGACTATTCTAGGTACTTCATGTAAGTGGAATCATACAGTGTTTGTCTATTTGTGGTCAGATTATTGCACTTAGTATAATGTCCTCCATTTTCACCCACGTTGTGACATGTGCCAGTATTTACTTCCTTTTTAAGGCTGAATAACATTCCATTGCATGTATGCATGCTTAATCACTCAATCTTGTCTGATTCTTTGTCCCTTTGGAGTGTAGCCTGCCAGCCTCCTCTGTCCAGGGGATTTTTCAGGCAAAAATACTGGAGTGAGTTGCCATTTCCTTCTCCAGGGGATCTTCCCAACCCAGGGATCAAACTCTCATCTCATCATGAGGGTTTGATCACCTCATCTCATCAAACCCTGCACTCCAGGTGGGTTCTTTACCCACGGAGCTATCAGAGAAGCCCTGTTGTAGATACAGACCACGTTTTGGTTTTTTTTAAACCCATTCATCCAAATTAACTGACGCTTGAGTTGCTAGAGGAGCTTGGTGCAGGCTACCATCCATGGGGTCGCAAAGAGTCAGGCACGACTGAGTGACTTCACTTCACTTTGGCTATTGTGAATAATGCTGCTGTGAACACAGATATATAAATGTCTTCCAAGTCCCTTTCAAATTTTGGGGGAACTATACCTAGAAGTAGAATTGCTCGATCATATCGTAATTATATTTTTACCTATGCAATGGTGAGTGGCATACAGTAAGTATTTGATTTTTTTTGATTGAACAAAGGAAGGCCATTTGATGAGAGGGCACATACTTTTTCATAATACATGTAAATGTAAAAAAATATATATATAGAAGAGTTTAGTTGGCAAGTAAGTCTCTTTTCGTCTCCAACTAAATAATTTCTCTTGTTAGAGGCAACAATTTTTGCTAATGTTTTGTATGTCTGTCTAGAAATATTCTATGAATGTACATATATATATATACTACCTTTCTTCCTTTAATGGTAGAATACTGACTAATGAGGGCTTCCCTGGCACCTCAGATGGTAAAGAATCTGCCTGCAATGCAGAAGACACGGATTCCATCCCTGGGTCAGGAAGATCCCCTGGAGAAGGGAAGGGCTACCCACTCCAGTATTCTTGCCTGGAGAATTCCATGGACAGAGGAGTTCTGGTGGGCTACAATCCGTGGGACCACAAAGAGTCGGACATGACTGAGCGACTAACAAACACACTCACTCACACATACACACACATACATACACACTGACTTACAAACAAAGAATTACCAGGCAGGATCAGATCAATGGATTGATTCTGGGAAGAGTTGAGACCTCAAAGTAAAAAGTCAACCCACAAGGTCAGAGTCAGCAGAGAGAAGTACTACCAAAGCTCAGGATAAGAGACTGGGGAAAGACAGTCATCAAGCAGCAAGGAACATTCTGCCATGTGCCAACTGAGTCCATGCCTGTACCTGGCAGCATCTCTCTGCCCCTTGTACACCAATTAACTTCTGGATGTCCTACTTACTCACCACAGAGAAAGCGCACATGGCAAGAGGAAAAGATGTGATAAGAGTTTGATTGAAGAGTTTGAGGTCCCAGCACAACAGGAGAGTGGGAAATACCTACTAACCATCACAGTTATGGGAATGGAAGTGGAGGGTATGGGTCTGTACTAGAGGTAAAGTCTTGGATGTCAATGATAGAGAACAGCGTGCTGAATTTTGTTGGCAACAATGAGACTTCAGAGAGAGTACATCAGGAGGGAAGAGCAGGGACTTCCCTGCTGGTCCAGTGGTTAAGCATCCACCTTGCAATGCAGGGGACACACACACGTTTGATTCCTGGTCAGGGAACTAAGATCCCACATGCCCCATAGCAACATGCCACATTTAGGCACTCCAGTGTCACAAGGAAAGATCCCAAGTGATGCAGCAAAGATCCTGTGTGCTGCAACTAAGACCCCACGCAGCCAAATATCGTAAAATAATAAATGAAAGAGGAAAGAGCAGTAAGCCAAAGACCTGGCTCTGCCTATGCCCCCAGACAACAAGGAGGGTGAGGGAAATTGTTGAAGTCAAGGATAATCAGACAGCATCTTCAGTAACAGAGGGAATTCAGACATGGGCATGATGGTGACATTTCCTCTTTTAAGAACTTGGAAGTTCACTCTGAATTGTGTGAGGCTTCCTTTTTAGTGTTTCCAGTAAATTGTTTGCTCTGAAACCAAATGCTTTCCTATAAAGATATGTAACTCTGCTGCTAAGTTGCTTCAGTCGTATCCGATTCTGTGCGACCCCACAGATGGCAGCCCACCAGGCTCTACCGTCCCTGGGATTCTCCAGGCAAGAACACTGACTCTGAAAGACACCATTTGCCAATGAGGAACAAGAAAGAGACAGTGTATTCTGGCAACAAACAGCGTTCTTACTACATTCCTCTGACAAGATACTTGCCATATTTCCACTATTCTTTCCAGTCCTTTTCTTCAATCTATTTTAAAATATCGTGTTTCCTTTCTGACTTACCTACTCATTTCTAAACCTAAAAGGATAATTGCTCTGTCTTCTGCATCGTCATGCCATTTTTCCTTATGTGGGTGAAAATGAGCTCTTTCTGAATCTTCAGTTAGGTTCTTGATGATTTACCTATAAAGCTATTTGTAACTTTCTTTTAGGAACACTGTCCACAATGACTTGTTAATATCTTAGAATTAAAAACTATGAATCTTCAAAATTCTCCTTTCCCCTTCCCTTCTGTTTCTTTCAGGCCCAAATATACAAGATAGGTTTCTGAATAGCAAGTAAATCGTGTGACAACTTCAAATAAAACATTTTAAAACAGGTCTTTTGTCCTAAAGGAATAATGGGAATCTAGATTCTTTGTTTTTGATTTTGGTTTTTATTGAAGTATAGTTGATTTACGATTTTGTGTTAGTTTCAGGTGTACAAACAAAGTTACGCACTTAAATATATATATATTTATATATATATATAAGAAAGGTAAAATAAGAAATATTTGTACTGGAAAGCAGCACTTAAGTTTTAACTAGAAAAAGATAAGGAGATAGAATTTTGTGTTTACTTCCAAGGATTTTAGAACTTGATCATATTTTTTTTATAACGTCTACTTTCAGTTGCTTAATAATTTGATGCATTTGTTAATTTAATGTAAGCTCGAGGAGTCTAGGGGCTTGTCAATTCTGTCATTATATCTCAGCACCTAGGGTTGTATCTGACACACAGCAGATGCTCACTAAATACTGCATTCTCCCATTCATTCAGCACATATTTATTGAACATCTGCTATGTGCCTGCCACTATATAGAAGCTGGAAATAAAAGAAGTGAGGAAAAACCAGTCTCCACCTTCATGAAGTTATTCTCCCAATGGGAAGAGAGAAACTCACTAAAGAATCTCACTAATGAATGTAAACCTGGGTTCAATCCCTGTATTGGGAAGATCCTCTGGAGGAGGGCATGGCAACCCACTCCAGTATTCTTGCCTGGAGAATCCCATGGACAGTGGAGCCTGGGGGAACTATAGTCCATAAGGTTGCAAAGAGTCGGACATGACTAAATGACTAGGCAAGCATATATATATACACACACACACAGACACACATATACACATACCCAGGTGTGCTAAGCCGCTTCAGTCATGCCACAATCCTTTGCAACCCTATGGACTATAGTTCCCCCAGGCTCCACTGTCCATGGGACTCTGCAGGCAAGAATACTGGAGAGGGTTACCATGCCCTCCTCCAGGGAATCTTTCTGACCCAGGAATAACACCCTCTTTTGTCTCCTGCATTGGCAGGCGGGTTGGTTCTTTATCACTAATACCACCTGGGAAGCCCATATATTTTTTTTTTCCCAGATTCTTTTCCCTTATAGATTATTACAAAATATTTAGTGTCGTCCCTGTGCTATACAGTAGGTCCTTGTTGGTTACTCATTTTATATATACTAATTTTCTTTGGCTGTCTTATGATGAAATTTCATCAATGGCTTTCCATGTAGGTTTCACTGAGTTGCAGTACTATATTATTCTTTGAGGATAGGAAGAAGGTACTTGTGAATCCTAGTAAGCTCACAGGCACACATTAGGGCTGCAAACACAATTTCTGGAATCCATAAACTCATAAATGTAAGTCCATGACATACAGAGAAAAGAAAAATAGCAAAGGGGGAGCCCAATTATCCTCAAGAATGTACAACTAGAGGAAAGTATTAAACATTATTTAATGCTTCATATGTGTCTTTACCTACTTATTTCTATTCAATTCACCTTTATTGACTACTTACCCTGTAATGCCTTATCAGGCACTTGTTAATGTGGGTGATGTAAAGAGAAATAAGTTTTATAGAGCATGTAACAGGTGAAAAGAATATGACTTTTCCACAGAGAATAGTAAATACGATACCATTGATATTACAAAATCCCAATGAAATAGACTTTCAACTAGGAATGGGGCTTTGGAAGGGAAATCTAGTTGGAGAAAGCATCTAATGGAATGAATCTGTCAAGAAGGAATAAAACCGTACATGAAATTCAGAAAGACACATTGACACAGCTGTATTTATTAACAGAGAGTTAGAAAGTACTACGGAGAAGGCAATGGCATCCCACTCCAGTACTCTTGTCTGGAAAATCCCATGGACGAAGGAGCTTGGTCTGCTGCAGTCTGTGAGGTCGCGAAGAGTCGGACACGACTGCACGACTTCCCTTTCACTTTTCTCTTTCATGCATTGGAGAAGGAAATGGCAACTCACTCCAGTGTTCTTGCCTGGAGAATCCCAGGGACAGGGGAGCCTGGGTGGGCTGCTGTCTACTGGATCACACAGAGTCGGACACGACTGAAGTGACTTAGCAGCAGCAGTAGCAGAAAGTACTATACTTCTGTATATGTCATCCCAGCCAAAGAGGATCATCTAATACATCCTTGGCTTAGCTTTCTTCTGTTAGGGTAGGGAAAACAGCTAGGCTGGTTGAACTTCTAGCCAACCTGGAAAACTGGTCAAGGGTATGGAAGTGGCAGGAGTCATAATAAAAAATGGTCCCTGGAGATCATGATAACAAAGTGGGAGACGTTTCGATAGCAAAGCACTTGCTGAACTGTAAGAAAGCAACTTGTAGAAGGTCCAAAGGAAATGTACATGTGATCCATCATCTGAGACTAAGACCATCACTAAAAGAGAGACAGAAGTTCTACCAAGTTAAGCACTGAGAGTGAGTCGCTCAGTCGTGTCTGACTCTTTGCGACCCCATGGACTATACAGTCCATGGAATTCTCCAGGCCAGAATACTGGAGTGGGTAGCCTCTCCCTTCTCCAGGGGATCTTCCCAACCCAGGGATCAAACCCAGGTCTCCTGCATTGCAGGCAGATTCTTCACCAGCTGAGCCACAAGGGAAGCCCAAACACTGAGAAGGTCATTAGTCATCAGAAATGATTTCAGGTAGAAAGAGAATGGCACATGGGTACTCTGAAGATTTCTGATTTTAAAAGGCTACGCGGAAAAGATGCATGCTGGTACACAAAGTGAAGGGCATCTAAAAAGCAGCATAGTCCACATATATGCGTTAATAAATATTTGGTTTTTTCTTTCTGACTTACTTCACTCTGTATGACTTCTCTGCAAATGACCCAATTTCTTTCATTTTTATAGCTGACTAATACTGTGGGGTGGAGGGAGGTCCAAGAGGAAAGGGATGTATGTATACATAGCTGATTCACTTCGCCTTACAGCAGAAATGAACATAACATTGTAAAGCAAGGGATTATACTCAAACAAAAAAGGTGGCAGAATCTTGAAAGACTGGCAAGAATCAGCTTATATATCTTGATGAGGAAAGACACTATTTTGACACATTAGCTGTGACATTTTCCCTGGAGAGTTCTTGCTAGCTTTTGACCATTTCTCATAACAAGTTAAGCCAAAGGCCCCTGTTATTTCAGGGAAGAATTGGAACAGCATATAACTAGAAAAAAGTATATGGATAGTTTAATTCTCTGACCTGCTTTATCACACAGCTTGGTCGAAATGAGAGACAATCTCAAACCCCGTACGCCCCCTCTCTGCCCCTTGGCTATGCCAAGTTTGATTCTTTTTTAAAATCTATGAGATAATTTCAGAAATCAGTATTTTTTTCTTGAAGAAATGAGTAATTTT
The DNA here is from genome assembly GCA_006410615.1 of Neotragus moschatus. Taxonomy (NCBI): domain Eukaryota; kingdom Metazoa; phylum Chordata; class Mammalia; order Artiodactyla; family Bovidae; genus Neotragus; species Neotragus moschatus. The sequence continues at coordinate 648,525 of SJYA01000393.1, read as the reverse complement.
CTATTACCTTCCTTTTTTCTGTAAGGCTATGTTAACAGTAATAAGTATTACTCAAACTACTTAATGATATTTCTACCACAGGTGAATTTGTTAGAATGTACATGAAGTCCAGGAGGCTACGTGTTTTCCAGGTTACCAGCAACAACCCTTACCACAGATACATGAGAACTCCAGGGCAGGGTCAAGTGACCACCACAAGGAATGGAGATATTTGACTCCTTTTATTGAGAGCTCTGGGTCAGAAATGGTGAGCTATAAACCATCATTACCTAGTGTCAAACTCAACTTAGGCATTTTCAATGGGTAAGTCCCTCACTACGCTTTATCAAACTCAATTCAGATGACCTTAGACAAAGGAACTACTCATAGACATTTGGTGATCATTACCTTTCTCTTCCATTTTTGCAACAAAGGTTTTCATCTCCTGGAAAAGGATTTACAGATTTTACTGTGACCTACTTTAGAATCATTGTCAACATTATAACCTGCTGATATTAGTTGTTTCTCAGAGGAAACAAAATCCTAGTCATATAATTGCATACAGTTCTAGACTATTGTCTAAGAAGTAAATACAGTTGGCTATGACATTGGTCTCTCCTGATATCTTCATGCATAAGACACAGCTTCTGCACAATAATGGTACATGGACTGCATTTGTAATGACTTGAATACTCATTGGAAATGATAACGACATATGGATGGATGGCAATGTCAAAAGAAGTTTCTAAGAGGATCTCAAAGGAGGATGTCCTATTAAAAATTGTTTAATGATGACTAAGATAAAGACTTGAAAAGCATAAAAAATTATAATATGTAAGCAAAATAAAGATGGTGGGAATAATATACCAGATAGCAGAATCAAAATATTAAAGTGTCACAATCAACTGATAAAGTGGGGTGAAATAAAGAATAACTGAGAAAAGAAGTATAAATTCCCACATTGGCACCAAAAAAAGTCAACTTCTTCAAATCCAGATCATGGGGAAAATATGTTAGTAGTAGGTCTCATGAAAAATAGCAAGTGTTTACATTGAAAAGAATGTCAGCATGCATCAGATTAAAGAAGCCAGTAAATTTGGGACCATGTGTGGACAAATACATTTTAAAGTTGCATTAAGAGAATAATAATGTCCACACCTAGGGAAGTACTTGTCTCAATTATACTTTGCCTTCAACACAGCTCATTCAGATGTTATGTTTAATTCTTGGCAACTCATTGAAAGATCCCCTGGAGGAGGGCATGGCAACCCACTCCACAATTCTTGCCTGGAGAATCCCATGGACAGAGGAGCTTTCCCATAGGTTGACAAAAAGTCAAACATAAATGAAGTGACTTAGCATCCACACACCTCATTGAAATCATTTTGGCGTAAGGTAAATAGAATTGCAATCAATTTGCATATACCCAGAACCCCTTTTTACAAGAAAGGAAATAATTCCCCTTTTATTCCATGTGGTCCTAGTGAGATTATCCATCATTGCATCCTCCCTATTATTTGGTCCAAAGAGGTTAGTCCAGGGACTGATTAGATGTGTGTATTTGAGGTTCAAGAGTTTTTCATTTTTTGTTATGACAGGCAGTAAAATGTAGGCTTGTGGCAGTCAGGTACCAATTATCTGGCCATAAGGAGTCTGTTGCCTGCAGAAGAGAGCAAAGTTAGCATGTGAAACAGAGAGAGTGGTGTGCTAACACCAGCTCAAACTGTGTCAGGAGAGACAGCTCTTACATTTTCATGAAATTTTGTGAACCAGTAGTTAAAGGCAGCCATTTAGTTTTATTTAAAAATTTAAAAGCTTCATTTTTAAATTGGAGGATAATTGCTTTACAGTGTAACTTCTGCTGTACAGCAACATGAGTCAGCCATAATTATATATACAGATCCCCTTCCTCCTGAGCTTCCCCCCCCAACATCCCACACCTCTAGGTTGTCACAGGGCACTGGGCCGGGCTCCCTGTGTTATATAGCAGCTTCCCACTAGCTAGCTATTTTACACAGGATAGTGTGTATATGTCAGTTCTGCTTTCTCAGTTCATCCCAACGTCTCCTTCCCCTGACTTACAATGCTGTGTTTCTGTGTACAACAAAGTGACCCAGTTTTATAGATATGTAAATAATATATATATTCTTTCATATTATAGATGATTATAGAATATTGAATACAGTTAATATAGTTCTCTGTGCTATACAGTAGGACCTTGTTGTGTATCTATTTTATATATAGTACTTTGTATCTGCGAATCCCAAACTCCTGATTTATCCTTCCTTCACTCCTTCCTCCTTTGGTAACTTAAGTTTGTTTTCTATGTCTAAGAGTCTGTTTCTGTTTTGTAAAAAAGTTTATCCGTGTCATATTTTGGATTCCACATATAAATGATATCACATAGTATTTGTCTTTCTCTGTTTGACTTAGTTCACTTAGTATAATAATCTCTTGAGCCATTCATGTTGTTGCAAATGGCATTATTTCATTCTTTTTATGGCTGAGTAGTGTTCCACTGTGCATATATGCCAATCTGCTTTATCCATTCATCTCACATTTAGGTTGCTTTCATGTCTCAGCTATTGTAAACAGTGCTGCTATGAACACTGGGGTGCCTGTATCTTTTTGAATTCTAGTTTTCTCTGGATACATATATATGCCCAAGGCGGGGATTTTTGAATCATATGACAACTCTGTTTTTTGTTTTTTGAGGAAACTCCATACTATTTTCCGCAGTAGCTGCACCAATTTACATTCTCACCAATACTGTAGGAGGGTTCCCTTTTAAAGATAGTCATCAAAAAAAAAANTCAGCCATAATTATATATACAGATCCCCTTCCTCCTGAGCTTCCCCCCCCAACATCCCACACCTCTAGGTTGTCACAGGGCACTGGGCCGGGCTCCCTGTGTTATATAGCAGCTTCCCACTAGCTAGCTATTTTACACAGGATAGTGTGTATATGTCAGTTCTGCTTTCTCAGTTCATCCCAACGTCTCCTTCCCCTGACTTACAATGCTGTGTTTCTGTGTACAACAAAGTGACCCAGTTTTATAGATATGTAAATAATATATATATTCTTTCATATTATAGATGATTATAGAATATTGAATACAGTTAATATAGTTCTCTGTGCTATACAGTAGGACCTTGTTGTGTATCTATTTTATATATAGTACTTTGTATCTGCGAATCCCAAACTCCTGATTTATCCTTCCTTCACTCCTTCCTCCTTTGGTAACTTAAGTTTGTTTTCTATGTCTAAGAGTCTGTTTCTGTTTTGTAAAAAAGTTTATCCGTGTCATATTTTGGATTCCACATATAAATGATATCACATAGTATTTGTCTTTCTCTGTTTGACTTAGTTCACTTAGTATAATAATCTCTTGAGCCATTCATGTTGTTGCAAATGGCATTATTTCATTCTTTTTATGGCTGAGTAGTGTTCCACTGTGCATATATGCCAATCTGCTTTATCCATTCATCTCACATTTAGGTTGCTTTCATGTCTCAGCTATTGTAAACAGTGCTGCTATGAACACTGGGGTGCCTGTATCTTTTTGAATTCTAGTTTTCTCTGGATACATATATATGCCCAAGGCGGGGATTTTTGAATCATATGACAACTCTGTTTTTTGTTTTTTGAGGAAACTCCATACTATTTTCCGCAGTAGCTGCACCAATTTACATTCTCACCAATACTGTAGGAGGGTTCCCTTTTAAAGATAGTCATCAAAAAAAAAAAATATATATATATATAAACATATCCTGAAGTAAATTATAATAAAAACAAAGGTAATACCTGTTCAAAACTCATTATATCTCAATTATCATATTTCTGTTCAGTTAAGTTCAGTTGCTCAGTTGTGTGTGACTCTTTGTGACCCCATGAATTGCAGCACACCAGGCCTCCCTGTCCATCACCAACTCCCGGAGTTCACTCAGACTCACGTCCATCGAGTCGGTGATGCCATCCAGCCATCTCATCCTCTGTTGTCCCTTTCTCCTCCTGCCCCCAATCCCTCCCAGCATCAGAGTCTTTTCCAATGAGTCAACTCTTCGCATGAAGTGGCCAAAGTACTAGAGTTTCAGCTTTAGCATCATTCCTTCCAAAGAACACCCAGGACCAATCTCCTTCAGAATGGGCTGGTTGGATCTCCTTGCAGTCCAAGGGACTCTCAAGTCTTCTCCAACACCACAGTTCAAAAGCAATCAATTCTTTGGCATTCAGCCCTTTTCATAGGTACAACTCTCACATCCATACATGACTACTGGAAAAACCATAGCCTTGACTAGACAGACCTTTGTTGGCAAAGTATTGTCTCTGCTTTTGAATATGCCGTCTAGGTTGGTCATAACTTTCCTTCCAAGGAGTAAGCGTCTTAATTTCATGGCTGCAATCACCATCTGCAGTGATTTTGGAGCCCCCCAAAATAAAGTCTGACACTGTTTCCACTGTTTCCCCATCTATTTCCCATGAAGTGATGGGACCAGATGCCATGATCTTAATTATCATATTACATTTTATTATTATCCATGCTCTTGAGACTACTTATGGCTATTGTTCCTAAGATAGGGGAGCCTGATTGGCTGCCGTCTAGGGGGTCGCACAGAGTTGACATGACTGAAGTGACTTAGCAGCAGCAGTGGAAGGAATGGATGATGATGCATTACTGAACATCTCTTCCCAATTCTGTGTTCAGTGCTATAGGTTGCAATCCCAACATGGATGTATTTACATTAACTAATAAACCCTACAAATCCAGGTTAGAATTTTTGTTTGATTCATTTTCTTGATCAGAGGTCAGCCAACTTTTTCTATAAAGGACTGAATAGTAAACATTTTACAGATTTTGCAGGCCGTATCTGGAGACCTGGGTTTGATCCCTGGGTTGGGAAGATCCCCTGGAGAAGGGAACAGCTACCCACTCCAGTATTCTGGCCTGGAGAAGTCCATGGACTCTCTTAGTCCATGGGGTCACAAAGAGTTGGACTCGACTGAGTGACTTTCACTTTGTCCAAAAGGGCTTCCCTGGTGGCTCAGTTGGTAAAGCACCTGCCTATAATGCAGGAAATGAAGGTTTGATCCCTGGGTCGGGAAGATTCCCTGGAGGAGGAAATGGGCAATCCACTGCAATATTTTTATACAGTTATATATACCACATCTTCTTATCCATTCATCTGTTGATGGATATTTAGCTTGCTTCCATGTCTTGGCTATATAGTAAATAGTGCTGCTATGAACAAGGTGCTCGTATCTTTTGAATTATAGTTTTGATATGCCTGGGAGTGGGATTGCTGAATCATATGGCAACCCTATTTTTAGTTTTTTGAGGAACCTTCATACTATTTTCCATAGTGACTGCATCAATTTACATTCCCACCAACAGTGTAAGATGGTTCCCTTTTCTCTACACCATCTCTGGCAGTTATTATTTGTAAACTTTTTAATAATGACTATTCTGACTGATGTGATATGGTACGTCATTGTTGTTTTGATTTGCATTTCTCTAATAATTAGCAGTGGTAAACATCTTCCCACGTGCCTCTTGGTCATCTCTATGTCTTTTTTGAAGAAATGTCTATTTAAGTCTTCCTCCCATTTGTCATTCTTTTAAGGCTATCAGATTGGGATTGATTATGACCTTGTTTAATTTTCATTACCTCCTTGTAGGCCCTATCTCAAAGTACAGTCACACTGGGAGTTAGGACTTTGTCTTAGTTGACCGGGCTGCTATAACAAAATATCATAGACTAGTAGCTTAAACACTATTTACTTTCTCATGCTTCTGGAAGCTAGGAGTCTGAGATCAGAAACCCAGCACGATCTGGTTCTGATGAGTGCCGGGCTAGCAGATGGCTACCTTCTCATGGCATCCTCATATCTGGTGGAGAGGTGGGGCAGAGTGGGGGGGACGGGGCTTCAGTCTCTTTGTTTTCTTATAAGAACACTAATTCCATCATGAGGACCCCACCTTCCTGACCTCATCTAAGCTTAACTACCTCCCACAGGCCCCACCTCCTAATTCCATTACATTTTGAGGTTCATACTTCAACATATGCATTTTGGGGAGACATATTTAGTCCATAACAGACTTCAAACATGAGTTTAGGGTGGGGAGACACAATTCAGTCCATAATATTGTCTTCTCTGTAAATGAAAACAGCAATTAACATTCAAGTCTGAACTACACTCATTCTTCAGTAATCACCACATTTGGCTATGAGTATAAAAGCCTGGAAAAAAATCAACAAAAGCACTTTATAGAATAAACTAGCTCTATCAAGTCTATGTAAAAAGGATAATGTATTTTGTTTTTAGTAGTAAATTGTGCTAAATATCCTTTACAGTTATGAAGCATGCAATTAGCCGATGTATGTATATACATACATTCATTTCTTTTTTTCAGAGACCTAGTTGTCGAACATAACCAGCCCACCAAGAGACAAGTAGAAGTAAATGATGAAAAGAGCTCCACGGATAGTTTTTTAGCCCCTGGATCCAGCAATATTTATAACTGCCACATCCACCCTTGCATTCTCTAGTTGCATGGACCAGTCAATTCTTCTCATTGTGATTGCCTAAAGCTAATTTTAATTGGATTTTCTGTCACTCCCTTCCAAGCATCCCCACTAATGCTATATGTGCCATAGGCAAGTTCAGGGAACCAAAAAAATTAATAAATAAAAAATTAATTTAAGCCCTGAGAAAGAAGTTTCTGCAGGTCTGAAGATTCAGTCTTTACTTTTAGGATCAAATCAGACTTCAAGGAGATGGGATTGACAAGCTCTGTTCTGAAACTCTGGATTTTGAATTGCTGGCTTTGCTGCTTCTCTGACTCTGCTCTCATGTCCCACTTTAATAACAGGATCCATATCTGAGCCCCAGTTCCCAGTTTCCACCCAGTTCTGAAAACAGGGCTCTTCTGGGTCTAGTACCTGACCCACTGGCCTGGCCCAGGTCCCTTTAGACCTGGCTCTGTCTTTTCTTTCCCGGATGTTCCAGGGCCTAGCTGGAGGAAGACAGCATCCTGGCTGTAGGCCTGTGTGTGGCTGTGTTAGACTTGTTGCTCCCTGATTTCCCGGCGCATTGCTCTTGTGGGGATATGCTCTGCTGGCCATCTCTGATGTGATCTGGTCTTCTCTGCAACACTTGCCAGCTGTCCCACGACCCACAGGTCACAATGTCCTGCCCGCCATACTGGATTCTTCCCTGTGTCTATTGCTTCCTGGAGCCCACTTGGCTGGCCCTTCTCAGCCAGGGCCCTCCTTAGAGAGTGGACCTGTTCCAGATCTCCACCGTAGCCTCTCAAGCCAGGCCCTGATAAATCCCTTCTCAGAACTGCAGATCCTGATGTCAGCTTGTAGAGAAAACAAACCACACTCTGCAGTTAAAAAACCACGTGCACAACTGCTTTTCAACATACGCTTGGTGTTCCCCATAAATACTGAGGAGAACAACTCTACCTGTGAAACTGAAGTGTTAAATATTGTTTAAATTCCTCATTACAAAACAAATTAATTAGGTAGTAGGTTGGCATGTACTTAGGTGGTACTACAAATAAGGCTAAAGACCATTTCCACCAGCCTATTTTTAACTTTTCCTGCACCCATCCCCTCACCTTCAGCTGTTCAGCTGTTCTTTTCAGATGTCAAAGCCACTAAGATCAAAGGAGGAAAGAGAAGCATTAATCTAAATACTTAAACAACAGCAAAAAAAAAAAAAAAAAAGGCTCAGATATCCAGTCCTCAAGACAATAAACACATGTATCTCTGATCTTTGTTGGTGTGTTCCTTTGCACACTGGGTGCAGATACAGTCCAGTATCTTAATAATGGGTCCCATTAAATTGCATTTTCCTCTTTGCTTGAAAAAAAATTAATGTCAACATACACATAATGTTCAAGCAATTACAATGTGTCAGCATCATAAAGTCTGGACTGATGAATTCAAAAGATTGAAAATAGGGTAATTTACTTTGTTCCACTTGAGAGAAAGTAAGAGATGAAGCAAAATGGGATTAATTAACAACCTTAGCCTGTTTGGATTTTTTTCAGATACTACAGAAAAAAAAATGGCCTTAAAAAGCAAATATAGCATGGAGAAATGATCTTCAACAGATAAGATAGGACCCATTCAAGATTCATGGATATAATAATAATATTACAATAGAGAGTTTCTCTTTCAAATCATATCAAGGCTTCCACTGGGGATTTCCCACAGTAATGGGATTTGTCTTAGTTGTTCCCTGGAGCAGCTCAACATTTTTTGTACTACAAACTCACTTGAATGACATTTAAATATTTGACACTCCCACAGGCATCAGTTCAGTTCAGATGAGTCCAACTCTTTGCCCCTCCATGGACTGCAGCACACCAGGGTTCCCTGTCCACCACCCACCCCCAGAGCTTGCTCAAACTCATGTCCATCAACTCGGTGATGCTGTCCAACCATCTCATCCTCTGTCATCCCCTTCTCCTGCCTTCAATCTTTCCCAGCATCAGGGTCTTTTCCAATGAGTCAGTTCTTCGCATCAGGTAGCCAAAGTATCAGAGCTTCAACCTCAGCATCAGTCCTTCCAATGAACATTCAGGACTGATTTCCTTTAGGATTGACTGGTTGGATCTCCTTGCAGTCCCACAGGCATGCTCAGTTTTCAATGAATCAAAAACAATTTTTGTGTGTGCCAAAATAAAGCATACAATTATTGGTAATGGCCAAAGCTATTAAAGGTAGATCAGTGATAGATAAGCAAGACAGCTAGTTATGCTTAATTCCTAATACATTAGTGGTAATTCCAAATCTTATTCTCCCAATCAAGACAGCATTATGGATTTTACATGACTGAGAGTTATGTTATTTGGGGGAATAATCTTGACTCCACTCATATGAAGTTTTTAAATTTAAAATGCTTGCAAACTTGAGAACTTTAGTCCCATTGGTTATACCTTCCTGTGATTGACCTCACATGTGATTGAGACAGCCTTGGAGTTTGGGTCATCAAATAGTAAGAGCAGAAGTACAAGGATAAGGAAGAAAAACCACTTTTATAGGAAATCAAAAGAGGTGGGAATGAGAAGAGGGGAATGGAATAGAAGAGGGGAATGAAATGGAATAGAATTTGGCAAGCAGCATGCAGGGTTAGAATGGGTTTCCCAGGTGGTGCTAGTAATAAAAAATCCACCTACTAATGCAGGAGACATAAAAGATACAGGTTTGATATCTGTGCTTCCCTGGTGGCTCAGATGGCAAAGAATCAGCCTGCAATGCTGGAGACCTGGGTTCAATCCTTGGGTTGGGAAGATCCCCTGTAGAAGGAAATGGCAACCCACTCCAGTATTCTTGCCTGGAGAATTCCATGGACAGAGGAGCCTGGCAAGCTACAGTCCATGGGGTCATAGAGTTGGACACAATTGAGCAACTTTCACATGAGTGACTTTGACATCCACATTCATTCAGTAAGATCCCCTGGAGGAGGGCATGGCAACCCACTACAGGATTCTTGTCTGGAGAATCCCCGTGGACAAAGGAGCCTGGTGGGCTATACAGTCCATGGAGTCGCAAAGAGTCGGACGCGACTGGAGCAACTTAGCACACAAGCACGCATGGAGGGTTAGAATACCAGCTTCTTTGACTTTCCCTAACTTAGCAAATGTGTTTGGAAATAAAGAAAACATATTGACTTGGTCGTTTATCACATGAGTGATCTTTATCTGGAGGAGTCTTAGGGAGAGGTGGGGAGAAGATGGTCTAAGTTGAGACCAGCATGCCCCAGAACTTTTCATGAGTGTATTCTGAAAATAAGAAGACAAGATACTCTTTGGACAGTCAGTCTAATTAACTGAAATATGTTCCCAAACTCACTGAGAAAAAAAGACAAAAATTCACCATTTTAGTATCAAATACCTTCAGTCATGTTAAACTTCGACATTTTAAAAGGCTTCCCTTTCAAAGCAGGAGCTCTAACTTGAAAGACTTTCGTATCCCAACTTTTAACCGTAACATGATGCTGAGAAATTTGGTAGGAATCTTGACATCAGAACAGAAGTATGTGTCAGAATAACAACAGGAAACTGCTGGCACACTAGGGGTAGAAGGTTAATAAGAGGGCTATTGACAGAGGTGAGATCAGGGTCGAGGGAAAAGTTAAGGGATGGTGAAGCACCCAGGATTAGCAATGCTGGGAAGCCATTTCCATCGCTAAGCCTGAATGGCAAGGTGAAGGAACCAGAACCTTAGCAGAGCTGTGCAGCCGTGGGAAGGTGGTGGCCAAGAGGAGAGTGTGGCTGAGGGGAGGTGCAGGCAACCTAGGCCGAAAGCACAGCCAGGCAAGGAGGGTGACCGGGGGTAGCAGAAGGAGTCCCGGGTGTGAGATCTTCCATCAAGGAGATCAAACCAGTCAGTCCTAAAGGAAATCAACCCTGAATATTCACTGCAATATTGGAAAAGACCCTGATTCTGGGAAAGATTGAAGGCAAGAGGAGAAGGGGATGACAGAGGATGAGATGGTTGGATGGCATCACCGACTCAATTGACATGAGTCTGAGCAAGCTCTGGGAGGTGGTGATGGACAGGGAGGCCTGGCGTGTTGCTGTTCATGGAGCTGCAACGAGTCAGACATGACTTAGCGACTGAACAACAGTCTCAATTAAAAGCCAGAGGGAAAGAGAACAAGAGTGATGAAGTTGGTAGAGGCCAACCTGGACACAGAGCAGGAGGGAGAAGACAGAGACTGGGTCTGAAATGACAAATGGAGAATAACCTGCTCAGAGAGTTCCTTTCTGCACAGGCTTCCCTTCTGCTCACCTCTTCACCACTCTGTGAAGTCACTGAGAGTGTATGCGGACAGGAAGAATTGCTAAACTAATTCTTCCTGGGTTTAGCAATACTCTCCATTTAGATTTGGGGGCAAATCCCTTTATGGAAGGAAAAACCACAGTCAAAACAAGGACAATAACAGGTTAAAGAGGCAACCTGGTCCTTGCTTCTGAAACAGAAATAAAACCTGGAACATAGTGTTTAAACAGAATTTGGTCCCTGCAGACAAAGACCATTGAAATAGGCAAATTGTTCTTAACTCTTTCAACTTCACTTAATCGCATTGAGGCCCCGTGAGATACAAGAACTCAAGAGAAGACATGTCCTTACAACTTGACAGTTTGTTCATCAGCTCTGAAATACATTAAAGATTTTCTTTCTTTTAGTGAAGTTCAAAATGTCAAAGAATAACTCAGCTTGAAATTAACAAGCCCCCAAAGATTTTGGTTCAATATAAGAATAAGATTATTCTTATAAGTTTTAAAATTTCTCCCTTTGTTGCTGACTTTGAGTAATTTGATTATAATGTACTTTGATGTGTTTTTTTTTATTATTTTTGCTTAGGGTTCATTGAGCTTTTTGAAACTATAGTTTATAGTTTTCATCAAACTTGGAAAATTTGGAGCCAAGACATCTTTAAACATTTCTTCTTTTTCTCTCTTTCCTCTCCTTCGAGAACTTCAATTTTCAGTCCAGCGTTTCTCATGATGTGCTCCGCATAGAAGTTAAATAAGCAGGGTGACAATATACAGCCTTGACGTACTCCTTTTCCTATTTGGAACCAGTCTGTTGTTCCGTGTCCAGTTGTAACTGTTGCTTCTTGACCTGCATACAGAATTCTCAGGAGGCAGGTCAAGAGGTCTGGTATTCCCGTCTCTTTTAAGAATTTTCCACAGTGTGTTGTGATCCACACAGTCAAAGGCTTTGGCATAGTCAATAAAGCAGAAGTAGATGTTTTTCTGGAACTCTCTCACTTTTTTGACGATTCAGAGCATGTGTCTAGTCTAAAGCTAATTATTTTCTCCTACTGAGATAATGCCAAATATTTCACTCCTTGACTCAGGGAAACCACCAAGATTCACCTGGCTCCACTCTCCCTGACCTGTGGCCTGGAAAATCTCTCAAAGTAATCTCAAAACTGTGACAATTGTAGCGTTCACCTCATTTGTTTGTCATCTCTTAGAGAAATCTTATGCTTTGTTTGATGTATGGTGTCTTAATTCATTAGCTTTCCCCCACAGTCCCCTGCGGGTCCCGGGAAGCCCGACTGCCCCAGCAAGCAGCAGGGCACGAAGAGACAGGGAGGGCTTCCAGGCAGAGTCAGGGAAGGCCGGCTTGGCGAATCCATAGCCTCTGTTTCCCTTTCTAAAAAGAAAAAAAAAAAAATCATTAGCTTTTCACTTGTTTTAGCAATCATTGATGTTCGAGTCCTAGAGCCATTATCTTATTAGGGCTTATAAACTGATGATACTTAATTCTCTCATTATTCCTGAGTCTCTTAGAAGGAATTATTTTAAAAGAACTTTTCTGCATCATTCAGTTTGTTACCTCAGAGTAAATATTTTTTTTTTTTTAAAGAAAGAGCAAGTACTGTTTTTCTAAGTTTCTCAGTTTTCAGAATAATTAGCTGTTTCGCTAGCATTCTTTAAAGGTAATCAGTGAGGTTAAAAATTGTGTTTAAGAGTTTTCAGATTGCTAACTGCGAGGGGATTTGGGCGGAGTGGCAGGCTTAGAGGAGGCGTGGACCCGGCACTGCACCCCCAGACTTCACCCGGTGCAGCTCTTCTGTCTTTGTTATATCCTCTCATAAACAGTGGTGACCTAATCTCACAGATTAGCTGTGGAGGGGAGAAACACAGGTACAAGGCCAAAGGCGAAAGAGAAACGGAATAGTGCCCCTCCACTGGCCTTCAAGTCTCCTGGCCCACAAAGAGGAGGATCTGATTAAGGGGGAAGTTGGAGGAGGGCCTCAATTTCTGTCCTAACTGTCCCAGCTCTTTATACTTTCTGTCTGCCCCAATTATTTTGCTCTTTTTCTTGTTAAATCTCATTTCCACTCTAAAAAAAAAATGTATTTAAGTTGTTATTATGAGCTTATTGAACTGAATATATTTGATGAGTTTTAATGTATTTAAGTTTTTTTCAATGTTCAAGCTGTTCTACCTATGCCGAGAAGTCTCTACAAATTGGTTTCTATGTCCTTTTGACTTTATTTTAGTAGTCTTTGATAGCTTTATTGCTTTCTGACAAAACACAATATCCCAGGTCCATCCTGTATATTTCTTGACACAGCCATGGAACAAACTATTTGTCTAGATTGCCCTCAATCTTTTCAGTAGGAGATAATATGTAGAGATCATAATCTGGGTGCTAAGGCTGCTTGTTTCTCCTGGGTTGTCATTGCTTCTGAGATATTCAGTGGAGAGCTTAGAAATGGGTATTTATGGAAAGAGAAAAACACATCATGAATTCATACTGATATCTGCAATTTAATTTTAAAGACTATAGAGTTTTACATAACTTTTTTGGCTTTACATTTGTATGTCTTCCCTTTTATGCTAAAGAAATATATATATGTGTGTGTGTATATATATATATATATACACAAAACACACATATATGTACAAATATACTCATATGTATGTTTGCTGCTGCTAAGTCGCTTCAGTCATGTCTGACTCTGTGGGACCCCATAGACGGTAGCCCACCAGGCTCCCCTGTCCCTGGGATTCTCCAGGCAAGAACACTGGAGTGGGCTACCATTTCCTTCTCCAATGCAGGAAAGTGAGAAGTGAAAGTGAAGTCACTCACTTGTGTCCAATTCTTAGCAGCCCCATGGACTGCAGCCCACCAGGTTCCTCTGTCCATGGGATTTTCCAGGCAAGAGTACCGGAGTGGGGTGCCATTGCCTTCTCCATGTTTAAGTAGTCTTATTGTTAGTAGTAATAATTATATTGTTACTTTGAAATTAGTGTATATATATGTGATAGTTTCACAGTAACAGTACGATTATTACTAGTAGCAATAAGATTACTTACTGCAGATTAAGAATTCTTTGCACTTGTTTTCATTTAAGATATATTCCAGTAAGAATTCACAGTCAAAACACCGTGCTTTAAAGTCACTTGAAATAATTTTTCATTCTATTGTTATGGCAGCTAAATGACATACATGTGATAAACTTGTTCGTTTCATTTTTATTTTTAGTGATTACTCTTTTTAAAGTTTACTTTTAATTTTAAATTATGCAAAATAGTAACATAGTTCCAAAATAACGATGTGCTGGTAAATATTTGACAATTGGCTCCCTGGGATAAGTGTTAGTTGCTCAGTTGTGTCTGACTCTTTGTGACCCCATTGACTGTAGCTCCTCTGTCCATGGGATTTCCCAGGCAAGAATACTAGAGTGAGTTGCCATTCCTTCCTCCAGGGGATCTTCCCAACCCAAGGATCAAACCTGTGTCTTCTGCATTGGTAGGCAGATTCTTTACCACTGAGCCACTTGGGAAGCCCTGGGATAAAAGCCCTGATTTTGCTCATTTCTATGATGTAGACTCTATTTCCTTGGGCTCCAAAATCACTGAAAATGGTGACCGCAGCCATAAAATTCAAAAATGCTTGCTCCTTGGAAGAAAAGCTATCACCAACCTAGACAGCATATTAGAAAGTAGAGACATTACTTTGCCAACAAAGTCTGTCTAGTTAAAGCTATGGTTTTTCCGGTAGTCATGTATGGATGTAAGAGTTGGACCATAAAGAAAGCTGAGTGCCAAAGAATTGATGCTTTTGAACTGTGGTGTTGAAGACCCTTGAGAGTCCCCTGGACAGCAAGTAAATCAAACCAGTCAATCCTAAAGAAAATCAGTCCTAAATATTCATTGAAAGGACTGATGTTGAAGCTGGAACTCCAATACTTTGGCCACCTGATGTGAAGAGCTGACTCATTTGAAAAGACCCTGATGCTAGAAAAGATTGAAGGCAGGAGGAGATGGGGACGACAGAGGATGAGATGGTTGGATAGCACTACCAACTCGATGGATGGACATGAGTTTGAGCAAACTCTGGGAGTTGGTGATGGACAGGGAAGCCTGGCGTGCTGCAGGCCATGGGGTTGCAAAGAATAGGACATGACTGAGCAACTGAAGTGACTGATGGTGTAGATACTACCATGACTGATTCCTAGTTACCAAAATCACATTATTTAATGTAGAGTTTGGGAGATATGCAGTAGTAAATCATTATATGATATTTATTTATATAATATTTCAACCATACAAGTAGAATAATCTTGGTAGCATAGACAATAGTAAAATAATTATAAAGTGGTGAGTTTTGAGAATGTATTTTTAATGTAATTTATCTAACACTAAGTCTATGTAGTTTAATTTTTAATAGTGGTGATTGACTAACTGGCTCACAGAATGCTTGGAAATTTAACAATTGATTCTTGTTAGCTGGTGTAACCTGGCTCTAGCACATATCTAGAACAGAGCACATTCAGAAAAGGATTGCCTCTACCTGTCCTTTCCATCTGGTTCCCTCTCTCGCTCTGTAGGTAACCATTTTTATTAAACTTTTGTCTCATCTTTCATTGTATATTTTTGCAAATAAAGGCATAAAGGATTATATATTTTCTTACACAAAGAATAGCACACAAATAACACTGTTCTGCTCTGTGTTTAGCTCAGAATTGTGAGTCCTGTTTAATTGTAACTTCCCTAGGAAAGGGAAAGAGCTGCTATTTAAACTATTTCCAGCATCACACTTCAGTAAAAATTAGTTTTCTTGAGAGCTGAGAAATGTCTGAGTGGGTCCAGAGGGTTCCATCAAGAATACTGGTGAAACCAGAAATCTGAGAGCTCTCTAGAAAAACTTCACAATATACCTCAGGATCAGAGAAGTAAGGAGCCAGGTTGTGGTGCAAAGTGGTGAGGCTATATGAATGAATGCTCACGTTCTGGCTCGGCTCCCACTATATAAATGCACCTACTTTCATTGAAGTCATCCAACCTGCCTGTTATAAATCTTCCAGCCATCAGAAGGGGTCATTGGTGTTTTAGCTGAATTTTTCAGCTGAGTTGAATGGAATGGAACTATGCTTACCATCCTTCTGAAAGTCGTTTCAGACTGAAATCTTTTGATATTCTGTTTGTTTTCTAATAACTTTCCACTGGAAAGAAATGACTGAGCTCTTGGAATTCACATCATTATTACATGACTTCTTTGAAAGTCATGTGATTTAAACAAAACCCTTTATTTCCTACTGTGACAATATCCCATCTTGCATTTGCCTTAATAGATATCATTAGTGATTATTAGCACTTAGTAACACCATCATATTTGCTTGATGAAGGCCAGAGAGATGAAAGGGCTATTGATATGAGTTGCTGGCCATTGTTGTTAATCAGAATGAGCTCTTTTAGTCTGTGAGTGTGTGTGTGCGTGCGTGCATGCTCAGTTGTGTCCAACTCTTTGTGACCCCATGGACTGTAGCCCACCAGGCTCCTCTGTCCATGGGATTTCCCAGGCAAGAATACTGGAGCGGGTTCCCATCTGCTCCTCCAGAGGACCTTCCCAACCCGGAGACTGAACCCATGCCTCCTGCATCTCCTGCATTGGCAGGGGGATTCTTTACCTCCTGTACCGCCTTGGTCTGTGCGACTTCTAATTATTTCTAGATTTTATTACATTTTCCTATGAATTCTAGGGGAAAGTATGTAATAGTGATTACGACAAGAATACACATGGTAGCTGGTAAAGCCACCCTGATATAGTGTTTTCAATGAACATTTCCCAGCTTAAGGTTAATGAACCCGTGGCACACAGAGCCTTTATGTGAAATCATCATGGAAGAAATAAATCCAAGATATTCTATCATGCTGCCGGATCAGGACTTTCTATCCTAAACAGAGGGCAGCCTCAGAGAAGAAAACTATGGTGAATAATAAGGCAACCTCTTATGCCTTACATAGTGCTCTGATCTTTATAATGGTTGTGCAAAGTTACCTGAGGTTGGTTGTAATTTAACACCCAAGTACCAACGGCACGGAATTTGTACAAAAGTCTTTGAGCCGTGGAATAGAACAAAGAGTCATCCTGCTTGTTTCACTAATCTTCTCTAAGATGTCTTTCAACCAGACACAACCAAGTAAGAACAGAGACTCTGTATTGGAGACCTAGAGTTTCTGCAGGAGACAACCAAGGATATTAACTTGGAAGACTTGGTATCACATTATCTGGCCTAAGACATTAATTCAGTCCTGTCTTGTCTACTTGTGTATCCTTAGACAAAGCACTGTAGGGACAATAATCTCTATTACACAAGATTCTTGTGACAAAGAAAATGTTTGTGAAAGAAAAACTCCTAAAAATATTATAGAGCTAGAAAAACTACCATAAGGAAAAAATGAATCAGGAAAAATACACTCAGTGACTTATGGAGACAAGAGGGATGCTTTTCT
Organism: Neotragus moschatus; assembly: GCA_006410615.1. Lineage (NCBI taxonomy): Eukaryota > Metazoa > Chordata > Mammalia > Artiodactyla > Bovidae > Neotragus > Neotragus moschatus. The sequence goes on along the minus strand of SJYA01000393.1, from coordinate 631,264 downwards.
GTCTTGGTCTGGCTTGGTCTGCAAAGTTTCCCTGGAGAATTTGTAACCATGGGTCTGTCATGACCTTAGTTCCAAGAGTACGCAAGCTGGGAAATTCACATAAACCAAGGTACAGGAGATGATTCCCCTTGGTCAGCTAACAGAAACAAATGCAAAGCCCACTTGCTTTGGAAAGTGAGGCTCTTCTCCAGACCTCTCAGAACTTCTTTTAGCCACTCATGGATTTGAAAATACTTCTTATGTTCCCCCTAAATCCTATACTCTCCAGTTGAAATGGTCCTAACTCGGTCAACTACTTTTCATACAACAGCTTTCAGAACCACCACTATTCATTTTCTTCTGATTTTAATATTCCATCTAAAATGTGCCCTCTTCGTCCAGTTCAGATCTAAAGGCAACACTCTAGAAATTGTCTAGCCTGTGTGGGAATGATAATTCATTAATGACACTGTCATAAAACTTACAGTGTAATAGCAAATACTGTTGGATGTGTTTTATGAGCCAAACATGATATACTTTACACGAAACACTAAGACAGGTTTTCTTATTATCCTCATTTCACAGATAAGGAGAAAACCTAGTAACTAGCCCACGGTAGCAAAGACAATCCCTTGTCACAGAGATAGTGATGTGTATATAACCAAAGCCAGGAGGCAAACCCAGACCTGTCTGCCTTCAAGGCCCTTGCTTTAAACCATTAATACTCTACCTACCTCAATATGAGTCCTGGCTGGGCATCTGAAAATCCAAATGCCATTTTTAATAACTCTCACTTGATAGTGTGGGCAGTAAGCTAAAATTGCTAGGATTTTTATTTCTTTAAAATAAACCAGTTATTTTTCATGAAGATACATTTTCGTATGATAAGGGGACAAAAAAGAAGAAGGAATTACAGTGAGAAAGGGAGCAGAGAACCGGAAGGCAGAGGTAAGGATAGTTGCTGCTGCTGCTAAGTCGCTTCAGTCGTGTCCGACTCTGTGCGAGCCCATAGACGGAAGCCCACCAGGCTTCCCCCGTCCCTGGGATTCTCCAGGCAAGAACACTGGAGTGGGTTGCTATTTCCTTCTCCAATGCATGAAAGGGAAAAGTGAAAGTGAAGTCGCTCAGTCGTGTCTGACTCTAGCGACCCCATGGACTGCAGCCTACCAGGCTCCTCCATCAGCGGAATTTTCCAGCAAGAGTACTGGAGTGGGTAGCCATTACCTTCTCCAAAGGATGGTTGAGAACGCTAGTAATGACTTTTGCTTATTTCCCAATCTTGTAGTCCAACTGACCTGGCAGGTAACAAGGAGCCCCTGTGGTCACACGTCCAGGAATTCTGCTGGGTCTTAAAAATGTTCTGGTGCTTTTTATTTCTTAACGTTTCTTGAAGGTAATAGTATTATTGCCTTCCTGAAAGTTAACAGTTGCTATACCGAAGTTGCCTCATTGGAATCACCTTTGCTTTTCACAGAGCAGTCTTTGGTACAGAGCATTTACGTTTGCGAAGCCTGCCCCCTGCTGGATTAGTGAAATATTACATACCATATTTTCAAAGCTCTCCAAAACTGGGTCTAAAAATTTGTAGATGCCTTAAAACGAAGATCATGGTATCCGGTTCCATCATTTCATGGGAAATAGATGGGGGAACAGTGGAAACAGTGGCTGACATTATTTTGGGGGGCTCCAAAATCACTGCAGATGGTGATTGTAGCCATGAAATTAAAAGACGCTTACTCCTTAGAAGAAAAGTTATGACCAACCTAGATAGCATATTAAAAAGCAGAGATATTACTTTGCCGACTAAGGTCCGTCTAGTCAAGGCTATGGTTTTTCCAGTAGTCATGTATGGATGTGAGAGTTGGACTATGAAGAAGGCTGAGCGCCGAAGAATTGATGCTTATGCTTTTGAACTGTGGTGTTGGAGAAGACTCTTGAGAGTCCCTTGGACTGCAAGGAGATCCAACCAGTCCATTCTGAAGGAGATCAACCCTGGGATTTCTTTGGAGGGAATGATGCTAAAGCTGAAATTCCAGTACTTTGGCCACCTCATGCAGAACTGACTCATTGGAAAAGACTTTGATGCTAGGAGGGATTGGGGGCAGGAGAAGAAGGGGACGACAGAGGATGAGATGGCTGGATGGCATCACTGACTCGATGGACGTGAGTCTGAGTGAACTCCGGGAGTTGGTGATGGACAGGGAGGCCTGGTGTGCTGCGATTCATCGGGTCGAAAGAGTCGGACACGACTGAGCGACTGAACTGAGCTGAACTAACCGCTGTTTAGAGCTTTGACAAGTGTGTGTGTGTAGGGGGGATAAATATAGCTTTTTGAGATGACTTCCCCGAGTTTCTAAGATAAGTTGTATAAACTTTGGGGTGCAGTTTATGGATTTTCACATCATATCTGCCCCCAAACCTCAAAATAAATGGTTTAAGTGCTCAAAGAAATAACAATAACAGTAAACATTATATTCAGTCTTTTCTATGTGCCAGAAATATGCAAAATACTCTGTGAACCCTGCTCCTTGCAACACTCACCAACACCCTAAGAGATAAGTTCTGTGCATTCCCTACCCTCAGTTTACAGAAAGACTTAAAGAAATTGAGAGCACCTTCACCCCCACTATTACCCATCCAGCCACAGGTTGGGAGCCCCTGAAGCTATTCTTGAACTTCTTCACCCCATTAATTGTCCAGAGTTGATCATACCAGAAAGAGTCAACCAAGCTGCTTTACCCAGATTTTTTTTTCTTGGTAACTTGGAATTGGATTCAAAGAACCTTTGGTCTGGCTGGTTACCTAAATGGTGGTGGTGGTGGTTTAGTCGCTAGGTCTTGTCCCACTCTTGCAATGCCGTGTTCCATAGTCTGCCAGGCTCCTCTAACCATAGGGTTCTCCAGGCAAGAATACTGGAATGGGTTGCCATTTCCTTCTCTAGGGGATCTTCCCAAGCCAGGGATCAAACATTGCATTGTTCTCCTGCATTGCAGACAGATTATTTACCAACTGAGCTACCAGGGAAGCCCTTACTTAAATATAGAGCTCATGTAAATCCAAGGGGCTCTGTGAGGAGTCATGTGCATGGAGAAACAAAAAAAAAAAGGTGATCAGGAGAAAGGAAAGAACAAAGTAAAGCACAGAGAAAAGCAAAGAGGACAATTTTCTGTTCTTGGTACAAAACCCTCATAAGGTTCCTCTGCTAGTTTCATTGGCTTGGTTTATTGAAATATGTCTTTTTCTCTATTAAAAAAAACTGTATAAAACCAAGTCATGTGAGCAATACTATGTAAAAGTGAACCAAATCTCATGTTATAATGAAATAAAATCTGAAGTTAATATGGCACAATGAATGATGTGCTTAATTTGTATTGTATTCCATGGCAATTAGACTCAAATAGGGAGCAATTAATGAAAATGACTGTAATTATTGTCATGTCAACAAAGCCAAACCAAGCGATTCCACAGTCAGCTGTAGGGAAGACAATTCAGAGAGCAGGAAGTTGTTCTGCAGTTTCCACAAAGGACCGTGGATTGAAAAATCAGGAGGCCAGGTCTTTTTCTTGCCGCTGCTTGTCTGGTAACAATCGTCCAGGTGGTTGAAGAGGCTCCAGCTGACAAGCGTGCCAGCCCCTTGGAGATCCTTACCCCTGTCCCTGCCCTGCCCCTTCCCTCACTGCGTCTCCAAGGAAGAGAACGCTGAGAAGATTGTGCGGGAAGGGCAGCGTCTTCTTGGGAGACTCTCCTTTCCTCAGCGTTGGACGGTGAGATACAGAACATGGAGAATTTGAAGCAGATCTTAGGAAGAAGCTGCCAGCCTGCCTCCCATGTGACTGTCCTTCGGTCCACGCCTACCATTCATTACCACTCAGGGCATCATCAGTGTGGTCCAGGGGTCTGTGTGGAGGATGGAGTGAAATCCTTATGGCAATAAAATGTGTGAAACTGTATGAATTTTCCCTCCATACAGATGCCTATCTTCCTCGGGGCTGGGATAGGGAGTGACGCACGGTTGCGGAAGAATTTTTGTCACTGAGATTGGGGCATGCACGGGTGTGTGTTCAGTCCCTCAGTCGTGTTCGACTCTTTGTGACCCCAGGGACTGTAGCGCGCCAGGCTCCTCTGCCCATGGAATTTTCCAGCCAGGAATACTGGAGTGGGTTGCCATTTCCTCCTCTAGGGGATCTTCCCGACCCAGGGATCAAGCCTGCATCCCCTCCAGCTCCTGCCTTGGCAGGCGGGTTCTTTACCACTGAGCCACCTGGGAAGCCCATGCAATTGATGGTTCCCAACCAAATGCCATCCTCACCACCTCTTCTCCACTGAGGCAAACCAACAAGGAACACTCAGAAAAGTTATCGTAAACCAGAATCTTGGAGCCTTGGGATTGGTTTAGCTTAAAGCAGCCGTTATTTACAGGGATGAAGATTCAATGACTCAGAAATATTCCATTTTCCTCCTTCCACACAAGGCTAAACCAATATCCTAGTCTGGACTTTGACCAATAAGAAGTTCATTTGTGCTAATAAACAAACGGTTGTTTATTGTTTCTAGGTCGTATCTGATTCTTTGCTACCCCATGGACTGTAGCCTGCCAAGCTTCTCTGTCCATGGGATTTCCCAGGCAAGAATACTGGAGTGGGTTGCCATCCATCTCGAATATGTCAGATGTATTATTTCCCTGAGAAAGTTTTTGTCGTATAATTGGCAGTGACTCTGGCATAGAAGTCATGAGAGTATTATGGAAAGGACCAAGAAAGGTTTTCTTGGGATTCATTCAATATACATTACTGGGTAAATGCTATGGCAGGCACAGTGAAAGGCACCAGAGGAAAAAAAATTACAAAATAGTGTCCATACTCTTCAAGAGCTTAATGGGTCAGGCATTCATCATTAATTAGTGTGATAACTTAGGGGAACATGAAAAAGAGGCTATTGCTATCTTAGAACACTTTAATAACCTTGGAACATTTTACACAGATAATGTTGGGTTAAGATAAATATGAAGAGGCGTCTAGAAGGGAAAGGAGTGGGAAGAAAATTATAGGAAAAGGGAGGGTGTGATCTCGGGGCTGGAGATGACTGCATACATATGTATCTGAGGGCTGTTTTTAAACACTGTCTGTCTGGAGCATCTCTCCACTTTCCACCCTCCAACTCACCCCTCTTCCTGAGTCACCCAGATTGCCATTTCTCACTAGAAAAGGACAAAAAGGAAAGGGTGCGATCCTCACAGGCTGCTAGAATAAATACATCCATGCCTTTCATCTGCACAGCCCACCATGCAAAGGGTGGGAGTTCTAGTCAAGATGGGGAAACCAAGGCACAGAGAGGTTGCTGGGCTTCTCCACATTACACAGTTTGGAAAAGGCAGTGCCAGATGCAAATTCACATTTTAAAATGATAAGTAAGACATACGTGTGCTTTTTAAAAGGAACAAGACATAGAGAAGTATGAGAGGTAAAAACGGTGGCTTAGCTGGTAAAGAATCTGCCTGCAATGCAGGAGACCTGGGTTCGATCCCTGGGTTGGGAAGATCCCCTGCAGTTGGGAACGGCTCCCCACTCCAGTGTTCTGGCCTGGAGAATTCCATGGATTGTATAGTCTGTGGGGTTGCAAAGAACCGGACATGACTAAGCGACTTTCACATCTCTACATTCCAAACTGTCTGGGGATATATATATCCCTGTAGACATTTTTCCCTGTACATGCAAATGTATTATTTACACACATGATATATGACTGTGTACAAGAACATCTATAGTTTTTACATAAACAGACATTCTAGCTGTATCATTCTGTAACTCTTATCCATCACCTAACATTACATCTTACATATCCCTCCTTGTCAGAATCTATACATTTATTTCATTTTTACCTCAATATGTATATTCATTTGATGAATATATTACATCTTATTTCAGCACTTCCTTATTGATGAGTCCCTTGTTTTGTTACATTTTGAAATTCAATATTAGTGTTTTCTAATTAAAGTAGTTTCTCCATGTGAGTTTTCAAGTCTAAACCATGAAGAGTTCTGACATGGAAACTGAAAGACTCTCGTCTCTCACCCCACTCCCTAAAGTTTTGCTGTTGTCTTTTTTTATTGTTTTGGTTTTGCCCCTCTATGTACATCACCTTCTAGTTGAATTAAATACAGATACTTTTAATTCTTGATTTCTCTGTATTAGAATGTGCTGTCATCTTGCCTCAATGATAGCTGGGAAGTTTAACATACTTTTGATATCTTCCTCTTTTAATTGTTAACTATATTATGATTATTACAATTTTTAAGTTCTTCAGGTTAATTACATTTATGTGCTTAGTCGCTCAGTCATGTCTGATTCTTTGCGACCCCATGGACTGTAGCCTGCCAGGCTCCTCTGTCCATGGGGATTCTCTAGGTAAGAATACTGGAGTGGGTTGCCATGCCCTGCTCCAGGGGATCTTCCCGACCCAGGGATCGAATCCAAGTCTCCCACATTGCAGGTGGATTCTTTACCATCTGAGCCACCAGGAAAGCCCAATTACATTTATAGTTTTCTCTAAGTTTCTGCGTTTGTTAGAGGTTTCAAAAAATTTAACGCCCTCTCTNCATGCCCTGCTCCAGGGGATCTTCCCGACCCAGGGATCGAATCCAAGTCTCCCACATTGCAGGTGGATTCTTTACCATCTGAGCCACCAGGAAAGCCCAATTACATTTATAGTTTTCTCTAAGTTTCTGCGTTTGTTAGAGGTTTCAAAAAATTTAACGCCCTCTCTCAATACAAATATATTCTGATTATGTGAACATTATACACTGAACTGCCAAGTAGTATGCTAGGATCCATAGAGGAGGAGGTGTTGACCGCTCCGACTTAACCACGCTGACGACTCAAAGGAGAAGCATCGAGGTCCCATGGATTCTCTTTCCATTTCTTTTCCATTTCCTTCTAGGTCATACCAGGCTTCCACTTTGCTTTGTAGATCATATCCAAGCTAATGGCTCCAAGCCAAAGGGCACCAAATTCTCCAAAACGTATAAGAAGCCCCCCGGGGCGGGGGGGAAGACAGAACTTAAGTCCTAAGGGAGGCCCTGAAGTGCCAGCAACCATAGGTTATATCCAAGAAGCTGCCAAAAGTAGAGATGGGCTAGACCATCAACTTTAGCTCTGAAGCTGAGAACACTGCAACCATAAGTACCAGAAAGCATCAGACTGTACGCCAGGGATTCTACATGTACGTAAAACAGCAATTCTCACTAGGATCAGCATGTGCTGAGCTGAGGCCTCCTTATTCTAAGCCACAAGGTGACCTATCCCCCAGCCCCCAAAACCAAGATACCATTTTGGTAAGGGGCAGCAGAAAGGACAAGAAATACAACCTAAAATGACTGTTTGAACCAGAAAATGTTCAAACTGAGAGAGAGAGACAAATTGATATTTGTCTCGTTTAGTTATTTCTACCCCCTTACGCAGTGGGAAGGAAACCTAGGAGGAACATTAGTTCAGGAGACAGAGACAGACCAACCAGCTTGTTCACTTAACCCATTTCCCTTCCTTATAGACTGTATTTCCCAGCATTCTATGCGGTTAGGTGCAGCCATGAGAATGACTTTTGGCCCCCAAAATGTGAGCAGAAGTGATATATTCCATTTCCAGGTCTGGTTCCATAAAGATCTCCCTTGCACTGTTCTTCAGGCTCTTTTCTTTTTCACAATGATCTTGGAAACTCTGTATTGAAAATGGTAGGGTTGCATATTGAAGACCTCTGGGTCATCAGAGGGTTACAACAAATGCCTGCCAACCAGAAATATTTTACTGGGCCTTGGGGTTGTGTTACTATCACTGCATAACAAACCACTTCAAGACTTGGTAGATTAAAACACTTTATAATAATCTCCATCAGCTTTGTGGATCGATGGATGTGGGCTCAGTTGGGTGGTTCTCACTTGGGGGGGCCTCATTGGATTGAGGTCAAATGGAAGCATCTTTCTTTTAATTTGGAATACATTCAATGCCTAGATCCCTAACTAGCTCCTTGGAAATATGTTAAGAATTCAACTTCCCAGGCACTGGTTCTGAGGAGTCTGGAGATTTGCATTTTAACCAGCACTGTTTGGGGGATCTTTAGTCATCTTGTCATTCTCTCCATTTGCCAGTTCAGTTCAGTTCATTTGCTCAGTCGTGTCCAACTCTTTGCGACCCCATGAATTGCAGCACGCCAGGCNCATGATGTACTCTGCATTAAGTTAAATAAGCAGGGTGACAATATACAGCCTTGACGTACTCCTTTTCCTATTTGGAACCAGTCTGTTGTTCCATGTCCAGTTCTAACTGTTGCTTCCTGACCTGCATACAGATTTCTCAAGAGGCAGGTCAGGTGGTCTGGTATTCCAAGTCATTATTTATTTAGAGGATAGAGGTCAGCCTCTCTACAGACCTAATAAGCCTTACTTTCCCCAACTGTGTATTTCACAACATACTTAGAAAGCCTTTGATTTTGAGAATCACCAGGAATTGGAGAAGTCCTGGGGTCCTTTCAGTCCCACCCTCCAGAGAGGAGAAAAGCAAAATTGTTATTCAGAGGAACACTGATCTTATTTCTAAAGACCACTAGGGAGGAAAAGTGTCAGAGATTAGACTGCTCAAACACCAGAATTAGTTTCTGCTGTGATTAGATTAACCTAATCTAATTGATATACAATTATTTGAAATCCAGAATCCTAATCACAAAGCAAGCCTCCCCCCAACTTTCTTGTCTTTTTTTTCCCTAGTGCTTTGATCTTAGTCCCTGTGTCTCTGAGCTCCCCACAGGCACTTGGCTCCATGACTTAAAATTCTCACTCATGCTCTCCGCAGCTCCTCCAGGCTTTGCTTAGTGGCATGCTCCTTGCCTGGGAGGTGGGTTTCCCACCCTGGCCCTGATACCTTTTTACCCTCCTTGAAAACATAGTTAAAATAGACCTGGCTCAAACAGCTAGTCATTCGGGGAGGATCAGAAACTGGAGAATGAGAAGAATTCTATTCAAAGTCTGGCTTTGCAGCCTTCTGGCTGTATGAGCTGTTGACTGAAAACAAACAAACAAAAAAAACCCCACAATGTGAGAGTTGTGAGTTGAGTTTTATTTGGGGCAAAATAAGGACTACAGCTTCACATAGTTTTGAGAAAGCACTCTGAACAGGTAGAGGGGAAAGTCAGTGTAGACATGATTTTGGTGAAGGGGGAGGACATGCAACCAAGCACATATTTTTGCAGAAAGTTACTGCTGGTCTCGAGGAGCAGACATCATCATAAAAGATTTTAGTGCTTTTCCAGATACGAGGAGATGTGAGAACTGGACTCATAAAATCTTCTCTTGAAACTTTCTGACTATCTGAAGGCCTATTCTGCCAGTTTTTCCCAGAGCACAGAGTGCCTGATCTCTATACTGAATGCCTTTCACAGGGTATTATAGGTCAGCAGCTGCAGGAGCTCATGATTTAATCCTTGTAGAGGTAGATGGCAGGTGCCAACCTTTGGCTGGCATATCAGACAAACGAAATTCAGTAACTGGCCTTCATTTTCCTTATCTGGGAAATGGGTTTAATATCAACCCTGCTCTATGGGGCTTGTGCTCCAGGCACACGAGCTTTCTTTCAGTCCTGGGAAGGCACCATAGGCTCTTGCAAAATCTGTTCCCTCTACCCAGAACATGGTGCCCCTCCCCACCCCTTCCCCTGATACATGCCTACCCTTTCTTCAGGTATCAGGTCAGAGGTCATGTCCTCAGGGACAAGGCCCATTTCCCTCTCCTACTACTATTGCCTCACCTTTGGGGCACAGTTATAAATTTATATTGCTTTGTAAAATTCTTTAACATCAGTCTCCTGTAATAGATTATATGCTCCCCGAGAACAAATACATCTGTTTCCTCTCACCCTTTTATCTTAGCACCCAGCACTTGATAAATCAACGAATGAATATGAGTGAATGGATTATAGTTGTGAAAATCAAGGGGCATTTGGGCAGACCAAGCACTGTGCTCCAAAGGGTACAGCATGCTCTTAAGAAAGGCTTAGGCAGTCACCCATCCTGGAGCATGACCCGCCAGATGCAGCATGGGCATAACTGGCATCAAGCGCAGGGGCATCTAGTGGCTCCTAATCTTATCCGTGGTGGAAGTCACAGGGACTTCAGGGGAAAGGGGTCACAACAGATTAGAGATGGCCTCAGGCTCTTTGACAATCCTGCCACTGAGAAGTAGCAAGTAGTCTCTTCCCCTTGAATCTGGGCAGACTCTGTCTGCGTTCGCCGATAGAACTTGCCAGAAGTGACGCTGTGCCAGTTTCTGAGCTCAGGCCTTATGAGACTAGCTGCTTCCAAATCCTCTCTCAGAACACTCTCTCTGAGTAAGCCAGGTGACATGTAGGAAATCTATCTACTCTGAAACCTTCATAATTTTTGCAAGTTGTAATAAGTTTATTAAAATAAATAAATTTGCATCTTTAGAAAACTTGATGTCTTTATGAGACTTGGAGTGTTCATGTATAACTACTATTCATTTTTTCTTTTCAATTCCAAGTTTATTGAAGGCAATAACTGTTTTGCTCCCTTTTTTTCTCCCTCAAAATGTAGAATACATATGTTAATGGGGTTAATGTGATTTTTTGTTACCACAATCCAACTTTCTTACAGCTTCTTTGAGCACCCACCTGCTTCTGGAAACCGTAGGCGTGAGACACGAAACAGAGAATTGCAGATGACTGAGATCCCAAGGGAGGCAGAATTCCCAGGATCAAGTTATTTATATGAAGAGTAGGCAGGAAGACTAGTTTGGTTCACAGTATTAAACAGAATTAAGATGAAAACAAAAGAAGTTCTTGCGTAGCCTGCGTTGTTTTGCTTACTGATCTACTGCAGTCATTCTCATAAAAAATTTTAATTACAACAAGAGGCAGTTAAATAACATTTTCAAAAAATACAAAATTATCCAATTCAAGAGTCCAGATCAGTAATATGCCAGTTCAGTGGAGNTTAAACAGAATTAAGATGAAAACAAAAGAAGTTCTTGCGTAGCCTGCGTTGTTTTGCTTACTGATCTACTGCAGTCATTCTCATAAAAAATTTTAATTACAACAAGAGGCAGTTAAATAACATTTTCAAAAAATACAAAATTATCCAATTCAAGAGTCCAGATCAGTAATATGCCAGTTCAGTGGAGAGCTGGTTTTGCTGTTTTGTATCGCTTTTCCTTGTTTTGTGATCAACCAAGCTGGAAAAAAAAAAAAAAGAGACCTTTCCAAATTTAAATGACTAGAATGCCTTAGAAAAAGATCTGAAAGTATGCATCCCCCATCATTTAAGGAATTACTTCCTTCTTGTATGACATAAAGGCTCTGGAGAGTCAGAGGTGATTCTCCTGGATTCTCATCTGAATGTACCTTTGCTAACCAAGCACTCCGATCTAGTTGTTTCAAGTAAGCAAATCTTCTCGTGTTCACTAGACTATAGGCTTCCCTGGTAGCTCAGACAGTAAAGCGTCTGCCTACAATGTGGGAGACCTGGGTTCCATCCCTGGGTTGGGAAGATCCTTTGGAGAAGGAAATGGCAACCCACTCCAGTACTCTTGCCTGGAAAATCCCATGGACGGAGGAGCCTGGTAGGCTACAATCTATAGGGTCGCAAAGAGTTGGACACGACTGAGCCACTTCACCTCACTCCCATCTAGTTGTTTCAAGTAAGCAAATCTTACTGTGCTCACTAGACTATAGGATTCATAAGGTCAGGTTCTATATAATAACTTTTAAGTTTTAAAAATGTTTATTTTTTAAATACAGCTGAAATACAGTTGGTTTACAATGCTGTATTAGTTTCAAGTATACAGCAAAGTGATTCAGTCACACACACACACACACACACACACATATATATATATGAACTTTTAAAATGTTCATCATGGGCTTAAAGAGAATAATTGATACACTATAAAAACCACGAATATGGCTGTGTGCCAAGTAGCTTCAGTTGAGTCTGGTTCTGCAGCCCGCCAGACGCCCCTGTCCATGGGGTTTTCCGGGCAAGAATACTGGAGTGGGTTGCCATGCCCTCCTCCAGGGGATCTTCCCAACCCAGAGAGCAACTCACGTCTTTACATCTGCTGCATTGGCAGGCAGGTCCTTTACCACTGGTGCCACTAAGAAGCCCATGAATATGGTTGAATTAACTTAATTTCAAGGAACTCTTATGAACCACTAGTGATTATGTTAACTACAGTTTTATCATAATAGAATACCTTGGCACCCCACTCCAGCACTCTTGCCTGGAAAATCCCATGGACAGAGGAGCCTGGAGGGCCGCAGTCCATGGGGTCGCTAAGATTCAGACAAGACTCAGCGACTTCCCTTTCACTTTTCACTTTCATGCATGGGAGAAGGAAATGGCAACTCACTCCAGTGTTCTTGCCTGGAGAATCCCGGGGACTGGGGAGCCTGGTGGGCTGCCGTCTATGGGGTCGCACAGAGTCGGACACGACTGAAGCGACTTAGCAGCAGCAGCAGCAGCAATAGCCATATGCTTTTAAAGAGTAATTGTTCCTTCAATTATTTTAGCTCTAAACTTGCCTACTACAGAGATTAATATTGCTTGCATTGAACAGTATTAATACTCTCTCTTTGTAGTTGAAAGTACTAAGATCAGACAGCGGGAGGAGGAGGCGGCCCTGCTGGAGTCGAGAGGTCTCTCTTCCCCGCCGACGGCCCCATCCCACTGGTCCTCTGCCTTGTCTCGGCACCGGAACTCCGGGGCCTGCCCGGGGCTCCCAGTCTTTGCACACCGCAACGCAGCGCCCGGCCCCGGCCACACCCGCCGGCCCCATGAGGAGGGACGTGAACAGAGTGACCAAGAGCAGGTTTGAGATGTTCTCAAATAGCAATGAAGCTGTAATCAATAAAAAAACTTCCCAAAGAACTCCTATTACGTCACTCAGTCGCGTCTGACTCTTTGCGACTCCATGGACTGCAGCCTGGCTTCCCTGTCCTTCACCATCACCCGGAGCTTGGTCAAACTCATTGAGTTGGTGATGCCATCCAGTCATTTCGTCCTCTCTCATCCCCTTCTCCTGCCTTCAGTCTTTCCCAGCACCAGGGTCTTATCCCAGGCAGCCACTTTGAACTTTGCATATACAGTCCGTTAATAAATTGGATGCTGCCTGTCTCAAACTTAAAAAAAAAAAAAAAGAAAGTACTAAGATCATTGATATTTATAAAAACCCAACTAAAAATCTACCTTCCACCCAAGCAGATAAATAGGAAACAAAATGGTATTTTCAAATGCAAGCAAGATCCACACCAGATTGGCTAGCTATCCTTGGTAGTAACTGTAAGAATTGTCAAAAGTCCACGTTTTATGACTACAATAAAAAGAAAGGTTGGAAAAAAACAGAAAATAGTCTTTGGAATTAACTATTTACAATTTGCTAGCTAACAGCTAGCAAGTATGTATGAGAAATTAAGTTTCTCTCATTTTCCAAGATTATATCCTTAAAGATTCCCAAAGTAGAAAATGTCACTGAAAATAATTTAAAAATCAGATTAGACACCAAGTTTAGGGGTACATCTACAAACTCTATAAAAATTTCTTGATATTCACTAAAATAAAGGAGTAGATTCTACAGCTAAGTAAATGAGAGATCAGTGACTTTTATACATTTTAAATAGTAGTAGCATTGTTTCAGTGACCTCTTGCTTTCTAAAAAGCTTCTTCCCTAAAACTTAATGACAGAAAACCATTTTATTGGAGAGAGCATGGAAAAGGGGGAACGCTTTTACACAGTTGGTGGGAATGCAAATTGATTAACCACTATGGAAAGCAGTATGAAGATTCCTTAAAAAATTAGGAATAAGACTACCATATGACCCAGCAATCCCACTACTGAGCATATACCCTGAGGAAACCATAATTGAAAAAGACAGTGTACCCCAATAATAAATATCATGGCATCCAGTCCCATCACTTCATGGCAAAGTGATGGAGAAAGAGTGGAAACAGTGGCAGATTTAATTTTTTTTTGGCTCCAAAATCCCTGCAGATGATGACTGCAGCCATGAAATAAAAAGACCCTTACTCTTTAGAAGAAAAGTTATAACCAACCTAGACAGCATATTAAAAAGCAGAGACATTATTTTGCCAACAAAGGTTCATCTTGTCAAGGCTATGGTTTTTCCAGTAGTCATGTATGGATGTAAGAGTTAGACTATAAAGAAAGCTGAGCACTGAAGAATTGATGCTTTTGAACTGTGGTGTTGGAGAAGACTCTTGAGAGTCCCTTGGACTGCGAGGACATCCAACCAGTCCATCCTAAAGGAAATCAGTCCTGAATATTCATTGGAAGGACTGATGCTGAAGCTGAAACTCTAATATTTTGGCCACCTGATGTGAAGAGCTGACTCATTTGAAAAGACCTTGACACTGGGAAAGATTGAAGGCAAGAGGAGAAGGGGATGACAGAGGATGAGATGGTTGGATGGCATCACCGACTCAATGGACATGAGTTTGAGTCAACTCTGGCAGTTGGTGATGGACAGGGAGGCCTGGTATGCTGCAGTCCATGAGGTTGCAAAGAGGTTGCAACTGAACTGAATTGACCCCAATATTCATTGCAGCACTATTTACAATAGCCAGGATATGGAAGCAACCTAAATGTCCATCAACAGTTGAATGGGTTAAGAAAGTTGTGGTACATACATACAATGGAATATTACTCAACTATAAAAGGAAGTTTATAGTTAAAAGTGCATTTGAATTAGTTTTAATGAGGTGGATGAATATATAGCCTGTTATACAGAGTGGAGTAAGTCAGAAAGACAAGTATCATATATTAATGCATATGTATGGAATCTAGAAAGATAGTACCAATGATCCTATGTGCAGAGCAGCAGAGGAGACACAGACAGGAGGAACAGGCTTTTGGACACAGTGGGGGAAAGAAAGAGTGGGATGAGAAAGAACAGCATTGAAAGATATACATTCCCATATGTGGAATAGCCAGTGGGAATTTGATGTATGATGCAGGGAACCCAAAGCCAGGGCTCTGTGACAACCTAGAGGGATGGGGTGGGGAGCGAGGTAGGAGGCGAGTTCAAGAGGGCAGGACACAGGTATACCTACAGCTGATTCATGAGGATGTATGACAAAACCATCCCAATACTGAAATTATCTTCCAATTTAAAATGAATAGTAAAAAGTAAAAAAATAAAAAGACACTTTATTAAAAACTTCCTGGATTCTGCAGACCAAAAATTCACAGAGTCTGGGCCCTCTCCTGGGAAAACTAATAAGTGGGTGCTAGAATCCCCTAAGAACTTCTTCAGTCTCGTGTTTGGCACCTGGGCCATGATGAATTGCAGGCCAGGTCAGTTGAGGCTGTCACCAGAGACCCTACACAAGATAGATATCTTGTCCTGGCTTGAGCGTCCTCGTAGCATGGCAGCCTCAGGATGATCAGAGCTCTTTCATGACCCCCTCAGGCTCCAAGAACATGTGTTCAGTAAATCAGGAGAAAGGACTGCACGGCTTTGATGAGAGAGCCCCAGGTGTCACACAGGGCAATTCTGTGATACGTTTTGGTCAAAACAGTCCAAATGCACCCAAGATTCATGGGGTGGGAACATATACCTTATCTTTTGTTGGGAAGACTGTCAGAGTTTGTGACTGTTTAAAAACCACAACAATCATACATTTTACCCCTCCTAAGTTACTAGAAACAGTTACAGAGCTCATCTGCCACCTGTATTAGTGATTGTTCTCCAGAAAAACAGACCAATAGCACATGCATATATATGCACACTGTAGACCCTTGAGTCACACGGATTTGAACTGTGCAGGTCCACTTATAAATTTTTTTTTTTTTTTACTAAATATGTACCACAGTACTACACAGCCTTTGGAGGGCTGACTAAAAGGTTTTTGACTGCACAGACTGTGTCTCCAACCCTTGTGCTGGGGACTGTTTCAGAAGGAACTGGCTCACACAATTAGGGAGGCGAACAATTCCAAAAACTTCAGGATAGGCCAGCAGGCTGGAGACCTTAGAGCCAATACTGCAACTTTAAGTCTGAAGGTTTGCAGACTGCTTTAGAGCCAGAAGAGCTGATCTTGTAGGTGAAGTCCAAGTGCATCTGCAGGGGAATTTTCTCTTGCTCCAGGGAGGCCTTTTTTAGTTCTAGCCAAGTCTTTACTTGATTATATGAGGCCCACCTGTCACATGAAGGGCAATCTGCTTTACTCAAAGACTACTGACCTAAATGTTAATCTCATCTAAAACATCCTCACAGAAATACCCAGTATAATGCTTGACCAAATATATGGGCACCCTGTGGCCCAGCCAAGCTGACATAAAATTAACCATCACACAAGCCCTGTACCAAATTCTCAATTTTAAAAAGTACTTTAAAATTCCTTTTGTTTTATTGCCAGATAATGGTACCCCACTCCAGTACTCTTGCCTGGAAAATCCCATGCACGAAGGAGCCTGGTGGGCTGCAGTCCATGGGGTTGCTAAGAGTCGGGCATGGCTGAGACACTTCACTTTCACTTTTCACTTTCCTGCATCGGAGAAGGAAATGGCAACCCACTCCAGTGTTCTTGCCTGGAGAATCCCAGGGATGGAGGGGCCTGGTGGGCTGCCGTCTATGGGGTCGCACAGAGTCGGACACGACTGAAGCAACTTAGCAGCAGCAGCATGGATACTAAGTCTCTTTTTTGTTGTCTGCCTTTGAAACCACCTTTGTGGTTTCATCACAGTTCCTAAATTACTAAATTTTATTTAAAGCATTTTTTCCCCCTAAATTACTATGTGGAGCAACTGGAGAATCAAATATATTGGATCCTATAATTCTCAGGTCCTAAAGAGCCTCAAAGAAATAAATCTGCATTATACTTGAAATTATAATGCACACATTCATGCTGGGGAGGAATAATCTCTGTGGTCTCCAGGTTTCAATTATCAGATGGCAGCTGAGAGGACATCTCCATTTTGGCCCTAATGCAGATCCTAGTTCACATGTGTAATCCTGCTTCCGAGCCTTCGACCCCCATCATCCTCACTCATGTTCCATTCAGTCTCCTGCTGGACTGCTTCCTGCCTCACATTAATTAATACTCATTGTAGAGAGCGCTCAGCCAGTCAATAACTGTGCAAAGTTCAAGCCATAAACTCCAGGCATTCTGCTGCAACGACAAACAGTGCATCGTCTGTGTTTATGTGGCTCTCTTTCTGCTGCTAGCAGTTATTACAGGAAACATGCAACGCGAGAATCCCAGGAGAGGCGCCTCTACCCTGTGGCTGCCTTCAGATGAGGAGCAGAGCCCTGGACAAAGGCTTCTATTCAGTTTTCTCATAGTCAGAAATGTTATGGACTTCTGTGACCTTGCAGGGAAAAAGCAGCTTCTGGTCTAAGTGGCTCCTGAGAAATCTCGCATTAAGTAAACCCCTCACTCACATAAGGCTTTACTGCAAAGGAGCTATATTTTTCTAGAGCTGAGGTGGAGAATGTATTCTTCTGACACTTGTTTTGAAGCACGCTGGGCTGGATGTTCAAGTGCAGTTTCCTGGGCCCTGCCCAGACCGATAGAATCACAATCTCTAGTCGGAGGACTGCCTCAGGCATTTGAGTTTGTCTGTGTGTGTGCTGGGGCCTGTGTGTTAAAATAGATGTGTGTATAATGGTATATGCATATATATGTATGTATGTGTACATAATATACACACATATACATAAAATGTACCATTGTAACAAATGTTAAGTGTACAGTTAAGTGGCAAATATAATATATTAATGTGCAACCATCACCATGACTCATCTCTGGAAATTCTTCATCATCTCACACTAAAACTCTACACCCATGAAAAAGTAACTCCCCTTCTCTTCAACCCTCAACCCTTAGTAATCTCTATTCTACTTTCTGTCTTTATGAACCTGGGTGCCTCACATAAGTGAAATCATGCAATACTTATTCTTTCATGTTTGTCTTACTTCATTTAGCATAACGTTTTCAGGTTTCATCCATGTTGCAGCAGGTGTCAACATTTTATTCCTTTTTAAGGCTAAATAATATTCCTATATATATGTGTCAGAGAAGGCAGTGGCACCCCACTCCTGTACTCTTGCCTGGAAAATCCCATGGACTGAGGAGCCTGGTAGGCTGCAGTCCATGGGGTCGCTAAGAGTCAGACACGACTGAGCGACTTCACTTTCATTTTTCACTTTCCTGTGTGTGTTTATATATACACACAGCACATTTGTTTATCTATCAATAGACATTTGGGTTATTTCCTCCTTTCAGCTGTAGTGGATAACAATGCTATGAATACATGGGTACAAATATCTGCTAGAGTTCCTTTCAGTTCTTTTGTGTATATATTGAGATGTATTTTGCATTTTTAACGAGCATCTCTAGTGAGCCTCTTGCACTGAATTTTGACAGCCACTAGCTTAGAGACTTTACTAGCAAATTGTTTTGTCAAATCTTTTGCAAATGTATCTTGAAATTTAGTTTAAAGAAGGATGAATGAACGGGCTTTTGCAGCATCTCTTTTCTTCTGCTATTCCCTCTTCCACATTCATGTTCAGGTCCTAAGGCCTTGGGTCTCACTTCCTATTAGATTCTCCTGTGATGAGTCTTATCCTTTTCCAAGTTATTCTGAGCACAGTGATCCAAGGACACTTTCTAAAACACCTTTCTCACCTTTCAGATACATCCCAACTTCTTCCAAAACCATACAACCATTCAGAGTTGGACTCCATCCATCTTTTCAGCCTCATGTTCGCTTAGAAATTCTACCCTTCTACTTAGGGATTCTTTGAGTATGCTCTCTGGACCACCAGCGTTTGGATTACCTAGGGATTTGTTAGAGATGCAAATTCTCAGATCTATTCAATGAGGAAGAGGGGACAGGGTGCGGACCCCAGCAACCTGTGTTCTAACAAGCCCTGCAGGTGATTCTTAGTATGGGATCCACTGTTGTTGCCATGTAACTTGCAATTGTCTTCCCCAAACACGCCACCCATGAATCTGTCTTCACACTATCCCACCCGGCAGAGATCATCCTCTCTTTCTGCCCATTCAAATCCTGGGTGGCCTCCAAGCCCCGAGTCATTTGCTATCTTCTCCACTGAGCCTCCACTGAATCCCCAGCTCTGTACTCATGTGGACCCTTTTCTGGGAGCCACTGGCAGTTCCTCCTGTACTGGCTGGCATCCTCTGTGACTTGCATGTGACATGTAATACTGCATTTCTTGATTCAAGTAGATTTGCGTTACCTCTACTGGATGTAAAAAAAAATTTTGTTGAAGCATAGTTAATTTACAATGTTGTGTTTAATTTCTGCTGCAGAGCAAAGTGACTCAGTTATACACACATATATGTTTTCATATTCTTCTCCGTATGGTTTTTCACAGTATATAGAATATATTTCCCTGCGCTATGCAGTAGGACCTTGCAATTTGTCCACCCTCTTGCTATTGTTTAGCTGCTATGCTCTCCAGGCTCCTCTGTCCATGGCATTCTCCAGGCAAGAATACTGGAGTGGGTTGCCATTCGCTTCTCTGGAAGATCTTCCTCACCCAGGGATTGAATCCAGGCCTGCTGGCAGGCAGATTCTTTGCCTTTAAGAGGAAGCGGAGGAATTCCTCAGACTGTAGCCCAGGTCCCTTCAGACCAGCTGGAGTGCATGTTGTCAGTCCTAAATCATGAATGAGGAGGGCCAGAGCCTCCAAACAGAAATCCCACCACGCCTAACCAGCCCTTGAACCAAAGGAGGGTGGTGTGAATTGGTGTGCCTGTCAGTCAGGTGGCACCCTGCTAAACATTTCCTTCAGGAGATAAAGGTGACTCAGCTGTCAGGGGCTTCCCAGGTGGTGCTCATGATAAAGAATAAGAAACACGGGTTCAGTCCCTGCATGGGGAAGATCTCCTGGAGGAGGGCATGACAATTCACTCCAGTATTCTTGCCTGGAGAATCCTATGAAGAGAAGCCTGGTGGGCTACAGTCCAAAGGGTTGCAAGGAGTCAGACCCGACTGAAGCGACTTAGCACTCACACAGATGAGGATGGGAGTGGGAAATTGGAGCTGCTCACAGCCACCAGAGGGAAAGGGCTGCAGCCACGCACAGGTGCAAGGCTTTTGTTCCTTCGCCTGCTCCCTGTGGCTTTCTGGAGATGTCTTAGAGCCCTTCCCCTTTCTTTCAAGCTTTATGGCCCAAAGAATCTAGAGGATGCATTTGCTTCCTTGCCATTACTCAAAAAGGAATAAGTAGTGAATTATGCGTAGAAAATCTAGCAGAGTGTGCCAGATTCAATTAAAGCTTCTACAAAGCCTGTGAGAAGCAACGGTGGGAAGGCAAGATTTAATTTTCCCCAGATGCTGAAGAGTCTCTGTAGTCCACAGGGAACGCTGTAATGTGTTCGGGACGGGAGTGTCTTTCTTTATTCAAGTGCTGCCTAATTCACTAGGAAAATGGGGAGGGAAATGCTTTTCTACACTAACTTGATAAGAGGATTCATTAGAAATACTGTTGTAGAATTGATAAAATGTTGAATGATTTTTCCATCATTTTTCTTCCTAATAGTTGGTTAATGAGGATGAAAAGCAATTATTTTTATAATACATTTTCATGTAATTGACAGCTAAGTGTACTCAACAGAAAATAATGAATGTACTCATTTGCAATGAATTCTTTAAAAGGAAAGAAGAGAATTGGGAAGATTCTGAAAACTTTTACCCTTTATGCGTCAAAGACAGATTTCTCATCATCCCTCATTACATATAATTTACAACATTTTAAACACTGAAGGTGGTGTTTATTTCTTTATAAAGGCATAATTTTTCAAGAGTTCTGAATTTGGATGGGTTTGTAGTGTGTTGTTTCAAATCTGCAAGCTGTGTATAGTGACAGGAAAAACATGTTTGTTTTTTTAAGTTGGCCATTTTTAGCTATACAGGCTAAATGGAAAAAACAATCTTATTTAAAATTATGCTACAATTTCCTACTACATGAAAAGAAGCTTTTTTCACTATATGAAATTTAAAAACTACTCAGTGCATACAGGGAGCAGAGAGTATAAAAACTAAGAAAACATTTTAAATCCTCTGCCCAAGAAGCTCACGAAGGGGATTGCCCCCTGTTATTTATAGATTGTGGTCACACAGCCAACACCATTTAGAACTTTCTAGAAAACTACTCCAGTTTATGTCTCTAGAGACTCAATAATTTCTGGGTGCTAGGAAGAAGCCTCAAATACACATGAGACTTTTTGGAGCACTCACTCATTTCTGTTTATCATTTTAATATAACTATTTTCACTATTAACATTTCTCTATTACATACATAGCTATCGGGTTCTCCTTCACCCCCTCTACCTCTGTATTCCCTTGAAGTTCTTTCTGCTGTTGATGGAGAAGGTTCTTCTTTGGGTGCTGTCTGATTCAAAGTCAGGTTGGGAATTATACAAAGTAGTTTCCATGGGCAATTATTGTAGGTGATGCCAGAACAGTGCTGGCAAGGAGCTTCTGTTCCAGAAGGAAATGCTTTGATGTCTGTGAGACAGATTGGGATTGCTCAGTTGTCCTATGGAGATGTTAGACTTTGCTGGGGGCAAGGGTGGGGGGTTCTCAATTTTTATTCATTTTTTCCTGTACAGTTTTGCTAAAGAGAAGTTGTTAGTTTTCTTTCTTTCTTTCTTTTTTAAATTGAAGGATAATTGCTTTACAGAATTTTGTGGTTTTCTATCACACATCAACAAAAATCAGCCATAGGTACACCCAGAAGTTGTTAGTTTTGTGAATTAATTCCAGTAATGTTAATTACTGTAATGGACATGGAACAACAGACTGGTTCCAAATAGGAAAAGGAGTATGTCAAGGCTGTATATTGTCACCCTGCTTATTTAACTTATATGCAGAATACATCATGAGAAATGCTGGACTGGAAGAAACACAAGTTGGAATCAAGATTGCTGGGAGAAATATCAATAACCTCAGATATGCAGATGACACCACCCTTAGAGCAGAAAGTGAAGAGGAGCTAAAGAACCNGTATATTGTCACCCTGCTTATTTAACTTATATGCAGAATACATCATGAGAAATGCTGGACTGGAAGAAACACAAGCTGGAATCAAGATTGCTGGGAGAAATATCAATAACCTCAGATATGCAGATGACACCACCCTTAGAGCAGAAAGTGAAGAGGAGCTAAAGAACCTCTTGATGAAAGTGAAAGAGGAGAATAAAAAAGTTGACTTAAAGCTCAATATTCAGAAAACAAAGATCATGGCATCCAGTCCCATCACTTCATGGGAAATAGACGGGGAAACAGTGGAAACAGTGTCAGACTTTATTTTTCTGGGCTCCAAAATCACTGCAGATGGTGATTGCAGCCACAAAATCAAAAGACGGTTACTCCTTGGAAGAAAAATTATAACCAACCTAGATAGCATATTCAAAAGCAGAGATATTACTTTGCCGACTAAGGTCTGTCTAGTCAAGGCTATGGTTTTTCCAGTAGTCACGTATGGATGTGAGTTGGACTGTGAAGAAGGCTGAGTGCCAAAGAATTGATGCTTTTGAACTGTGGTGTTGGAGAAGACTCTTGAGAGTCCCTTGGACTGCAAGGAGATCCAACTAGTCCATTCTGAAGGAGATCAACCCTGGGATTTCTTTGGAGGGAATGATGCTAAAGCTGAAGCTCCAGTACTTTGGCCACCTCATGTGAAGAGCTGACTCCTTGGAAAAGACTCTGATGCTGGGAGGGATTGGGGGCAGGAGAAGAAGAGGACAACGGAGGATGAGATGGCTGGATGGCATCACTGACTCAATGGGCGTGAGTCTGAGTGAACTCTGGGAGTCGGTGATGGACAGGGAGGCCTTGTGTGCTGCGATTCATGGGGTCACAAAGAGTCAGACACGACTGAGCGACTGTACTGAACTGAACTGAACTGAATGTTAATTCAGCTGCTTTCTTCTTCATATTGAAGAAATGCATTTGAATTTCTCTTTCTCTCCCAAACTTCTTTTCCTACATGTTTCTGTGTGCTCTCCTCCAAAGACATGGCATCTCCCATGACAAATATTCTTTAATAACTCCTCAGTTGACCATCCAATAGGAGATCTCTGAAAGAGTCTCTCTGAGCCAGATGTCAATTCGACAGGAAATTACTTTGCTGCATTCAGCAGCCTGATAATCAAAATTTCAATTGGTGAAGTCAAACTTGACAGTGACATTGTGAAATCTTGTTTGATTAATGACTGTGTTCATGATTTATTTGGTTCTGCCAAGCTCTGCATCCATCATGCCATGCTTTATTTATACAAATATACTTCCCATAGCAAATGCTGATTTCTTTTCTTCATAAAAAGGCGCCTGGCCCCTCCCGTCTGTCTCCATCTTTCAAACACTCTACCATCTAATACCAACCCCATTCGTTCTTCCTGGTGTACTTCCTCATCTCCCCACACGATTCCATCCTGCATATGCTCATCAAATTAAGCTTCCAAAATTGAAGCTATGCCATATCATTTTCCTTGTTTGGAAACGTTCAGCTTTTCTCTCATGCCTGATGAAATTATATCAGCATCCAAGGATCTGCAAACTACAGCTTTAACCAACTTTTCCCATCCTATTTCCCACTCTCCCTGCCCCAAATTCCATAACCTTCAGCCAAAAGAAAACACCTGCAGCTTCGCACAGCTATAGCCTTGTTCATGTAGCCGACGACAGGGGCTGGCCGCTGTGCCCTGGGGGCTGGGGGCTGCAGCGTGTTCTTGTCCAGCCCATATGCCGAGAATGGCTTTCCCATGTCTCAAAGGTAGAGGAGGAGGGGGGAAGGAGTAGGCAACAGAGGCAGGATGTGACCTGTAAACCTTAAAGTGTTTATTATGTGACCTTTACTGAAAGTTTGCAACCCCTAGACCAGACAGCACCCTTCCCTCTTCTACTGGTACAGTGAAAATCACACTGGTCACTGCACCCCTGTGCTAAATGCCAAATACAGCCCCACACACCCCTTTCTACCCAACTGCCCAAATGTCTCCTTTCTTCAAACCAACCTAGGGCCTTCTTGGGCTCTCAGAGCCCTTACTTTTCTCTACTATACAATGATCATGTGTATAAATTTGTATTAAGCTGAAAGCTCCTTGAGTATAGGGATCATTTCTTATTTACTTATTTCTTTTTACCAAATTCTTCCCTGCATTCCAGCATCTGGTAAAAATGAGTTATAGACAAAATTAACTTACTAAATATTTGTAATTGAATTCAATTAGGGTTAAACAAATAAAAGCCATTTCCTGGGTTCCTAAAAATAGATGAGAAATTTCCTATTTACCTGGGCCTCAGGTTAAGCTGTTCCAATGAGCTAGTGTCCCAGAATACAGTGGAAGGGTGAGCCGGGAGTTGAGTGAACCCACAGGGGCTGCTGGAAATGCTCTCTGGCCAAGGGAAGAACACAGGTGAGTTAGTGCCTGAAGATGTCACTCACTCCAAGATATTCTCACGTGTGTGGAGTTGAGTAGTGAGTGAGTGATTTAGATCATTCTTTACATGAATTTTTACGTTGGAATTTGGGAGTTTATGCTCCAGATTTGTGAGGATCAGAAGTTTCCCTAGCCAGGAACTCTCTTGAGAGACTCTCTCTAAAACTGCTGCAAACATTTAGAAGTTCTGGCATGACTCAGTGATATTCAAGAGCAAAATGTAGAGGTGGGCATGTGAAGTAACATGCCTGATATGTGGTTGAAGAAATATGGGTGGGGTTGATCTTCCAGGACAGGATAAATCTGGCCATTCACTGGATTTCATATATGTCAGTCATTTTCACTCAACAATAAGTTAAGTATAGGAAGCATCCTCTAAACAGGAAGCAAACCTAGTGGGTGGTCTAGGGAGGGACATGGACATTGAAACAGGAAAAGAAAAACTAATGTGTTTCACATAGGTTTCAGGCATGGTAGCTTGGTCATCAGTGTGAAGACCTTGTCTCACATTTGTGACAAATCGACCAAGGACACACACTCCAAACAAAGAAAAGTAAATCCAAAGATACAGATTCAGAAAATTCAGGTCATAGAACCAGAAGGAGAGCTCAACTCATAGTTGAGGAAAGAAGAAAAACATTGAAGCCAGAAATGGAGTAGCGCCTAATTTCAGGGCTAAGGAGTGAGGTGAGACCATCATTAGCTAACAAGTAACTATGTCATGGGAAATAGATGGAGAAACAGTGGAAACAGTGTCATATTTTATTTTGGGGGGCTCCAAAATCATTGCAGATGGTGATCACAGCCATGAAATTAAAAGACGCTTACTCCTTGGAAGAAACGTTATGACCAACCTAGACAGCATATTCAAAAGCAGAGACATTACTTTGCTGACTAAGGTCCATCTAGTCAAGGCTATGGTTCTTCCAGTGGTCATGTATGGATGTGAGAGTTGGACTGTGAAGAAGGCTGAGTGCTGAAGAATTGATGCTTTTGAACTGTGGTGTTGGAGAAGACTCTTGAGAGTCCCTGGGACTACAAGGAGATCCAACCAGTCCATTCTGAATGAGATCAGCCCTGGGTGTTCTTTGGAGAGAATGATGCTGAAGGTGAAGCTCCAGTACTTTGGCCACCTCATGGGAAGAGTTGACTCATTGGAAAAGACTCTGATGCTGGGAGGGATTGGGAGCAAAGGAGAAGGGGACGACAGAGGATGAGATGGCTGGATGGCATCACCGACTCGATGGACGTGAGTCTGAGTGAACTCCAGGAGTTGGTGATAGACAGGGAGGCCTGGCGTGCTGCGATTCATGGGGTCACAAAGAGTTGGACATGACTGAGCGACTGAACTGAACTATGTCAGAAGTTAGAAGACTGAACACAGCTCCAGAGTCAGGGAGTGAGACAGGACAAATGGAGTGGATCCTGGTGAAGACTCTGCTTGGTATGAAGGTGTCAGATACATGGTGGTAGAATTTCAGATCAAGATCACTAAAAAGTAGCACTCTTCTAGTGAGATTGTAGCCAGAATCCAAGCTAGGGCTCCCAAACGTTAAGCACCAATGACATTTTCCTAAGTAACCACAATACTATTGTCACACATAAAAGAAAAAAAAAAAAAGGAAAAAAGAAGTATTACTTAATATTTTCTAGTATCCAGTCTAATTTTTCAAAGGATAGATCCAACCAGTCTATCCTAAAGGAAATCAGTCCTGAATATTCACTGGAAGGACTGATGTTGAATCTGAAACTCCAATACTTTGGCAAAGAACTGACTCATTTGAAAAGACCCTGATTAAAAAAAAAAAAAAAAAAGACCCTGATGCTGGGAAAGATTGAAGGCGGGAGGAGAAGGGGATGACAGAGCATGAGGTTGTTGGATGGCATCACCGACTCAATGGACATGAGTTTGAGTCAACTCTGGGAGTCAGTGATGGACAGGAGGCCTGGAGTGCTGCAGTCCATGGGGTCACAAAGAGTCAGACACAACTGAGCAACTGAACTGAACTGGCTGACTGAACCACCCATTTTCTAGTTTTCAAAGACTGTGATGGAACCCAGTGTTTACTGATTTTCTGTTCTGTCTGTGAGGGTTGTGAATAGATATTTTCAGGACCACATGGTGGCCGAGCAGCAGCATGATATCATTCTGGAGACTCCAGCAAGATCAGGAGCTGGACCGTGGGGGTATTAATGGAAACACAAGAGAGAAGCAGGGCCCACACTAGCCGAGGGTGAGCAGTCAACTGTCTACCAAGGGGTGCTTTCAGGGTGAAAACTCCTCCTCTTCTAAACTTCCTCCTAAAGCTCCTTCTCTACCCATCCCCAGCTCTAACCCCTCCCTAGTACCTGGGGAGGGCAGGTGCAAGCACTTGGAGCAGCTGAAAGCCCAAATCAGGGTGTTCTTGCTGGCATTTCCCAGCCTAGTTCTTTTCTCACCATGCGTCTGGCCTGTCCTACCCTATCCATTCCAAGTCAGGCACTATCTGTTTGCTCCTTGGCTCACCCCCACTCATCTTCATTTGGCCTTGACACTCTGACTCCTCCTAGTGCTTTTCATTATATAGTTCCATTTCCTCTGACCAAATTTCATGTAACCCTCAATTTGGGATTTCTACCCCTTGCTTCATTGTGCTTGCCCCGTCCCTAATCATTGCCCTTCGGCTCCCAGACTCCAGTAGCAGAGAGGCCCTAGTCTCGGCCTCCACAGCCCAGCCAACATTTTGACTGCAACTCATGAGAAACCTTGAGCTAAAACCACCAAGTTGAGCCATTCCCTAATTCCTGACCTGCATGAACTGTGAGATCATAAATGATTGTGTTCTAAGCTGCTAAATACAAGGCACTGTTTTTGCATAGTAATAGATAAATAAGTTCCTTATTTCTTCTTGCGTTTATTCAGTTGACCCAACAAATAACTATTGAGTTCTACTAGCTCAGTTGCAAAGCAAGGTCTGTGGCAGGGTACACAGCAAAGGGACACATGGGGGAACGGCTATGTCTCAGACTTATAGCGCCACATAGGCAACTCCCAGCCTTAGTTGTAGAACAGCTCTATTTCCAGAGAAGTTGCATTTAAGATCCTCCTCTCAGACAAATAAGGAGTACCCTGTTTTTTGACATATTTTAGGGACAGGGATTGTATCAATTCTCCAAGAGTTGCTTTTGCATCTCATTACTTCCTTTAGGAAGTTAATTTCCCCCCTTCAGCAAAGTTCTTGCTATGATAGGATTCCCTTTATTTCTATCACTTCTTTGGTGAAAACAGGAAACATGCTCAGTGTAATAAACCCTTCACCGACTCCAACTTACCCATCTCAGTATCTATGTAATTAATTTTTAAAGGGCACAGATCCCATTCTGCTAAGTACAATAGAAATAAATAATTTATATCTATGCGTTTCTCATGTGCTTGTCCCTAATCATAGAGTGGTGTGGATGAGAGATTTAATCAATCCCAATTTGGGCTCAGAGACCAACCCAGTGATGCAGTGTTACTACTGTTTGGTACAAGTATGCTTCCTTCTAGAGAAGGCAATGGCACCCCACTCCAGTACTCTTGCCTGGAAAATCCCATGGATGGAGGAGCCTGGAAGGCTGCAGTCCATGGGGTCGCTGAGGGTCGGATACGCTGAGCGACTTCACTTTCACTTTTCATTTTCATGCATTGGAGAAGGAAATGGCAACCCACTCCAGTGTTCTCGCCTGGAGAATCCCAGGGACGGGGGAAGCCTGGTGGGCTTCCGTCTATGGGGTCGCATAGAGTCCGCCACGACTGAAGTGACTCAGCAGCAGCAGCATGCTTCCTTCAGTAGGTAATTTTTTTTTAACACTCAGACCCACAGAAGAAAACTTCTAGAGCCTCAGCCTGGATTTCCAGGCATTTGAATAGTACACATCCCTGTTGGTACATTGCTGATGCACACTCATATGTATGACTTTTTCAGCACAAGCATTTTAAATGAAGTATGATTTTCCATGATATTTGTATAGGCTATACAACAGCTTTGAGTTCTTGAATAAATTATTATTATAGCCATGGTGCATCTCCCAGGAGACTATATTAGACAGTCTGGGGCAAAATACATTCTTGAAATCAACTGTAATCTTTCATTCCAGTAGAAAATAATTTGTTGGGCAAATAAGTAAATGCATTTGAATTGTAATTCTATTCAAACAGGTTCCTCAGAGCTAGCTTTTAAATCATACTAACTGAAGACTCAGGTATGCCAATTGTTTATTAAAAGACCTACTGACCACAAGTTGCATAAACTAGACTTCCTAAATATAGACATCTTTTCCAAATAAAATTTCTTAGCCTTTTTGACACAGAAGCAAAAGTGAATCATTCTTTTTTTGAAGATTCACTTTTCAGCTACCCCAAAATGTATGATGTTTGAAAACTGGAGTTATTCCTGAGTGGTCAGACACTTAAGAAAATAATTTTAGAGACTGAGGACCCAGTGAATGAGCAGGAAGATAAATGGATTTTTGGCAGCTAACTTTAGCCCCTGTGGCAGAGTAAACAATTGTCCAATATGAACAGGCTTCTAAAAATAACCATGGGCAAACTGTGGTCTTGTGGTAAATTAAAATACCTCCCGCTAAAGACAATTGAGCTTCATATATATTTAGTTTAGGGGTAGGACAGAAACCCAAATCTGTTAGATGAGACTCTTAACCAAATTCAGTCCTGTTTAAGTTGAAGGCAAGTTGTCAAAGAGATAGTAAACCTAAATAAATAACATCAGTTCACATTTATTTTTAATATCCAATTTCTCTGCACAGTAGAGTCTTATTCTTAAGAGGCAAAAAAAAAAAAAAAAAACCACATTCATAAGTGAGTCAATTCATAGAACAGCTTTGTGAGACAGGTTATGTTGACAGAAAGATGGGTTGTGGGGGTGAAGAATGTCCCTCTGCACTTGAAATTCAGTGTGTGTTAATTTTGGAGAGAAATTATTTATGTTACCACTGCAAATGTTTAACTTATAAGAGGCGTGCTGTGGAAGAGGGAAAGGCTGATGGGTAAGGATTATCCAGCAAAAATATCTGGTTCTAAAGTTTATAATAATCTTTTGTTTTGATAAAAGAACAAAAATACATATTTCCAGCATGTGTGTCTTTTTAAAATACCAGATGAAGTATTTGTTTGGCTTGATTTGAAGAGGAGTTTCAACTCAGAGTTCAGAAAAAAAATTTACTCTGGAAATGAATTTTGATTAATTTCTTTCATGAAGAGTAATTAAGGCAGACACTTTGTTCAATGCATTAGCTGTTAGCCATGCATCCATTTAAATTTATTTAAAATCAAGCAAAATTAAACATTCAGTTTCTCAGTAGCATGTGCCATGTGTCAAATGCTAAATTGCCACCTGGGCCTAGTGGCTGCCATATTAAATAGCACAGATCGAGAATATTTCCACCATCAGAGAAAGCTCTACTAAACAGCACTACTCTAGTTCCTACCTGGAGAACAGATGAAAAGAAACTGTTATCTAAATTCATTACTTAAGAGAAGATACAGGTGGTTCATTGGGAACAGCAGAAGTTTTAAAATATAGAGAGGCATTTGGTGGTACTCATGCTACACAATGCTATAAACGTGGCGGGGTGGCCACCGAAGATTTAACTTCTGTTTTGAATAGCATTGCTGTCGGTAGTAGCAGTGGTTATGAATTTGTTGTGTTAGCAAGACAGATGCCAGAGATTCTCTTGGATTATCCTAGGCAGGATGACTGATCAGGGAAGCAGAGACTGTATTTCCCATTAAAAAGAATCTCGGCCCAACTCAAAGGCAAGCAAGTTCTGTTTTCTGATAAAGGCTGTGGAATAAACACTCTGTGTCTTTGGAGCCAGAAGGGAAAGGAGGCTGGTCAATGCCTCCAGCAGGCTCTCCAAATTTCTGAGACTGGAAAGAGCAACAGTAGTTGCCTATTTTGTGATGGACTGACCCTCTAATCAGCTCAAGGACAGCATCTCTGGATACTTAAGTGATGTATAGAGAGCCCAGGGAAGAAACCCTGGATAAAGTGAAGGCCCGTTCAGATGTCATCTCCTTTGAAAGCTTAGGATGACCAGCATCAGACATTTGTGAAGAGTGACTTCCCTGCAGCTCTGGACAGGCAAGTGGCCACACCCAAGGGACAGTGTGTAGCAGCAAGGGACAATGACCACAAAACAACAGCAGCTCTTGAGACACAAAGTTCCTCTCCAGATAGAAGTGAAAGTGGATAGACCTCTGTTGGATAAAAAGCCACCACAATTTCTGGATGAGCAAAGGAGCTGAGGGAACACCAAGAGTGTACTGTAGGATTCCCTTCCCATCTGGCTTGAAGGGGTTTAAGCAGTTTCCATTTAAATTGGGAAAATGGAAAGAGACTTGATGTTATTTGCACCTCATGTGGTAGAGTAGTTTATCTTTGAAGACATGGGCAGCTGAGGGCTAAGGGCTCACCCCTGAGCAGTTTGTATAAATAGCCCGTATTTAGAAATACTTTAGTTGGTGAGAGACCCAAATAACTGGTAAATTAGCAGATGGAATGTGCCCACCTGCTAAGAAAACTTAATTCAGGGAATTAAATGATAAAGTTAATTTTAAAACACTTTTTGAGTAAATAAGAAAAAATTTAAAGATGTATTTAAATTCCTGTGTTACAATTTTTACTGACAATTTTCAAACCCAGAATGTCTCGATGAACAGCATATTTGCAAATATTGACTTTTTGTTTATTAAGTTCTTAATGAACATTTTCTGTCATTTAGGCAGGTTTGATCTGCATTGCAAATAATTGGTTTTCGAATATGATTCTGTATGTTAACAGATTTTGTGTGTTAAAATTCCTGGCAAAAACTGTTCTATTTTCAGATGAATTAACTCATCTTCAAAATTGCAATGGGGATTTTTTTTATTGACTTAGACTTTGGAAAATAGTTCTGCTAATTTAAAATATTTCCATAATTGTCACAATGACTTTTTAAAATATGTATTTATTGGCTGCACTGGGTCTTAGTTGCAGCACACAGCATCTTTTAGTTATGGCCTACAGTCTCTTAGCTGAGGCATGCAGGATCTAGTTCCCTGACCAGGGATCCAACTTGGGGCCCCAACATTGGGAATGCAGAATCTTAACCACTGGACCAATGGGGAAGTTCCAAGATGACTTTTTAAACAATAGTGATGTGAAATATTTGACTCCTTTTAATGCACATGATTTTCTTAGAAATTAGGTCCTTTATTTCATAATCATAAAATTATGTTCATTTATGTACTTAGATTATTAATGTCATACATTTACAAATGCATCAGATTGGTATTAATGTGCATAACAATTCAATGCTTTCTCATGCTTCCATTACATATTCCAGTTCTCCGAAACCAATTTATTAGCTGTAGCTATTAGACAGCTATGCCCATTACCATATGCAAGTTTTTAATTATTCAGTTCCCTGGTTTCCCAGAAGAAATATTTATCAAAATATGTTCTCAGATAGGGTATGCTGAGCCTCATTCAACCCCACCTAATCTCCAAAGCCTGCTGCTCCCACTTTAAATCATGGTTTCAGTTACAGGATACGTATGATGATAAAATACAAAAGAGCTAATGTAATTCTCTTTGAAGTTTTTCCCAAAAGTTTACAAAATTAAGCGTTCTTGTCTTGCGTGTATGTGTGCTAAGTGACTTTAGTCATGTCTGACTTTTTGTGATCCTATTGACCATAGCCTATCAGGTTCCTCTGTCCATGGGATTCTCTGGGCAAGAATACTGGAGTGTGTTGCTGTTCCCTTCTCCAGGGGATCTCCCCAGGGAACCTGCATCTCTTGCATTAGCAGGTGGGTTCGTTACCACTAGTGCCATGGGAAGCCCATTCTTGTCTTAGCATAGCTACATACTCATACAGCTATTCAGTTTTCTGTGGTGTTGAGAATGACTGGCAAATAAGCTCAAGAATAAAATAAAGATGGGATATGGAAAAAAAGTTCACATTTGAGCTGGCTAGTGAACTCTGCTGAATTACTAAATGGGTAGATTAAACATGCTTCAGTTCAGTCGCTCAGTCATGTCCAACTATTTGCAGCCCCATGGACTGCAGCACGCCAGTCTTCCCTGTCCATCATCAACTCCTGGAGATTTCTCAAACTGATGTCCCTTGAGTCGGTGATGCCATCCAACCATCTTATCCTCTATCATCCCCTTCTCCTCCCTCCTTCAATCTTTCCCAGCATCAGGGTATTTTCCAATGAGTATGTTCTTTGCAGCAGTTGGCCAAAGTATTGGAGTTTCAGCTTCAGCATCAGTCCTGATGAATATTCAGGAATGATTTTCTTTAGGATGGACTGGTTGCAGTCCAAGGGACTCTCAAAAGTCTCCTCCAACACCACAGTTCTAAAGCATCAATGCTTTGGCGCTCAGCTTTCTTTATAGACCAACTGTCACATCCATACATGACTACTGGAAAAACCATAGCTTTGACTAGATGGACTTTTGTTGGCAAAGTAATGTCTCTGTTTTTAATATGCTGTCTAGGTTGGCCATAGCTTTTCTTCCAAGAAGCGTCTTTTGATTTCAAGGCTGCAGTCACCATCTGCAGTGATTTTGTAGTCCAAGAAAATAAAGTCTGTCACTGTTTCCATTGTTTCCCCATCTATTTGCCTTGAAGTGATGGGACCAGATGCCATGATCTTTCTTTTTTGAATGTTGAGTTTTAAGCCAACTTTGTCACTCTCCTCTTTCACTCTCATCAAGAGGCTCTTTTGTTCTTCTTTGCTTTCTGCTATAAGGGTGGTGTTTTCTGCATATCTGAAGTTACTGATGTTTCTCCCGGCAATCTTGATTCCAGCTTGTGCTTCATCCAGCCCGGCATTTTGCATGATGTACTCTGAATATAAGTTAGATAAGCAGGGTGACAACATACAGTCTTGACGTACTTCTTTCCCGATTTGGAACCAGTCTGTTGTTACATGTACAGTTCTGAGCACTGTGCCTCTATCACTAGATTCTCTAATAAATAAGATGAGCAATTCTCTCCTGGGGGCTTTTAACACATACAGAGGTCAACCACTAATATTCTATGTGCTGAAAGGAAGATTTGTCTCCTGCCAAGAATTCAAAAAGCATAGCTACTTTCCAAGTCTCTCAACCTCCAACCCCATAAGGAAAGATAAGATTTCTTTCACTGAACTAACCTAGAACTTTGTTTTCACTTAAATAGACATGAACAATGCCTTAAATAAAGCTGTCGTGATGCTACCAGATCATCAGTTTTTTCAACCCAAATTATACTGTTGATGTGAATGACCACTTCTGCCCAAAAGCTAGCCTAAGTTACAGGATATGTGTGATGATACAAATTTTATACAATGAATGCAGGCAACATTCCAGTTGACTTAATCTGGCAAGATCTTCCTAAGGTATGAGTATGAGTTTGGGCCTTGAGCCAGCAATCAAAAGGGATTGTAAATGTACATGATTACCTCATTTAGTGAAGTCTGCTTTTTGGCTAGGTCAGAAGCACTTTCTCCAAAATTTATTCAGAATATATTTGAATCATTCTAGCTGTGTGACCTTGGAAAAATTATTTACTCTCTCTGTAGGTCTGTTTCTTCATCGGCAGAGTAAGTAAATTATAAATTTACCTCATAGGCTTATTAAGCAAGATACATATTAACATATATAAAGCACTGGGCTTCCCTGGTAGCAGAGCTGGTAAAGAATCCACCTGCAATGCAGGAGACTCCCTTCGATTCTTGGGTCAGGAAGTTCCCCTGGAGAAGGGATAGGCTCCCCACTCCAGTGTTCTTGGGCTCCCCTGGTGGCTCAGATGGTAAAGAATCCACCTGCAATGGGGAGACCCAGGGTTGTATCCCTGGGTTGGGAAGATCCCCTGGAAGAGGGCATGGGAACCCACTCCAGTATTCTTGCCTGGAGAATCCCCATGGACAGAGGAACCTGGAGGGCTGCAGTCTATGGGGTCACAGAGAGTCGAACACGACTGAGCAACTAAGCACAGCACAGCATATAAAGTACTAGGATTATCTGGGACATAATAAAATATATATAAGTATTAGCTCTTATTAGTAGTATTATTATCAGATTGATAGAGGGAAGCTGGACTTTACATTTATTCTGAACCCATGTAATTATCTAACCAATGCAATTTCCACTTAGAGAATAAAATATATTTTTTGTACTTAAATATTCTCCAAATAACTGTCTTAAATCAAATATAAACCCTCTTTCAAAATAATTTCTTTTTAGAAGGAAAATATTTTGCAAATGAATGGCTTATCTTTAGAAGATGCAAGAAGAGATTAAAATGGGAGGGAAATTCACTGAAAAATCTTGACATAAGCTCCTAATTACCATTTGGGTCAAAGTTTTGTTTTTTTATTGCCCTCCATTAAGGTAACTACAGTAAAATACCTTGCTAATTTCTCACATTTATTTTCAATTTACTCTAATATCCCTTTCGGAGAAGGCAATGGCACCCCACTCCAGTACTCTTGCCTGGAAAATCCCAGGGACAGTGGAGCCTGGTGGGCTGCAGTCCATGGGGTCGCTAAGAGTCGGGCACGACTGAGCAACTTCACTTTCACTTTTCTCTTTCCTGCACTGGAGAAGGCAATGGCAACCCACTCCAGTGTTCTTGCCTGGAGAATCCCAGGGACGGGGAGCCTGGTGGGCTGCCACCTATGGGATCGCACAGAGTCGGACACGACTGAAGCGACTTAGCAGCAGCAGCAGTAGCAGCAGCAGCTAATATCTCTTTATTTTAATATTCCAATTTAAAAATCATTAAAAAATACTTTTTAAAGTGATAAAATATCTCTTGGAAAAGAAATTCCTGGTTTAAATATGTACAGTCTTGGAAGTTAAAAGTTTTTTCCATGATAATGTGCTGGTACTAGACTAACTTTCTTGTGGTAAAACACTAGAAAACTGGGTAAATTGTTTGAAACAACTATCTTCAGAAATTGGATTATAGGCAGTACAGGACTATTATCTCTGAGAGATGGAAAACAAGCAAAGTAAACCTACAATTACTCAGACTGACTGAAGTTGCATAGAAACAACTTCCAGGCCATGCGGGAGGAGAGAGAACCTAGGCAAAGCACAATTGTCTCACTGAACTAAAAGACAGAGATCAGGGGTGAAGGGAGCTGAGGCAGCTAGAGTCTGTGGCACAGAAAACAAGAGAATGGGAGGTGCACAGAATAAGAGCGCCAGAAATCTTCACAGGGATCCCTTTTGAGTCTTTGGTGCAATACTTCCCTGCATTGCATGGGGTGGCACTCAATGAAGCCATATAAGGACAACTGCCAGGGAACTACAAGCTGAAAAAATTAGAAAGGGCTTCCCTGGTGGCTCAGATGGTAGAAAAAAATCTGCTGGTAATGCAGAAGACTTGGGAACTATAAGCTGCAAAACCACTAGAGTATCCATAGAATTAGAAGACATTCAATGCCTGTACTTGAGCGAGTAGAGAAACATCCTTGAACAACTGGGCATTCAGTAGAGGCTCCAGATAGGCTCTGCCAATGCTAGAGCTAAACTACCACTACATATAGGTTATGCTACACAAGTACTAGCAAAGCTTAGAGACAAGTCTCAGAAAGATTAAGGGGAGCTGCAATAGCGTAACTGCTCTCAGGAAAAAAATGCAACTTTCTTCAAAAAAGGATTAAAAAAATTAATATACTTTGATGACATTCACAAAAGAAGGGACACAGTAAAGATTTACTGAAAGTACAAGAATCAGGAAAATGTGACCCATAACCAGAAGAAAATTAGTGAATGGAAGCAAACCCAGAATTAATAGAAAAAGACTACAAATCAGCTTTAATAACTGTAAAGATTTAGGAAAACATATATACAATGAAAAAAGAAATGGACACTATCAAAAAAGTCAAGTCAAACTTCTGAATCTGAAAATTAAAATATCTGAAATAAATTCACTGGACTTAGTATACTAGACATTGCAGAAAAAAAGAATAAGTGGACTTGAATAAGGAAACTGTCAAAGCTGAAGCAGAGATTTTTAAAAAAGGGTATTGAAAAAAAGAACAGACAAATCTCAAAAAATAGCATATTTTCTGAAAGAAGCCAGACACAAAAGAAAAAATGTATGATTTCATTTATATGAAAAGTTGATAAGGCAGATCATAGGGATAGAAAATAGACTAATGATTGTTTTGCTTTGTGCAGGGATGGGGGAGCCTGGTGGGCTGCCGTCTACGGGGTTGCACAGAGTTGGACACAACTGAAGCAACTTAGCAGCCGCAGCAGCAGCAGGGGTATAAGTAGAATGTGGAGGTATAGGAAATAATTCAATAGAGAAGACTAAACAAACTTCTAAGATAATTCAACTTACAAAAAGGCATGGAATAAAGGGGAAAAAGAAACAAAAAACCAGAGAGCTAAAATGTATAGAAAGATGGTAGTAGTAAACCATCTTTAACATGTGCTAGACCTGACTGACATCACATCATGAAAGAAAATTTCAGTTGTCTTTTTTTTTGCAGAAATTGACAAAAATTTCTAAATTTTTCATCCTAAAATTCATACAGAATGAAGAGATTCAGATTAGACAAGACCATCTTTAAAAAGAACAAAGTTAGAGGACTCACATTCTTTGATATCAAAACTTTCCCCCTGATATCAAAGCAACAATAATCAAGACAATATGGAATTGGGAGTCTAAAAGTAATCAGTTGACTATATTTATGATCAAGGATACCAAGATGATTTATTGAACGAAAATGGTTTTTTCAACAAGAAGTACTGGGCTAAATGTATGAAAAGTTAAAGTGTTAGTCACTCAGTTGTGTCCAGCTCTTTTCGACTCCATAGACTGTAGCCCACCAGGCTCCTCTGTCCAGGGGATTCTCTAGGCAAGAACACTGGAGTGCATAGCCATTCCCTTCTCCAGGGGATCCTCCCAGCCCAGAGATTGAGTCATGTCTCCTGAATTGCAGACAGAATCTTTACTATCTGAGCCTGTAAAACAACAAAGCTGAACTCCTAATTTATACCGTCCACAAAAATATAACTTAAAATGGATTATAGTCCTGATATTATTCAGCCATAAAAGGAATAAAGCCCTGATACCTGTTACAACATGAATAAATCTTGAAAACATGCTAAGGTATAGAACCAGTCACACTAGGCCATGTATTGTATGATTTCATTTACATGAAATGTTTGGAATAAGCAAATCTATAAAGATAGAAAGTAAATTAGTGGTTGCCAAGGGCTAGGTGGAAGGAGGAATGACTGCTAATGGGTGCATGGTTTCTTTTTGGGGTGGCAAAATGTTCTAGTATTAAATAGAGGCAGTAATTGCATAACTCTGAATATACTAAAAGCCATTTGTATACTTTAAATGGGTTAATTTTATAGTATGTAAATTATAGCACAATAAAACTAATTTTTAAAAAAGAATGGAAAGCTACATTATGAAAACTCTAATCATAAAAAACTGAAGAAGCTATATTAATATCAGACAATATAATCTTCAGTACAAGAAATATTGCTAAAAATATAGAAGCATTTTACATAAAGATTAAAAATGAATTTTTCTAAAAGATATAAAAATCTTAACATGTATGTAATAACAAAGTTAAATGACAGAACTGAAATGAGAAATAGACAAATTTAAATTATAATTGGTGATTTCAACTTTCCTTTCTCAGTAGCTGATAAACAAGGAGACAGATAATTGTTAATAGAAGTAACTTTACCACACTACCAATTTTACCTAATTGATAAAGAAACAAAATACATTCTTTGAAATCCACATGGAATATTTATCTATAGGCATATACTGAAATACAGAACACATTTCAAGAAATTTAAAATGAAAAAAGTCTCATGGAGTGTTTTTTAGTTACAACAGAATTAGAAATTAATTACTATATTTAAATATCAAAAATTTTCCAAACAGTTGGAAATGAAAAAGTATTCTAAACATCACAAAAAGAAGTCATACAGGAAGTTAGCAAAGGTTTGAACAAAATTATAATGAGAACACAATTTATCAAAATTTGTGGGATTAGCAATAACTAGAGGGGAGGAAGTTATAGCTTTAAGTGCTTGTGTAGAAAAAAATCTTTTCTTTCAAACCTAAGATTCTACCTGAAGAAGATGTAAAATAAGAGCAAATTAAACCAAAAAATAGAAGGAATAAATTGAAAGAGGAAATTTGTGAAACAGGAACAGGGCAAACAATAGAGAATGAAATGAAAAGATGGTTTTTAAAAAGGGAAAGAGGAAAGTTAAACACATTTCATGGTATAAGCAATAGATATAAATTAAATTATATCAGTAAAAACTGATAAAGAAAAGAATAAAAGGTTAAAGAAGAGAAAAAGAGGATTAGAGGCATATATAGATAGAGAGCTAAGTTTGTATTTTTGTTCTAATATATAGAAAGTATGTATGTGAGTGTGTGGATATAAATTTATATAATATAGCCAGGTTTATTATTTATATAGCACCTTAGCCAGCTTTCTTATTGTTGGAAGACTCCTTGAAAAAAATGACTGATTCTAGGACTTGGGCAGGAATGGCACAAGGCAAGGTGGATTGCTGCATAACAAATCACCAGAAATTTAGCATGTAAAAATAACAGCCATTTGTTATCTCACCATTTCTGTAGATCAGAAGTCCAGGTATAGCTCAAATGGATTAAGGCTCAGCATATCACTAGGCTAAAATCAAAGGACCAGCCAGGCTACACTCTTATCTGGGGTTCAGAGTCCTCTTCCAAGTCTGTTCAGGTTGTTTACTTGTGACTGAGGACTGAAACCCCCATTTCCTTTCTGGCTGTCAGTGGTGCTTTCTCTCACATCTCAGAAGCTGCCAGAAGGTCTTTTATGACCCTCTTACTTCCTGATAGCTTTCTTCTTCAAAGCCAGAAAGACAATCCCTGCAGAGAGATTTATACAATGTAACAGTTTTATATCGCATAACCCATCATGGGAATGACTATTCAGCTTCCCTCTAAGGAAGGAAGAGATTCCTTAGAGGATTAGGCCGAGGAAGAGAGGATTATGCTAAATTTGTTCACCAGGAGGCAGAAGTCTCAGGGACGATCTTAGAATTCTGCCTCCTCAAAACAAACATCTTGTACCAAAAGTAAGGAGGTTCTCCAAATAGGATACCAGGTGGACAGAACAGCCATCTTGAAGAGACTTCTCTTATCTCCCAGTTTGAGCAAAATAAATAAATAATGAGAATAATGGGCTAAAATCCATAAAATAAGAACACATGAATCTGTGCTGATTCACTGTATCTATTGGTATGTGTATATATATACTGAAATATATCCATATATATTGTTATATATGGATATATATGAATAAACAGGGAACAGAAGAAAGTTCTTTTTATGGTGGATTTCAGACACTGTAAAAATGTTAGAAAATTACTATTTGTCAACCATCACAGTAGTAATTGCTTCAGGCAACAATCACCAATGGATGATAAAATTAATGGCCAAAAGTATAGTGAGAAACAGATTATTTATGAAGTCTCTACAAGATACAAATTAATGATAAGGAAAAATAGTCCCTCTACAGTGGAGGAATCTGGAAGTCACTAGTTAACATCACCAATAATAGGACAATTAACATCATATTCCTCCTAAAGTGATGTCTGGGGTGGCATAATATCCCTTCTTTAGCATCCTGTCCAAAATGCATAGCCTGATCAAACCATCAGGAAACGTCTTGCACGCATGCTTAGTCATGTCCCACTCTTTGCAATCCCATGGACTGTAGCCCCCCTGGCTCCTCTGTCCACGGGATGTTTCAGGCAAGAATAGTGGAGCAGGTTGCCTTTTCCTTCTCTAGGGGATCTTCCCAACCCAAGAATCAAACCTGTGTCTCTTGTATCTTCTGCATTGGCAGACAGATTCTTTACTACTAGCACCACCTGGGAAGCCCAGCAAGGGAGTCTAGGAAGTATCAGTTCAGTTCAGTTCAGTCGCTCAGTCGTGTCCAACTCTTTGCGACCCCATGAATTGCAGCAGACCAGGCCTCCCTGTCCATCACCAACTCCCGGAGTTCACTCAGACTCATGTCCATCGAGTTGGTGATGCCATCCAGCCATCTCATCCTCGGTTATCCCCTTCTCCTCCTGCCCCTTATCCCTCCCAGCATCAGAGTCTTTGCCAATGAGTCAACTCTTCGCATGAGGTGGCCAAAGTACTGGAGTTTCAGCTTTAGCATCATTCCTTCCAAAGAAATCCCAGGGCTGATCTCCTTCAGAATGGACTGGTTGGATCTCCTTGCAGTATAGTTACTAGTTTTTAAGGCTGCCACAGTACAAGAAGATGAAACAGACCCTAGGCACCAATCTACCATATTTACAGATAGTTCATTCAATTATTCCTTATTCTTTTTTGTGTGGACATACGCTTTCATTTCTCTTAAGTAAACTCAAAGGAATGAAATTATTAGATGATTGGGTAGGCATATGTTTTGTTTTATGGAATTTTTTCAGGCAAGAATACTGGAGCAGGTTATCTTTCTGACCTAGGGATCAAACCCACATCTCTTGAATCTCCTGAATTTTCAGGCAGATTCTTTACCACTGTGCCACCTGGGAAACTAGAGGAAACATCAGACAAACCCAAATAGAGGTACAATTTTAAAAATAACCTACTGGTACTCTCAGACTGCAAAGAGGTCAAACCAGTCAATCCTAAAGGAAATCAACCCTGAATATTTGTTGGATGGACTGATGCTAAAGCTGAAGCTCTAATACTTTGGCCACCAAGAGCTGACTCATTGGAAAAGACCCTGATGCTAGGAAAGATTGAAGGCAAAAGAGGATGAGATGGTTAGATAGCATCACTGACTCAATGGACATAAATTTGAGGAAACTCCAGGAGATAGTGGAGGACATAGGAGCCTGGCGTGCTGCGTCCATGGGGTCACAGAGAGTCGGACATGACTTAGCCACTGAACAACAACTCTTCAAAAGTGTCAAAGACAGACTACAGAACTGTTAGAGGCTAAAGGAGACAGAAGAAACACAACAGTTCATACAAAATGTGATCATATCTTGAATACTTCACCTACAAACGGATTTTAGTTGGCCTATTAGAGAATTTAATAAGGTCTGTAAATTAGATATCATTGTATCAATATACATTTCCTAATTTTGATAACTATACTATAGTTATATAAAAGAACGTTCTTATTTTAAGGAAATGTATACTTCAGTATTTTGAAGTCTTAAAAAGCCAATCAATACAGATCACCATATTAGCAGAATAAAGGAGAAAAAAATTATGTTTACGTTAACATATGCAGAAAAAGTACTTGACAAAATTTAGCACCACCCATTATGATAAAACAAAACATGAGTCAAACAGCAAGAAAACCCCCATAGTCTTGGCAAACCAGGATAAAAGAAGTTTCTTCCTCAATCTGATAAAATGTATCTATGAACACCATACAGTTAACATCATATTTAATGGTAAAATGCAAAATTCCTCCAAAGACTAACAAAGATGTCAGCTCTCGCTTCTCATATTTAAATTCATTATATACATATTTACATTAATCTTCAACATTGTACTGGAGGCAAAAACATAAAGGACACGTGGGTTAAAAGGAAGATATAAGACTATGTTCACCATAAACAAAATGATTGAGTATACTGAAAATCCTAAATAAGTCAATAAACTGGTAGAGCTAATAAATGAATTCAGCATTGTTGCAGGACCAAGATCAGTATATAAAAATCAACTATTTCTATATACTAGCAACAAACAGTTTAAAATTTAAATTAAAAAATACCGTTTTAATAGGATCAGAAACCTGAAATACTTGGCATACTTATAACAGAAACATGTGCAATATCTGTGTACTAAAAACTACAAAATCAGCAAGAGAAAAAGATTAAATAAACAGAGAAATACATTGTGTTTGTGGATTAGGCGATTCAATGTGTCAAGATATCGATTCTTTCCAAATTAATAAGCTGATTCTAAAATATACATGGAAATTCAAAGCACCTATAATAGCCCATGCAATCTTCAAGAAGAACTGACAAAGTACTCAGAATACCTGATTCAAAACTTATTATAAAGCTACAGTAATCAAGATAGCACGGTATCGATGTAAGAACAGACATATAGATCATCCGGACAGAAGAGTCCAGAATTAGTCCCACACATGTGTGGTCAGCTGATGTTTGACAGGACTGCACTGTTCACCTTCCCGGCCAGCGATATCCTACCACTCTGGTAACCATGATCTAAATTCTATCTCTATGAGTGAGGATGCCTGTGTTAGAACTGCTTACAAATGGAACCAACGCCTGTTGCTTTTCTAA
This sequence comes from Neotragus moschatus, assembly GCA_006410615.1. NCBI lineage: Eukaryota > Metazoa > Chordata > Mammalia > Artiodactyla > Bovidae > Neotragus > Neotragus moschatus. The sequence continues at coordinate 588,446 of SJYA01000393.1, read as the reverse complement.
CTGAAAAGTCAAGGGAGTAGTTCTGAATTCTGGAAGTGTTCAGTTCTTTTTAATCAAATTTACAAATTTAATCAGGAATTGATCTTTTTCTCAGCTCTTCTTCCTCCTAATTGACTTTATTCACAGCAGAGTTTCCTTTAGCCGTGGCAAATATGGCAATCAGAAGCTCAAGTACTATCTTCTGTTCAATAATCTCAGTGTAAAAAGAATACTTCTTTCTTTCTATGTAATTGATAGGTAATTGTAGCAAAAGTGCTAAGTGTAATTCTTGTTACATTTACCTGGAGAATGTGCCTCTCCCTGCACTATGGCCAGGGATATGAGATATGCTGATTGGTCAAGCCAGGACCAGGTGCCCCGTCAGGATCTAGGAGATGACGCTAGCCCTGTGTGACCCACACGGACTGAGAATAAGGAGTAATTGACATTCCCAGTTATCTTCTTAGGAGACTGATGTCCACTGCAAAGTAATAAACCAAGCATCCTAGATTCTAGTCCAGTATTCCTTATACCACAGTACTATAATTCAACAACTGGCACAATGCACATTATCCCAGAGACAATCTGGTCCTCTGCCCGTTGCCAGAATGTGATTATGATATCCTATAGCTCTTCTTCCAGATAGAGTCAGGGTGGAGGGACTCCAGCCCTATTGAGGGGGGATACTGGTGGCAGAGCTAACTGGGTGAGACAATTGCACTGTCATGAAGATTAGCAAGCAGAGTATTAGCATCTTTTACTCCATCTTCTAAAATTTGAACTTACAAAATTAAGCAAAGCATCAATGAACTTTGAAGAGTAAATAGAGGGAAGACACAATTCCTATTCATCCGTAATTGTTTCATGTCCATAAGCACAAGGAATATGAAGAGAAAAATAAAAGTAAGAAAAATAGGAGACTGGAAAACTATGTAAAAGAACAGTTTCTTACTCAACGTATCACTGACAATGTCGACAAGCAGTCATTTCTAAACGTCAAAAATGTAAGTGGAACAGCTCACTTAGGAAAGAGGAAGGCAGGATTATTAAGCCTAATTTGTCAATCAATGCTTGCTTGATTATTGGTAGAGAAATACTAGAGGAAAGGTTTTCAAATTTTAAAAATATATTCAGGGGCCTCCCTGGCCAACTTAAGAGACCTGGGTTCGATCTCTGATCAGGAAACTGGACTCCACATGCTGCAACTAAGGATCCTGCAAGCTGCAACAAGAACCAATTCAGCCAAATATATATATATATATATATATATATAATACATTATATTTAACAAGCTGGGATTCTATTTTTCAGCTTTTTTCATCTATATTTTATCATGGAAATATAAAATCTGTTACTAAATGAGTTGCTGCTGCCACTAAGTCACTTCAGTCATGTCCGACTCTGTTCGACCCCAGAGACAGCAGCCCACCAGGCTCCCCCGTCCCTGGGATTCTCCAGGCAAGAACACTGGAGTGGGTTGCCATTTCCTTCTCCAAAGCGTAAAAATGAAAAGGGAAAGTGAAGTTGCTCAGTCTTGTCCGACTCTTCGTGACCCCATGGACTGCAGCCTACCAGGCTCCTCTGTCGATGGGATTTTCCAGGCAAGAGTACTGGAGTGGGGTGCCATTGCCTTTTCCGACTAAATGAGTTACTTCCCACCAAAAAGAACTATTAGTATTACTATTTTTTCATATGGTTAACACAGATATCAGTACCCTTATATTGGGCAAGAAATACTAAAGAAGAGATATAGATCATGAAATTGTAAGCTCTATCATCAATGAATTTAAAGCCAAATGATTTCATAGACCGGCACAGTTTCTAGAATAAAGACAAGTGAAAATATTTCAGAGGTTCGAAGGAGAGGTGGGGGAAAGTTGCCTGTAGTCAAGGTTTGATGGTTTTAAAAGCTGACTGCAATCTTGAACACTTCACACACAAGTGATGTGGATGATGAGGTCCATGTTCTTCGGCTTGAATCTGAGTGGATTTGTGATTGATTTAACCAATAAATCAAAAGGGAAGTTGGGCTTTCCTCATAGCTCAGTTGGTAAAGAGTCTGCCTGCAATGCAGGAGACCCGAGTTCGATCCCTGGGTTGGGAATATCCCCTGCAGAAGGAAATGGCAATCCACTCCAATATTCTTTCCTGAAGAATCCCATGGACAGAGGAGCCTGGCAGGCTACAATCCATGGGATCGCAAGAGTCAGACACAATTTAGCCACTAAACCACCAACCAGCACCAGGTTGGTGGTGGACAGACTAACCAATAAAAGATGGCAGTCCCAAGGCTGTGTGACTTTCAGGTCATAGGAATTCTGGGGTTCTCAGAGCATCTATGAAAGACCAACTATGCTGAACCCACCTTGTTGGCAAGGCCACTTGTGTGTACTCCACACACAGTCCTAGAGGGGCCCAGACATCCAGTTGTCCCCACCAAGGCCCTAATCATAGAACTGAAACTGTCGTGGGCTTTCCAGGCTACTGAAAGCCCTTTATGACACCATGTAGAACAGAGGAAAGACCCAACCAAACCCTGCCCAATTTGTGACCCACAAAACCATGAAACATAATAAAACAGTCTTCATTTTAAATCACAAAATTTGAGCGTAGTTTGTTATACAAACAAAAGAACAAAGGGGAAATCATTTTAGAATAAGTGGTATAATTACTTTTCTTATAAAACAACATGTTCTTAAAAACAAGAACATAATACTTCTTAGTAATGGTTAAGGACAAATGATCCAGCAAAATACTATAGCAATAAGCTGATATTGAGTGTTTTTTCTTTGCTTTCAGGATATTTTTGGCCCTAAGGGACACCTTCAACTATAAGAAGAGTAATTTGAAACGGAAATATGGGGGAGAGAATACAGTAAAATTCCTTAAAGTAACATACAATTAACTGAAACTTCTATGCATCTAAAGTTCAAGCAATGAAAAGGCTCAAATAGCAGATAAATTGTCTGTATCTTGTTCCTTTTCTCTCTTTTTATGAGAAAGGTAAACAGCTAATGTTATCATTTTATTCAAAAAAAATAAAATCAAGGTGTGTCAGGCCTTCTCACCATGACATAAATTTTAGAATCCTCATATTAGGTAAAATATACCAGAAACTTATTTACGAATAACTGGAAAAACAACAAAATCCTGAAACTATAGCTATCCGTTCCGCCTCCGTAGTACTACATGTTGGCAAGACATGTTTATTTCCCTCAGTGCTTGCCTCCTGGTCTAGTAGCTGGGACTCCACACTTCCACTTCAGGGGGCCCAGGTCCCATCCCAGGTTGGGGAGCTACGATCCTGCATGCCACATGGAGTGGCCAAAAGAATAAATAAAATATCTTTTTTTAAAAGCCCATTATTCTGATAAAAATAAAAGAAAGATGTTTATTTCCCTGAAGATTTATGCAATTCTGGGGTTCAAAAAGAGCTAGTAAAGATACTTAGAATAGTTTCCAGAACTATCTTAACGTAGGACATTTATTTTTCTAATCCTTTTCAATTTACTCATTTCTCAGAGACTCTCCATTTGTTTAGTTTTCAATTCAAACATTATGTTGACTCCACTGAAAGATAATTTTTATTTGTTGAACTTGGCTTCTTAATATGAAATGCAATACTCCACAAATACACATCTGAAACCTTCTAATCTTTTGCAAATGAAAGCATGACAAGTTATCTAAACACATGAATGCATAGGAGAAAAAGCCAAAAAATATTACGTATATTTATTTTTAATCAGAAAATTGAAAAATACAGAACACACAGAAAACACTATGTTTTGGTTAAAGATCAAAAGAATGCCACTAATAAACTCCCTTCTATGCAGAAGAGATGCTATACATAATGGTAGCATTGAGTTAATTAAAAATAATAGTTACATGCACTAAAATCCTGATTAAAAAACAGTCAGTATGACAATACTATAATTCTCATCTCCAAAACAGTATTAAATTTTACTGATTGAAGGTTAGTTAAGAAAGCTAATACCTATCAGCTTCTACATTTCAGTTCAGTTCAGTGGCTCCTTCGTGTCCGACTCTTTGCGGCCCCATGGACTGCTGCACACCAGACCTCCCTGTCTATCACCGACTCCTGGAGTGTACCCAAACTCATGTCCATTGAGTCGGTGGTGCCATTCAACCATCTCATCCTCTGTCATCCCCTTCTCCAGTTGCCTTTAATCTTTCCCAAATCAGGCTCCTTACCAATGAGTCACTTCTTCGCATCAGATAGCCAAAGTGTTGGAGTTTCAGCTTCAACATCAGTCCTTCCAATGAATACTCAGGACTGATCTCCTTTAGGATGGACTGTTTGGATCTCCTTGAAGTCTAAGTGTCTCTCAAAAGTCTTCTCCAACACCGCAATTCAAAAGCATCAATGATTCAGCACTCAGCTTTCTTTAAAGTCCAACTCTCACATCCATACATGACTACTGGCAAAACCATAGCTTTGACTAGACAGACCTTTGATGGCAAAGTAATGTCTCTGCTTTTTAATATGCTGTCTAGGTTGGTCATAACTTTCCTTCCAAGGTGTAAGCGTCTTTTAGTTTCATGGCTGCAATCACCATCTACAGTGATTTTGGAGTTCCACAAAATAAAGTCTGCCACTGTTTCCTCATTTATTTGCCATGAAGTGATGAGATTGGATGCCATTGATCTTCGTTTTCTGAATGTTGAGTTTTAAGCCAGCTTTTTCACTCTCTTTCATTTTCTTCAAGACGCTCTTTAGTTCTTCACTTTCTCCCATAAGAGTGGTGTCATCTGCATATCTGAGGTTATTGATATTTCTCCTGGCAATCTTGATTCCAGCTTGTGCTTCCTCCAGCCCAGCGTTTCTCATGATGTACTCTGCATAGAAGTTAAATAAGCAGGGTGACAGTATACAGCCTTGACATACTCCTTTCCCTATTTGGAATCAGTCTGTTGTTCCATGTCCAGTTTTAACTGTTGCTTCCTGACCTGGATAGATTTCTCAAGAGGCAGGTCAGGTGGTCTGGTATTCCCATTTCTTTCAGAATTTCCCGCAGTTTGTTGTGATCCATGCAAAGACTTTGGCATAGTCAAGCAAAGCAGATATAGATGTTTTTCTGGAACTCTTTTGCTTTTTCCATGATCCAATGGTTGTTGTCAATTTGATCTCTGGTTCCTCTGCCTTTTCTAAATCCAGCTTGAACATCTGGAAGTTCACAGTTCATGTATTGTTGAAGCCTGGATTGGAGAATTTTGAGTATTACTTTACTAGTGTGTGAGATAAGTGCAATTGTGCAGTAGTTTGAATATTCTTTGGCATTGTCTTTCTTTGCGATTGGAATGAAAACTGACCTTTTCCAGTCCTGTGGTCACTGCTAGTTTTCCAAATTTGCTGGCATATTGAGTGCAGCATTTTCACAGCATCATCTTTCAGGATTTGAAATANATACTGTTCAAGCCTGGCTTGGAGAATTTTGAGCATTACTGTACTAGCATGTGAGATGAGAGCAATTGTGTGATAGTTTAGTGGCCTAGAAATAGTTGTGGTAGTTCCATCAGGATAACGTGATAAGCCTGATTTCCCTGTGATGCCCTTCCTTTCCTGTTCATTCCACTTAATAAATTCCTGTGTGTGACTCAAGGTCCAGCTCACACTAGCTCATACCTTCAGGAACTTGTCCCATGTGATGTCAGTCTGCATTTAGCTCCCTTGCCCCCACATTCCTTTGCAGCACTTTGGAGTGGATTATAGACTGCCTTGAATATCTCACTTTTGTATTCTGTGAATCCCCATACCTCATCTTATTTACCTGCTGCATTATTCTTTCAGTTTCAAGGTTCTAGTCTCGAATTTTATTTGCTTATCACTGTGCTTTTAAACAAGACAGCAAGAATTACATGCTACCCGCCCTTCTGACTATTTATTGAATATTAACTATGTGCCAAGTATGTGATCCATCCCAGTCACCATCCTTGGCTCCCTTTTGCCCTCAACTCACTCAACTCCAACTATAGGAACTTATTCCCATCTCAGAGCCTTTTCATTTGTCCTCTGGCTACCCGGAGTGCCCTCCCCCAGAACCTCCCACTGTTTAGTTGGTTAATCTCATGTCCTCAGAGAGACTTCTTCTGACCCAGCTCTCATGTATTTGCTCTGTATCTTATTATCCTTCACTTTGCATAGAGCACACGATTATCTAAAATCAACCTGTAACTTGTGCACATGGCACGGTGCTTGGTTTTTCAGTAGGTGCTCTGCCTTTTGAATCAGTGAATCAATTGTCAGGCTAATAGCCACCTGCCCTACTTAGTCTTTGCAGAGAAGACTAATAGTGAGCACCTACTTGTGGCCTACTTTTGAGGAATATACCGAGTGAAACAGCGCATATAAAAGTACAGTAACTTACAATGGGGAGTTAATTGAGACTGTGGATTCAGAGAAAGACCTCCCTGAACCCAGTGAAGTTTGAGATTGAAAGGGTTCCACAACCTCTTTTATACACTACTGAATATGTCCCAATTTTCTTCTTCTTTTTTTTTTTCTTTTTGGCCATACCATGTGGATCGTAGTTCCCTGACCAGGAATTGGACCTGTGATCCCTGCAATGGAAGGATGGAGTGTTAACCACTGGACCACCAGGGAAGTCTCTGTCTCTATTGTCTTGTTCTTTATGCTACCCAGAGCTCCTTCNATTGAAAGGGTTCCACAACCTCTTTTATACACTACTGAATATGTCCCAATTTTCTTCTTCTTCTTTTTTTTTTTTTCTTTTTGGCCATACCATGTGGATCTTAGTTCCCTGACCAGGAATTGGACCTGTGATCCCTGCAATGGTAGGATGGAGTTTTAACCACTGGACCACCAGGGAAGTCTCTGTCTCTATTGTCTTGTTCTTTATGCTACCCAGAGCTCCTTCAGTTTTGACTTGCAGGACAAGACCTTTGATTACTGATGGGGTAAAAAGTAATCGACCTTTCTAGCTATTTTAAGCTATTTTTAAGATGGGCTTCCCAGCTGGCTCAGTGGTAAAGAATCCACCTGCTAATGCAGGAGATATGGGTTCAATCTCTGGATAGGAAAGATCCCCTGAAGAAGCAAGTAGCAACCTATTCCAGTATTCTTGTCTGGGAAATCCCATGAACAGAGGAGCCTACTGGGCTACAATCCATGGGGTCAAAAAAGAGTCAGACATGACTTAGCGACTAAAATAAGAATCCCAAACTTTAAGATAGATCACAAACAGTTCATTTTAGTACATAATGAATAATAATACTCCATTCCAGTTTATGTCATCATCATATTTATTAATGGAATTCAGCATTGCAACTGTTCATGCATTTATTTAACTACCATAAACATTAAGCTGATGCCACCATTTACTTGATAAATCTCTTTATTCCATCTTCCCTTTTACACAGATGCAGTTAACCTTCACTCTGTCTGCAGTTGTTTATTCCATCACTAAAGCACTGGTGTGTTATGACTTAATTGAAGAGAGTTTTTGTCCCCTACCTACTGCAACATTGCTAGTGAGGCACTCTCTGGTATGCACTTCTGGGTTGCTACACTGATGATATGTTTTGATAAAAAGAGTACCTTTGGATATTATTACCTTGATCTTACTCTTGATATCAAAATTGTCACTGCTACATGGCTGATGGGAAAATGTTCCACTGCTGGGAGCAGAGCCACAAAACCCTTAATCACAGCTTTCCCTTTCCCTGTTTTATAACCCACCACAACTAACTCTCTCCCTATATATTTATTTCGTTGCTGCACAAATGGATGTTTGTTGATTCAGTGTCTAGTTAGGGCTTATTTCTACAGTCAACTACAAAGGTCTTTGTGTTTGGGAAATCGAAGTATAATTTCAGTTGGTTTCTCCATCTCTTTAGTAGGAAAATGGGTGTGTGATCAGAATGTCCAATATGTAATTAGACTGGAAGATGAGACTCCATTATTCCAAAGCTTCAACCAGGCGCCAGAGGATGAGAACTGGAGAAGGAATGGGTGTTGTTGGAACCTGGTATTCTTTATGTCTGTGTGACTGTGGACAAATCCTGGCTCTCTACACTGTAATCTTTTCTCCTATGAAACCACAAGATTGGGTCTTGGGCTCCTTTTGGAAGGAAGCCAGAGGACTTATTGACAAGATGTTGAAATGTCTTGCTATGGAAAACTTCTATTTGGTAAGGTTGCTGGGGACTCATCAAGGGGAGGGTGAGTTTGTGGCCTCTGGTTGTCTCTTCTAGGTTTTGATGTCTTTGAAAGCAGCTGAAGAGAGAGAGAGAATAGAAAATTGTGCTTACTGTGTAAACAGGTAATAACACTTTCAGTTTCTACCTCATTGCCATATAATGGAGATAGGAATCTCATTATTCAGACACATGCAAATGTAACAATTCTAGTCTTTATATACAGCCTCTTAATCACCATGCCACTCACACAATGTAATTTGTTCTGTGAACTTGGGCACATAAAGCACATTACCCTAGTCACTGCCAGTCATGGCACCTCTGAAGACAGAACCAGCATAACAGGTGTTTGAAAGGAGACATGCTGCGGACTGCACTGCTGCAAGGCAAAAACAGGTTGCCAAACACAAGGGCTTGGATTGGCTTTGGAGAGCAACTGGCTGGAAATGGACATAGCTGTTTCCCAAGTGGCAGCAGGGTTTGAAGGTGGCCCCCAAAGACCTGTCTTGAGATTGGATTAGTGGAATGGGAAATAAGGTCTCTCTGTGGTTTGGAAGAATGCTGTCAGATCTGGCCTTCAACTACATCACTCACTTCCACTATGCCAGAAATACAGACTGTTAGGAGTTTGTTTGGCTCAGGTATGTGCTGTCTATTATGGCAGCCACTAGCCACATATGACTGCTGAGCATTTGAAATGTGTCTAGAGCAAAGGAGATGAGCTGTATGGGTAAAATACATATGGAATTTCAAATCCTTTGCAATAAAAAAAATGAATGAAAAGTAGCTCATTGATAATTTTATATTGATTAGATGTTGCAGTGATGCTATTTTGGATATATTGATTTAAATTAAATGTAGTATTCAAATTAATTCTCTTGCTTTTTACTTTTTAAATGTGTATACTTAGAAAACATAAAGTTACATGTGTGGCTCACATTTTAATTCTATTGGACAACACTTGCCTAGAGGAATCAGATGCTTGTTTACTCCAGCTGCTATGATTCTACCTTATTTTTATTTCTCCTTTTACAAACTCACATCCCTTTAAAGATTTTTCACATTGGTACGAGGAGCCTGCTTCCTCACTCCTACTGGGGAGCAGAGTTCCTTTCACCATTCTGCCTGGCATCTCTGTACCTAACTCCTGGTGCAGACAGCTTGAATAAAACATGTTCCTCTGGCTGTGAAGAAAACCCTGTTTTCAGGGACATCTGGGTCAGAATTTTAGACAGACTTGGGAATTTAAACCTGACATAGGTCTAGCCTTCTGATGCGGTTTAGGTTTCGTCCCAGAGGACCTAAGCGGGTGAAAAACCACAGCAGATCAAGGACAGTATGCAATGTAAAGAGAAGCAGGAGTCCTGGACTGATGCTAGAAGAAATGGGTTAAAATCTCTGGTCAGCCACCAGTTAGCTGGCTTTGATTTAGACAAATCATGGTATTTGAGCCTCTGTTTGTTGCTCTGTCAGATGCCCATAAGGTGAACTCAACAATGCTTACTTCAGAGAGATGTTGTTGTGTTGTGTTAGTTGCTCAGTCGTGTCTGACTCTTTGTGACTCCATGGAATGTAGTCCATCAGGCTCCTCTCTCCATGGGATTTCCCAGGCAGGAATACTGGAGTTGGTAGCCATTCCCTTCTCCAGGGGATTGCTGAATATCAAATGAGATCATGTATAAGAAAATATGTGTGACTTGAGAAGCTCTGTTTATGGTGGCAAATTTATGGCCAGAGGTGCAGGTCCTGGGAACAGATGGTTTTGTTTGGAAAAAAAGAAAAATGCATTTTCTTTAGCAGAATTGGAGTATCTGCAGTGGAGGGGACACTCTTCTGTTTCTCATAGACTTTACCATTCTTATTATCTTAATTCAGTTGATTTGTGGCACCTGCCTGTCTGCTTAAGATGGATGTGTTCGTGTACCTTGCAGGATGGGATGGGCCACACTTAGTAACACAACCATGCCTGTTGCTGGCTGGCACAGTTCCTCTCCCCAGGAGCTCACAAGTACATAAGTTATAGCATAACCAAGTCTGGATGAATGGATGTTTACCAAGCAGCTGATCACTGTAAGATATAGGGATGAAAATTGAGAGGAACAAATAGCTGTGGGTATAACAAAAAGTCCAGGTGACTAACTGAAGGATATTTAAGAGGAGGTGGGGTATAGGAGAAAGAAAGGTAACATTTTTGAGCAAAGACTGGGCCATACATAAGACTGAGCATTTCTCATCACTAACCACCTCATCTACTCAAAGCAACCATCAGAGCTAGATACTGTTACCTTTGTTTGCAGATAAGGACAGGAGGTTCATGAAATCCTCCCAAGGTCACACACAATGGATAGAGCTAGGATTTGAAACCAGGTCTTTCTGAGTGGATTAAAACCCAGAAACACAGGGCTTAAGGCCATGACGCATCCACTGTGTTCCCCTCAACCCCTCCAGAATTAGTGAAAGGATGATACATAGCCGGGAAAAATATCAGTAACCTCAGATGTGCAGATGACACTACCCTTATGGCAGAAAGTGAAGAAAAACTAAAGAGCCTCTTGATGAAAGTGAAAGAGGAGAGTGAAAAAGTTGGCTTAAAGCTCAACATTCAGAAAACCAAGATCATGGCATCCCGTCCCATCACTTCATGGGAAATAGATGGGGAAACAGTGGAAACAGTGTCAGACTTTTTTTGGGGGGCGCTCCAAAATCACTGCAGATGTTGATTGCAGCCATGAAATTAAAAGATGCTTACTCCTTGGAAGAAAAGTTACGACCAACCTAGATAACATATTTAAAAGCAGGGACATTACTTTGCTGACTAAGGTCTGTCTAGTCATGGCTATGGTTTTTCCAGCGGTCATGTATGGATGTGAGAGTTGGACTGTGAAGAAGGCTGAGAGCCGAAGAATTAATGCTTTTGAAGTGTGATGTTGGAGAAGACTCTTGAGAGTCCCTTGGACTGCAAGGAGATACAACCAGTCCATCCTAAAGAAGATCAGTTCTGGGTGTTCATTGGAAGGACTGATGTTGAAGCTGAAACTCCAATACTTTGGCCATCTGATGCGAAGAGCTGACTCATTTGAAAAGACCCTGATGCTGGNTGAAGATCATGGCATCTGGTCCCATCACTACATGGCAAATAGATGGGGAAATGGTGGAATCAGACTTTATTTTGGGGGGCTCCAAAATCACTGCAGATGGTGATTGCAGCCATGAAATTAAAAGATGCTTACTCCTTGGAAGAAAAGTTACGACCAACCTAGATAACATATTTAAAAGCAGGGACATTACTTTGCTGACTAAGGTCTGTCTAGTCATGGCTATGGTTTTTCCAGCGGTCATGTATGGATGTGAGAGTTGGACTGTGAAGAAGGCTGAGAGCCGAAGAATTAATGCTTTTGAAGTGTGATGTTGGAGAAGACTCTTGAGAGTCCCTTGGATTGGAAGGAGATCCAACCAGTCCATCCTAAAGAAGATCAGTTCTGGGTGTTCATTGGAAGGACTGATGTTGAAGCTGAAACTCCAATACTTTGGCCATCTGATGCGAAGAGCTGACTCATTTGAAAAGGCCCTGATGCTGGAAAAGATTAAGGGCAAGAGGAGAAGGGGACGACAGAGGATGCAATGGTTGGATGGCATCACTGACTCAATGGATATGGGTTTGGGTAAACTCTAGCTGGTGATGGACAGGGAGGCCTGGCATGCTGCGGTTCATGGGGTTGCAAAGAGTTGGACACGACTGAGCGACTGAGCTGAACTGATGCAGAACAATTATTTTCTTTCTGTTTGTTGGGCCTCTTTCTTACCCACTAGCCACCCCTTTCCAAGAGAGTTGTATTTTTAACCCCAAAATGATTTTTTTATTAAAGTTACAATCGTATACTTTTGAAAGCGTGTTGTTATTTAGTCGCTAAGTCGTGTCTGACTGTAGCCTACCAGGTTCCTTTCTTCCTGGGATTTCTCAGGAAGGAGTACTGGAATGAACTGCCATTTCCTTCTCCAGGGGATCTTCCCAACCCAGGGATAGAATCTGTGTCTCCTGCATTGGCTGTCAGATTCTTTACCCCGGAGCCACCAGAGAAGCCCTTTGAAAGCATACAAAACTGCATAATAACCCATGATTTTTCAACAAAGATACTAGATATATTTAATGTCAAGATAAAGGTATGTCTAATGACTTTTGTTCTGTTCTAAAGTGAAGTCGGTCAGTCATGTCTGACTCTTTGTGACCCCATGGACTGTAGCCCACCAGGCTCCTCCATCCATGGGATTCTCTAGGCAAGAATACTGGAGTGGGTTGTCATTTCCTTCTCCAGGGGATTTTCCCGACCCAGGGACTGAACCCAGGTCTCCTGCACTGCAGCTAGACGCTTTAACCGCTGAGACACCAGGGAAGTTCACCTCCTGAGACTAAAGGAAATGTTTATCCCTGGCATCCTGTCCTCTCTTTCCTTCCTCCGGGAGGGTGTATTTATGGACAGTAAAGTTTGTTGTCTGGGGAATCTGACCAGCCTGCAGGGCACTCTGGTCCCAGCAGTGACTTGGGCTGTTTGATTATAAAACCTCCAGTTCTTGTCTGTAGTAGCCTTTAGCATTGATTCTGTAGTGATAAGCAACTGTGCCCCACCTCAAACTGGTGAGGCTTTCTGTGGCTATCCCAACCAAAAGGTCTCCTCCCACCCCTTTGCTCCAAACTCCCTTGGGATTGGCTCTTCACATGGGCAGACGTCAGAGAGAGTTGCAAATGAGCAAGCCAAGGGTGATGGCCTTGGTTATGGGCTTTCTGTGCATCATGAGACAGTGGCCTTCATCAGCTTGTGTTTGACTTCCCTCTGCTACAAGTTGGGGTAAAGGTCACCATGGGTTCATTCAGAGCCCAGGCTCTGGAATCTGACACACTCAAGTTTCTTTTCTTACACTGCTATTTTCTGGGTGGGTCACCTGGCACAGGTTGACTTAAAATGTAAGTCATCTACATAAAAATGTATAATAACAATGAGGCTGTTATGATATTTTAATAACAACAGCAAGCACTTCTATTGCTTTTACTAAGTGCTGTGCACTAATCTGTCTTGTTTATATTAACTTAATTGATCCTACAATAACCCTATGAGGTATGTACAATTATTATCCCCATTTTACTGATTAGGAAACTGAGACAGTGAGAAGTGAAGAAATGTCTCAGCATCCCATAGGTGGTAATTACATGCCTGAGGCAGCCAGGCAGTGCGAGTCCAGAGTCCATCCCTAAGCACTAGGTTACGCACAAATATTAAACACATGCAAATCTGGAACACAGGAGATGTTCCACAAATTCTGTCTATTAATCCAATTATTGTTATCTTTAATGGTCCTGGTTTGCATGGCTTCCATGAGAAAGTCTCCACTTCTTCGACGTGAAGTGAGACTTGAGGCATTTTTGTAAAATGATGACTTTTTTTTTTTCATCATTTTGAGCTTAGGTGAGGGTATTGGGTCTGAATTCCATTCCTCTGCTTTTTTTTTTTTTTTNTTTCTGCCCTAAGGGTGGTGTCATCTGCATATCTGAGGTTATTGATATTTCTCCCGGCAATCTTGATTCCAGCTTGTGCTTCCTCCAGCCCAGCGTTTCTCATGATGTACTCTGCATATAAGTTAAATAAGCAGGGTGACAGTATACAGCCTTGATGTACTCCCTTTCCCATTAGGACTCTAAATGTTTCCCTAGCAATTATTATTATTATTATTATTGGTCCCAGGTCTTCATTGCTGCATGCAGGCTTTCTCTAGTTGCAGTGAGCAAGGGTTGTGCTTCATTGCGAGGGGTGGGCTTCTCACTGCCATGGCTTCTCTTGTTGCAGAGCACAGGCTCCCGGCATGCAAGCTTCAGTAGTTGCAGCACGTAGGCTCAGTAGTTATGGCTCATGGGCTTAGTTGCTCCTCAGCATGTGGCATCTTCCCAGACCAGGGCTTGAACCTGTGTCCCTTGCATTGGCAGGCAGATTCTTATCCAGGGTACTACCAGGGAAGTCCCCTTATTTTAAAGCTATTTCTTTACTTGTTATTCTTTACTCAGTATCAAAAATCTGCGTTCTAACAGCATCTCTAGAAAAGTCCTAGTAAAGCTGACAAGCCAGGGACAGTGGAGAAACGCATAAAACCCTCCCTGTTCCTAGCTGAAGCTGATTGAGTACCCGCCCCAGTAAATGTCCTTTTTGTGCTGCAGTCGCATTTCAGCAGCACTCTCTGGCCATTAGTAGTCTTTTCTGGTCACTGCGGTGAAAGGACACCTAGAAAGGGAAGTCCATCCATCATGCACCATGAATCAGCTCCCTAGTACCCAAGACTGAGGATTAGTACATTAGAATCTCATTTGGCTTAATTTAAAGGGCTATGACTCCTTAAATGTATAAACCAAATTCTAACATTGCTATCCTTCAAGACACCCCACTCAAAACTTCATATACCCTTTCCTATAAATGCTACCAGCTGAGACATATTCATTAACTCCTGTCATCTGAACTTAAACATGATATAAAAGCAAATCAAACAAATAAATAGGAAAGGAAAACTTTCAACACAGATGTCCGTAGAACTAAATATAGGTTAAAAAAATGTTTGTAAGATTAGTAGAGCATCTAACAGGCATTTGGACATGAAAGCCTGACCTTTAGTGTTGCCAGTGTGGTTTTGTAGACCACTTTAGCCTTTTTACATGGTGGGTGTGTGATGCTGTCTCATCTTTGACTCTCTTAGAGTAGGAAATGTGAAGGTCTTAAGCTACTTCGTTAATTGATTTGTAAATTTCCAATAAATTATTTTTGAGCTGCTATAGCTATTTGTTTAACATAAGTAACACTTTCATGTAAAGACATGACTTTTAGAAATGTGAATGCCTTAAAGAGAAGCTGAGATACCTAAATTACAGAGTAGATTGAAACTCAGAGTACATCCATTTTTAAACAAGGTGATCCTTAAATTGTGATGTAGGCTGTTTGCCTTTGGAGTTTGTTGCAAGTGACAGAAACCTAACGGCAGATGTAACTTAAGGGAGGATGAACCAGTACAAACATGTGAAATTCATCGATATATCTAGGCCTCAGGGACAAGTGACCAGGGATTCTCCTCCACACCCTTCATGTTCCATCTTAGCTCTCTTCTGCGTGTTGACTTTATTGTCTGACACCATAGACCGGCTTTCTCTGCTTTAGACAAAGTGTGTCTTAAGGCTTCCCAAATGTTAAATATTTCATCTTCCACTCAGGAAATACCATCTTCAAGTTCTGAGTTTCAGGTATCAAACTTGACCAGCACAGTAGCTTCATATAAGGACATCACCCTCTCCTAAAAATACTTAATTGCAGAAAAAAGAAAAGTCACTTGTCAGGAGGCTTACAGTAGTTCAGTGGGGCATAGGGTCAGGCAACAGCATAGATGCTCCTCATCTATTTTCTGCTGTCCCACACTTTTAAAATACCCCTCCTAACACACTCAATCCCAGGGATATATCTTTGTGTTATTTCCCACTATCGATCAACTTTCCCTCAACTCCCTCTTTTCAATTTTCTTTCATGATCCTTATACTCCTTCCGTTAAGTGTGCTGGTGATTTTTAAGCTATATGTTGTGAGTTAGCCGTGAAAACTCTACTTCTACTTTTTTAAAAACAATTTTATTTATTTAGTTTTGGCTGTGCTGGGTCATCACTGCTGTGTGGTCTTTTGTCTAGCTGCCTCGAGCAGGGGCTGCTCTTCAGTGGCAGTGCAAGAGCTTCTCAGTGGCGGCTGCTCTCGCTGCAGAGTATGGGCTCCAGGCGCGGAGGCTTCAGTAGTTGTGGCACGTGGGTTTAGCTGCGCTGAGGCATATGGAATCTTCCCAGACCAGGGACTGAATCCCTGTCCCATACATTGGCAGGTACGTTCTTCTCTGAGCCACCAGAGAAGCTCTGCTTTTGCTGTTTAAACTACTGAAATGAGACCTTGAGATGAACTGCAGTTTCAAGCTGTTGTTCTCAAGAATCCATACTCTTACCTTGAAAGAGAGGCGAGAGATCCTGCAGAGACCATCAGGGTGTGTGCGTTAGTCACTCAGTCGTGTCCGACTCTTTGCAGCCCCATGGACTATAGCTTGCCAGACTCCTCTGTCCTTAACATTCTCCAGGCAAGAACACTGACGTGGGTTGCCAGTTCCTTCCCAAGGGGATGTTCTCCACCCAGGGACTGAACTTGAGTCTCTTGCTTCTGCTGCATTAGCAGATAGATTCTTTTTTTTTTTTTTTTACTTTACAATATTGTATTGTTTTTGCCATACATTGACATGAATCTGCCATGGGTGTGCATGAGTTCCCCATCCTGAATCCCGCTCCCACCTCCCTTCCCACCCCATCCCTTTAGGTTCTTAACCAGTAGTGTCATCTGGGAAGTCAGTGACCAAAGTTACTCTGAGAACACTTTTGATATTGCCTTCTAGTGGCCAAATCTTTGCCTCTGGCTGTTAATGTTGTACACTTTATGGATTAAAATTTTAGGTACAATATATCCATCGCAAATTTCTGTCAGTATAGGAAAAAGTACAATTTCTATGAAGTGATTATGAACATTTTATGTAGTGGCAACTAACTGGGATATTTGATCCATTTCTCTGTCAACTTTGGAAATAACTACAAAATAAAATTTGTTGTACTGGACAGAAGAACAATAACAACTGGGCCTCTCTGGTAGCTCAGTAGTAAAGAATTCACTTGCCAGTGTAGGAGACACGGATTCAGTCCCCAATCTGGAAAGATCCCAAATGCTGCAGGGCAACCAAGCCCTTGTGCCACAGCTACTGAAGCCGGTGCACCCTGGAGCCTGTGCTCAACAAGAGAAGCCACTGCAATGCGAAGCCCATGTACCGCAACTAGGGAAAACCAGACGCGGCAATGAAGACCCAGCACAGCCAAACATAAACAAATAAATTTTTAAAAACCTCAGAAATAAAAAACAAAATAAAAGCATTTTTTTAGAATGATTTTTTTTTTCACCTAAAACTATTTGAGATTTTCAGAGACTCTGGAAAATGACAAAAATTTATTTTTTCATCTTATAAAAAGAGGGGTATTATCAACATTTAGGCTTTCTTAATTGACTCAAGATAATTTAAGAATTGCATGAGAATTGTCAAATCTACCAATACTTCATATTGGTAGAATGCATTTAGTATAAATATTGCAAAGATGATACACTTTGCAAACTAGAAAAGAAAGCCTTTGAAGATGTATCAATGTTCTCACTGCCCATGATGCTTTCATCCTTAGGAGAATTCTTGATCTTATTCTTAGGAAATAGTCACGTGTTTTTACCCCAATCAGTTCAGTTCAGTTCAGTCGCTCAGTTGTGTCCAACTCTGCAACCCCATGAATCGCAGCATGCCAGGCCTCCCTGTCCATCACCAACTCCCGGAGTTCACTCAGACTCACGTCCATCAAGTCGGTGATGCCATCCAGCCATCTCATCCTCTGTCGTCCCCTTCTCCTCCTGCCCCCAATCCCTCCCAGCATCAGAGTCTTTTCCAATAAGTCAACTCTTCACATGATTTACCCCAATAGGGGGTATTAATCCTCCTTATGATTTTACTAGCTATTGTAATACATTAACCACAGCCAGTTAGTTGCATCACTACAAGGTAGTTCTTTCCCTGAATATTTCCTGAAGGTTCTGCTATAAGCAACAAGCTGGGAGTTGAGTCCTCAACAAAATGCCATCTCAGTGTCTTGGGAAGGACTGTACAGTTCAAAGTTGAACCTCTGGGTACTGGATTCTGAGCTGTCAGTGGTTAGACGACACTCAGACTCTACCTGAGAACTGGGCTGAGATTTCCCAGGCTCTTTGAAGTCCAGAGGCAGATGACTTCAGGAAAACAGAGTGGTGATTCAAAATCCAGAGGTACAAGAATTCATTATAGAACTGAATGAACTAATGAGAGACATTGAATTGTCCTGTGGTCTGTGCTTTTAAAAAAAACTATTGGTATTTTTCATATATACTTTTTCTTTTCTTATTGTGCTTATAATGGTTAGTTTAGCTGAATGAGAAAGCACATTCAAAAGAATCCAATATTTTTTACTGTGTCTTATTGTTTTTCATGGTATTATAGTTACTTCCATAAGCTCAGTAAGATTCTCTCTTCCTTTTACCAGATAAAATTGGACCAAACATTGGTACTACTGAGGCTTGTATGTGGGTTGTCATACTTGAGACTAGTTCTTGACTAGTTATTATAACTAGTCCCCCTGAAGGAACAAGGGTTGTACTTTCTAGGTAGAATCAATACCCACAAAGCCAGTGCAGACAAACGGCTTGATCTTTTTCTTTGACTGTCAGAATCCCAGCCTCACAGGTGGTAAGCAGGCCAGGCACCTTGGCAAACCTGGGGGACCTTGAACAGAGACGATTTCACCCCATCTTGAGGTAGTGTAAGTTGGAGAGAGTTTCATGGGCTTGGTTTCCTAGCCTTGGAATAGATGAGCAAATAATAGAGACCTTTGCAGTTCAGTTGCTCAGTCGTGTCCTAGTCTTTGCAACCTCACGGACTGCAGCACTCCAGGCTTCCCTGTCCATCACTAACTCTCAGAGTTTACTCAAACTCATGTCCATTGAGTTGGTGATACCGTCCAACCATCTTATCCTCTGTCGTCCCCTTCTCATCCTGCCGTCAGTCTTTCCCAGCATCAGGATCTTTTCAAATGAGTCACTTCTTTGCCTCAGGTGGCCAAAGTATTGGAGTTTCACCATCAGTCTTTCCAATGAATATTCAGGGCTGATCTCCTTCAGAATGGACTGGTTGGATCTCCTTGCAGTCCAAGGGACTCTCAAGGGTCTTCTCCAACACCACAGTTCAAAAGCATCTATTCTTCATCACTCAGCTTTCTTTATGGTCCAACTCTCATATCCATACATGACTACTGGAAAAACCATAGCTTTGACTAGACGGACCTTTGTTGGCAAAGTAATGTCTCTGCTTTTTAATGTGTTGTCTAGGTTTGGTCATAACTTTTCTCCCAAGATGTAAACATCTTTTAATTTCATGGCTGCAGTCACCATCTGCACTGATTTTGGAGCCCAAGAAAATGAAATCTGTCACAGTTTCCACTGTTTCCCCATCTATTTGCCATGAAGTGATGGGACCAGATGCCATGATCTTCGTTTTCTGAATGTTGAGCTTTAAACCAGCTTTTTCACTCTCCTCTTTCACTTTCATCAAGAGGCTCTTTAGTTCCTCTTCACTTTCTGCCATAAGGATGGTGTCATCTGCATATATGAAGTTATTGATACTTCTCCCAGCAATCTTGATTCCAGCTTGTGCTTCATCCAGCCCAGTATTTCTCATGATGTACTCTGTATATCAGTTAAATAAGCAGGGTGACAATATACAGCCTTGACGTACTCCTTTTCCTATTTGGAACCAGTCTGTTATTCCATGTCCTGTTCTAACTGTTGCTTCCTGAACTGCATACAGATTTCTCAAGAAGCAGATCAGGTGGTCTGGTATTCCCATCTCTTAAAGAATTTTCCACAGTTTGTTGTGATCCACACAGTCAAAGGCTTTGGCATAGTCAATAAAGCAGAAATAGATGTTTTTCTGGAACTCTCTTGCTTATTCAATGATCCAACGGATGTTGGTAATTTGATCTCTGGTTCCTCTGCTTTTTCTAAATCCAGCTTGAACATCTGAAAGGTCACAGTTCATGTATTGTTGAAGCCTGGCTTGGAGAATTTTGAGCATTACTTTACTAGCGTATGAGATGAGTGCAATTGTGCGGTAGTTTGAATGTTCTTTGGCATTGCCTTTCTTTGAGATTGCAATGAAAACTGACTTTTCCAGTCCTGTGGTCACCGCTAGTTTTCCAAATTTGCTGGCATATTGAGTGCAGCACTTTCACAGCATCATCTTTTAGGATTTGAAATAGCTCAACTGGAATTCCATCACCTCCACTAGCTTTTNATTGGAATGAAAACTGACCTTTTCCAGTCCTGTGGCCACTGCTGAGTTTTCCAAATTTGCTGGCATATTGAGTGCAGCACTTTCACAGCATCATCTTTTAGGATTTGAAATAGCTCAACTGGAATTCCATCACCTCCACTAGCTTTTTTCGTAAGGCCCACTTGACTTCACACTCCAAGATGTCTGGCTGGGTGAGTGATCACACCATCATGGTTATCTGGGTTGTGAAGCTCTTTTTTGTACAGTTTTTACGTGTATTCTTGCCTGCTCTTCTTAATGTCTTCTGCTTCTGTTAGGTCCATACCATTTCTGTCCTTTATTGAGCCCATCTTTGGATGAAATGTTCCCTTGGTATCTCTACTTTTCTTGAAGACATCTCTAGTCATTCCCATTCTATTCTTTTCCTCTATTTCTTTGCACTGATCACTGAGGAAGGCTTTCTTATCTCTCCTTGCTATTTTTTGGAACTCTGCATTCAAACAGCTATATCTTTCCTTTTCTCCTTTGTTTTCACTTCTTGTCTTTTCACAGCTATTTGTAAGGCCTCCTCAGACAACCATTTTGCTTTTTTGTATTTCTTTTTGTTGGGGATGGTCTTGCTTCTTGTCTCCTGTACAGTGTCACAAATCTCCACCCATAGTTCATCAGGCACTCTGTCTATCAGATCTGGCCCCTTAGATCTATTTCCCACTTCCACTGTATAGTCGTGAGGGTAGAGATTTGATTTTCTAGCTTCAGTAGTTACTTAATAATGCCTGGTTCTAGGTTTGCTGAGCAAAGTCAGGAAAGGAGGCTTTTTTAACATTACTCATTAACACCATTGTTGCCCCTAGATTAAAAATATGGCCAAACATAAGGAAACTAGAGTTTTTTAAAGTAAATAATTATTTTTGAATATAACTTATGATAAAAGACGGGGCGGGGGGAATGTTAAGTAAAATTATTCCAAACATGCATGTGTTGTACTATGCTCAGTCACTTTAGCTGTATGCAACTGTTTTGCAACCCTGTGGATTATAGCCCACCAGGCTCCTCTGTCCATAGGAATCTCTTGGCAAGAGTATTGCGGTGGGGTGCCACACCCTCCTCCAGGGATCTTCCTGACCCAGGGATTGAACCTGCATTTCCTGCATTGTTCGAAGAGTCTTTACCGCTGAGCCACTGGGGCTGCTAAGTCGCTTCAGTCGTGTCCGACTCTGTGCGACCCTATAGACGGCAGCCCATCAGGCTCCTCCGTCCCTGGGATTCTCCAGGCAAGAACACTGGAGGGGGTTGCCATTTCCTTCTCCAGTGCATGAAAGCAAAAAGTGAAAGTGAAGTCGCTCAGTTGTGTCCGACTCTTTTGTGACCCCATGGACTGTAGCCCACCAGGCTCCTCCGTCCATGGGATTCTCCAGGCAAGAGTACTGGAGTGGGGTGCCATTGCCTTCTCCAGAGCCACTGGGAAAGCCCCTCCAAACATGCATATTCTTTTTAAAAATATCATTGTTGTGGAAATTTTTATTGCAAAATGAAAAGGACTGTGAAACAATAGAGCAACATTAGTCACAGATTTATACTAAGAAAGATTGTCAGATTACATGCTATGTTCAATAATAAAATGAGTGCCCATTTCAGCTTACCATGTATATTGCTTGTCCTCCTGAACTGTAATTTTCCACACATCCTCCTCTTCCTGCCCTCTGTCTCCTGGAGGCCTTAAGCATCAGTGACTGGTAGAGCCACAGACACAGCCCGACCAACTAGAACGCCAGGTAACTGACTGACCAGGAATGGTGTGGCTGGGGATAGTCCTCCTTTTCCTAGCAGAGGATAAGCAGTTGGCTTGTTCTAGCTGCGCAATTCGGGCTAAACCTCATTGTATCAGTGAGCGCCCACCTGTTGTTGAAAGGTGATTATTTTTACTTTGCTTCAGGGGAGGGTCTAGAAGATTATCACTGGTCATCTTTCAGACTTAACCACATGGTGAAGTAAGAAGTCAGCTTTCTGTACATGTATCTCTCATGTAGAAGCTAGATGTGCCTGGCGGGGTTCTACCAAACCTGTCCTGGCTTATTGTCATGCAACTTTAATCAGAATGCTTCATTGAAAGTGCAAAATCAGAGATTAATGTGAAACTGGTCAGGACGTGGTTCTCCAGAGCAAAAGGAGACAGAGGATCTCCCTTCCACTCTGACCTTATGATAGCTTTCCAATGTCATTTTCAAAAGTTCAGTCCCGGGTCTGGGATGTGCAAAGGCTGGCCTGGGGCTAAGTTGGGAGGGGAGATTGAAGAGAATTGAAACGCAGACACAGATAAGAGCTGGGGGTGGCAGAGTGGTGGACTTTTATTTTATTTCTTGACCCTGTGAGGAATAAAGCGAAGTGAAGATGGACCAGAGACAGGTTGAATAAGATGGCAGGAGACAGGAGCCCACTTCTGTCTGTAGAAATGACAGTCAGACTTCTTTAAAACACAAGATTTTCTAATAGCCACTTAAAAAGTTTATTACTCTTAAGTAAATCTCTGTTCCTGTCAATCTTTATAGAAACAGATACATTCACCAAATGCCTTAGCTGTAAGTTCTCTTTTTCATTTTGTTTTGTTTCATGGAAAGTAAGAAAAGTTTGTTTCTGGGTCAATAGGAATGGCACATCTAGGATGCTGAGATGATTTCTAAACTTAACAAAGTCAGTGGGAGGAAAGTTCAAAGCCAAGCAGGTCTCCTGGGAATCCACAGGGCACTAGCAGGGGAGGGCACTGGGATTTTAAAGTCTGAGGATGCGGAGGGGCTTCCCAGGTGGGTCAGTGGGTAAAGAATCCACCTGCCCTGCAGGAGATGCAGGCGGCGCAGGTTCAATCCCTGGGTCACGAAGCTCCCCTGGAGGAGGAAATGCCAACTCGCTCCAGTATTCTTGCCAGGAGAATCCCTTGGACAGAGGAGCCTGGCGGGCTGCAGTCCATGGGGTGGCAAAGAGTTGGACATGACTGAGCCTTTGAGCACAGCACAGGATGGTGAGAGGGAGCCTGCCAGCCTGAGCTGTAGCCACAGCCCTTCCTTTACCTTCCCTGCTCCATGCAGAGAGAGGCTGGCTGTAAACTCCATTTCCCAGGCTGCTTGTGATGGCTATTGATAGATGGGGTCACTGATAGGAAAAGCTGGAGGAACTTAGAGACTGAAGGAAGGAGAGACCGGGCTCTTTCTTGCCTTCACTCTGCTTTGGAACTCACACTGTCAGACCAGCGTGATTCCACTTTCCTCAGATGACCTTGCACCCCAGTGACACCACATCGTCCCTCTGTCCTTCCAGACATGGCAGAGGCAGAGGCTTCCTGCTGTTGTTCATCTCTAGGTTGCTTTGGTGTCCCCATTTTGGCTTCTCAGCTTGTTTTCTCCCCTGTGGATAACCAATTCTCTGTGTTGAACACTCTTCTAAATATCCAGGTGGTTTCTGTTTCCTGGTTAGATAGACCTGGGCTGAAACACCAGTTACCATGTGGATTACATACCAAAACAAAAACTGCTATCTGCTTTAGACTTTGTGAGTTTCACCATAATGGACCGCAGGTGCTGCAGGACTCAGGGGAGGCACAGCGGAGCCCAGCAGCTCCTCTGAGAAATACAGTGGGTACCTGGGGGTGATGATTCTACAGGGAGACTTTCTATAAGTGGGGCTGGAACACAATATTAGGGTACCTGTGGCTGTTCTGAAATAGTTTGCCCATCGAAATGAATTTCTACTGATTGGCACCTACTTTCAGGTGGGACTGAATATTTGATGAACAAAAGATAGAATGGTAGCCATACTAAGTCTCTTCTCTCTCCTCCCAAGTATTTGTCTCTGGTCCAGACTTTCATATCCCACTCTGTAAAACAACACATCTTTGGTTTACTTGACATTCCTCTTTGTAAAGTAGTTTAGTAATTAGCTAGTTTTAAGCATCTCAAACCTGAAGTTCTGAAGGACAGCAATATGTTACTCCAACGTATGCCACTTTGACATATGGGTTATTTTGAGCTGAAGTCAACTAAGATGAAGCAGATATAAGGAAAACTCTGTCCTCTATGTCCTAAAATCAGGTCATATATGTATAAAGTTATGCCCTCCTCCCTCCCTACTAGGAAGGACAGAAGTAATCACTAGAATTAATTATAGATTCTTATCAGCCCAGAGATGGTGGCACCAGAGGAATCAACGTACCAAACTTTAATAACCAGGCCTTACTTTCCATTTCACTGTGTAACAAACAAATATAGTTCTCCCATATAATTTTTCCCACAATTTAGATACTCCAAGTCCTTTCTTTTGTTCTGTCACTTTTCTAAAATTTGATTGTTCTTTCGTTAGGATGCTATGAAGCCTAAGCTCTAACCATCCCTTTGAGTCACTCATCACTAAGTGTTCTCATATGTATACACATTGTACATGTTAATAAACTCCTGTCTGTATTTTCTTTTGTTAATCTGGCTTTTGTTAGTGTAATTTATAGAACTCCAGCCAGAGAACCAGAATTCCAGTAATTGCTGTGGAAATATTACCATTTTACAGATAAACTACATTCAGCTTGAAGGCAAAGGATCTAAGTTCTAGTTGCCAGCTTGCACCAAGTGATCCTGAATACTCTCAACTTCTGAAGTCAGAAGCCTCATCACAAAATGAGAGGGGCTGAATCAGATCATCCTAAATATCCTTTCCAGTTCTGGGAACTGCCTTCTAATCCAGTTTAAAAGTGACAGAGGAAACCTGTCACACTGCTTCATAGTGTCACTTTATATTTTAAAATGCTTATGTAAATGGGTTCCCTGATATCTTAGCTGGTCAAGAATCTACCTACAATGCAGGCGACCCTGGTTCGATTCCTGGGTCAGGAAGATCCACTGGAGAAGGAATAGGCTACCCACTCCTGTATTCCTGGGCTTCCCTGGTGGCTCAGCTAGTAAAGAATCCACCTGCAATGCAGGAGACCTGGGTTCGATCCCTGGGTTGGGAAGATCCCCTGGAGAAGGGAACAGCTACCCACTCTAGTACTCTTGCCTGGAAGATCTCATAGGCAGAGGAGCCTGGTAGGCTGCAGTCCATGGGGTCGCTGAGGGTCAGACACGACTGAGAGACTTCATTTTCACTTTTCACTTTCATGCATTGGAGAAGGAAATGGCAACCCCCTCCAGTGTTCTTGCCTGGAGAATCCCAGGGATGGGGGAGCCTGGTGGGTTGCCATCTATGGGGTCACACAGAGTTGGACACGACTGAAGTGACTTAGCAGCTTAACAGCAGCCAGAAGAAAAATATTCTTTCCTCCCCTACAGTTTCTTACAAAGTTTAGTTTCCAAACATTTAAAGTACTCTGTTTAAAAGGGAGTCTTGATAAATCCATCTCCTCCATATCATTGTATTTGCAGTGATGATTTGGCCCCTGAGCTAGATTTCACTATTAATTAATTAATACCGATTCTTTACCCTTTTCTGCAACTACACCTTTGCCATAGCCTCAAATGTGTGTGGACCATCTTGCATGCCCTTGTCTTTGAGCTCATCATATGACTCATTATGGGCAGAACTGACAGTGTGCTTATTTTAAGCTTAGGCCACAGGAAACTGAATCTTTATACATTTCATCTTGCATCTCTTCCTTCAGGCTACTAGCCCACTGACCCAAGAGAAAAAGAAACAAATAGAACAATCTCTCCTATCAGCTGATCAACAGATTTAGGAATAAACCCAGACAAGAGTAATGGAGCCATGAGACTAACACAGCATAGACAGGAAAGTGCCCACCAACCTTCAGACACATAAGTGATAGTAAGTAGTTGTCATTTTCAGCCACTGAGTTTTGTGGTGGTGTGTTACACAGTGAAAGCTGACTTATCCCACCCTGTGTGTTGGCAGCCCAAACACCTGCCCAGCTAGATGACCCATTAATCTGGCTTGAATTTGGGCTTCAAATGATAAGGATGGCAGGGTCAGGAGAAGAGAAGGGAACTGACCATGGCTTACTGATAATGAGGGCAACTATGGGACAAAGGCAACAAAAGGCAGCTATGGGATCTGAGGCAATAAAATGGGACAAAGTCCCCCTGGGATGTTCATGCTGCTACAGGTGATGTGGAATGCAGGCCTCCTGCAGTAGCTTCCCTGTAATCACTGTACATTCCCAAAGAAGGCTGGCCATTCTAAGCTGACTGGGAAACAAAAGTACCACAATATTACATGTTCTGGGTCTGAGACTTTGCAGGAGAAGCCTACACAGAGAGATGAGCCAGAATTGGTTCCACTGCTCCGTGCGTGCATGCTAATCTCTTCAGTTGTGTCCAGCTCTTTTGTGACCCAGACTCTTTTGTCTGTAGCCAGCCAGGTTCCTCTGTCTATGGGATTCTCTAGGCAAGAATACTGGAGTGGCTTGCCATTTCCTCCTCCAGGAGATCTTCCTGACCCAAGGATCAAACC
The DNA here is from genome assembly GCA_006410615.1 of Neotragus moschatus. NCBI lineage: Eukaryota > Metazoa > Chordata > Mammalia > Artiodactyla > Bovidae > Neotragus > Neotragus moschatus. The sequence goes on along the minus strand of SJYA01000393.1, from coordinate 561,909 downwards.
CATGTTGCTTACATCTCCTGCACTGGCAGGCAGGTTCTTTACCACTAGCACCATCTGGGAAATCCAGACGCCAATGTCTCAGTGATAAAAATTGTTCATAGAAATTTTGTAAGTTTGATAAACATATAATATTGCCTTCTTACATAAGTCTCTAAAAGACATGTAAGGAAGGTTACATCCTGTGGCTAGGACTGGTCGGAAGATCAAGCATAACTGCCAAGCTAATCCTCAAAAGAGCAAAAGCAAGCTAGGATATAGCTGTGAGCGATAGAAAACTTTTGACTCAGAGGGAGCAGATGAGAAAGTAAGATTCATACAATGGTCAGGGGTGTGTGCGGGGATCATCTCCTTTTGCTCAAGTGTTTGTTCCTTGTAGGTGGGTAGATTGGGACATGAGAAGAATTCTGTGTGAAGCAGCCTTATTCTTGAAAAGGGATAGAGAACTTGCAGCGGCCATGGATAATGAGGGTGATCTTATGTAGCTCCTAGTTGTTGAAAAGATTAAATAAAACGGTATGTGTAACATTTAGCACAAATCCTGCTTCATAATGGAGAAGGCAATGGCACCCCACTCCAGTGCTCTTGCCTGGAGAATCCCATGGATGGAGGAGCCTGGAAGGCTGCAGTCCATGGGGTCGCTGAGGGTCAGACACGACTGAGAGGCTTCACTTTCACTTTTCACTTTTACGCATTGGAGAAGGAAGTGGCAACCCACTCCAGTGTTCTTGCCTGGAGAATCCCAGGGATGGGGGAGCCTGGTGGGCTGCTGTCTATAGGGTCGCACGGAGTCGGACACGACTGAAGTGACTTAGCAGCTTAGCAGCTGCTTCATAAGTGCACAGTAAGCATTGTTGGGCTTCCCTGGTGGGTCAGAAGGTAAAGCCTGCAATGCAGGAGACCCAGGTTCAATCCCCGGGTTGGGAAGATCCCTTTGAGAAAGGAATGGCTAGTCACTCCATATTTTTGCCTGGAGAATCCCATGGACAGAGGAGCCTGGTGGGCTACAATCCATGGGGTCACAAAGGGTTGGACACAACTGAGCAACTAAGCATAGCACACAGCACAGCAATTTGGCTAGAATACTTTCTGTTAGTGTGATTCAGTAGAGAAAATCAACTATTGAAGACTACATACAATTTTAACAAGCTGGAGCCAATCTGAATTATCATATTAAATTATTCTGAAGAAATAAGATTTGGAAAATTATATATATGCTTACAAAATTCATAAAGATAATACATTGATGAAACTGTAACAGGTAATGATGAAAAGGAAAATAGACAATAGGAAAGTGCTCTTAGAAATGCAAATCACAATTGTTGAATTATAAAAAGTAAGAAGCAATAGGCTTTCCAGCTGGTGCTAGTGGTAAAGAACCTGCCTGCCAATGCAGGAGACCTAAGAGATGTGGGTTCAATTCTTGGGTTGGGAGTATCCCCTGGAGGAGAGCTTGGCAACCCACTTTAGTAATTTTGCCTGGAGAATCCCATGGACTGAGGATCCTTGCAGTCTACAGTCTATAGGGTCCCAAAGAGTCAGACATGAGTAAAGCAACTCAACACACACATACACAAGAAGCAATAGAAAACATAAAATAAATAAATAAAAAGTTAAGGAAGCCAAATACATTCATTTTTACAATAAATGCGAATTGTTTGAATTTTTCTATATAATGAAAAAGATCCTCAGACTGGATTAAAAAGATCACCTCTGAGGGAATTCCCTGGCAGTCTAGTGCTTAGGACTTGGCACTTTCATTGCTGGGACCTGGGTTCAATTCCTGGTGAGGGAATTAACACCCCATGAGCCGTGTGGAGTGTCCAAAAATAGTAAATAAATAAGTACACCTCCAAGTATAAGCTACTTAATAAAAGGTCCAATTGACTCTCACAAGCCATATGTGCTGGCTCCAGCCTATGACTTAATGAGTTATTAAAAAAAAAACCACAGATTCCTTTTTAATGAACAAGTTTAACAAGCTTTGCGATCATCAAGTCTCATGGATAAACAGTACATTCTTAGGAGACATAACTACAACTTGGTAGGAAAACAGTTAAGTATCACAAAAATCCACATGCTCTTCCTTATCATCAAACATAAAAATAGGAACTGATAACAATGCTAACAAGAAACAGAGTGTATATATATATATATATATATAAGCATATCGCTCCCCCTGTCTCATCTCTAATGGTGCTTCTTGTTTACTCTTAATATATTAATATCTTCGTGGCCACCAGAATATAGTAAAAGGAACAATTTCAGCCTACCATTTGGGCATTTATACTTACAGATTATTCTCTTTTGAAAGGTTATTGTCAGATAAGATTGTAGCCTAAAATCTTTCATTTTTAATTTATACATTCACATCACACGTAAAGATTATTTATACTCTACTGAGTATATATTTCCCCTGAATATTAATTGTTGACTCATATGCAATTTAACAGTCAAAAATGGTGAAAAAAATTTAGAGGTAACCTAGTAAGACTGAATTTAAAAATACACAAAGATATATTTATAAATATATAAACTATTGTTATCAGTTTTGTGGTAGGCTAATACTGAATAGGGGGAGAAGAGAGGGATAGAGGAAGACAACTTCTATGGGGAGAGAGGAAACAGACTCGTATAGGAACAATTTAACAGAAACAGAGGACTGGTTAAGGATTACATATACTAGGAAGAAATATATGAAATATTGTTAACAGGATACCATTTTGTACAAAATTGTCTTTGAAAAGCATTTATACTCGCACTATAAAATGCACAGACCATCTCTGTAAGAATATACAAGAAACTGCGTGATAGAGTAAAGGCTAGGACAGAGACTTACCTTCTAGTATAGTATTTTGCACCATGTGAATTTTGAATAGATGACTAAGGTAATATTCCTTAAACCTAATAGTTAAAAAGTAAACTGGTTATACATCCCCAGAATGGTTAAAATTAAAAAGACTGACAGCCCCAAATGCTGGAGAGGATGTGAACTAGCTGTAATGCTCACACACTGTTAGTGGGAGGAACTGTAAAATGATAAACCACTTTGGAAAGAGTTATGGCAATTTCTTGTAAAACAAAACATATGTCTACCCAATCATCTAATACTTTCATTTCAAATTTCAAATTGAGTTTACCTAAGAGAAATGAAGAAAAGTTATGACCAACCTAGATAGCATATTCAAACACAGAGACATTACTTTGCCGACTAAGGTCCATCTAGTCAAGGCTGTGGTTTTTCCTGTGGTCACGTATGAGTGTTAGAGTTGGACTGTGAAGAAGGCTGAGCGCCGAAGAATTGATGCTTTTGAACTGTGGTGTGGGAGAAGACTCTTGAGAGTCCCTTGGACTGCAAGGAGATCCAACCAGTCCATTCTGAAGGAGGTCAGCCCTGGGATTTCTTTGGAAGGAGTGATGCTGAAGCTGAAACTCCAGTACTTTGGCCACCTCATGCAAAGAGTTGACTCATTGGAAAAGACTCTGATGCTGGGAGGGATTGGGGGCAGGAGGAGAAGGGGACGACAGAGGATGAGATGGCTGGATGGCATCACTGACTTGATGGGCGTGAGTCTGAGTGAACTCAGGGAGTTGGTGATGGACAGGGAGGCCTGGCGTGCTGCGATTCATGGGGTCGCAAAGAGTCGGACACGACTGAGCGACTGAACTGAACTGAACTGAAGAGAAATGAAAGCATATGTTCACACACAAAAAAGAATAAGGAATAATTGCATGAATTTCTGTAGTAAATATGGTGGATTGGTACGTAAGGTCTGTTTCATCTTCCTGTACTGTGGGGGTCTGGAAAACTAATAACTCTACTTTCAAGACTCCCTTGCAGGGCTTCCCAGGTGGTGCTAGTGGTAAAGAATCTACCTGCCAATGAAGGAGATGCAAGAGACACAGGTTCAATCCCTGGGTCAGAAAGATGCCCTGGAGAAAGGAGTGGCAACTCACTCCAGTATTCTTGCCTGGAAAAACCCATGGGCAGAAGAACCTGGCAGGCTACCAGACATGGGGTCGCAAAGAGTCGAATACGAGTGACTGAGTGAGCACACACACACAGACTCCCTGTGTGTCACACACTCACACACACAGCAGCTGGAATTCTGGATGTGATGTAGGACCGACTGCCACTCTGAGGCTGCGCTCCTCCTGCATTTTCTTCCTCCACTGCTGGATGCAATGATGATGAAGTGTTTGCTTTTTCTGCGGGAGTATTAGCTAAAGCCCTGTTGTTCAAGGAACCCCACATTATGCCCTGTGACAGAGTGCAGACTGCTAGTAGCAGATGTGCCACAGCTCTGGAACCAGCAAGAGGGATATTTTCTGACCACCTCAGGTTGCCTGGTCTCCTGACTGTAGTAGTTTCCTGATCTTGAAGTTTTATTAACTATTGAGGCAGAAGGGTGGTTCTAGAACTGGAGCATCCCTGATTATGGAAGATTCAGCAGCTTCCTTGGCACTTATATTAGTTTCCCAGGGCTGCCCTAACAAAGCCCCACAAAGTGCGGCAGTTTAAGACAACGTGCTGGTGCACTGGGATGACCCTGAGGGATGGGGTGGAGAGGGAAGTGGGAGGAGGGTTCAGGATGGGGAACACGTACACCCATGGCTGACTCATGTCAGTGTATGGCAAAACCACTACGATATTGTCAAGCAATTAACCTCCAACTAAAATAAATAAATAAAATAATAACAATAATAATAATAAAATAAGACAACATGAATGTATCCTTTCATAATTCTGCAGGCTACAAGTCCAAAATCAAGTTATTGGTAGAGCTCTGCTTTCTCTCTGAAGGCTCTAGGGGCAATCCTTCCCTGACTCTTCTAGGTTCTGGGGGTTGCTGACAATTCTTGGCTTTCCTTGGCTTGTAGATGCCTCATTCCAATCCCTGTCTGCAGCTTCATATGTCCTTTTCTCATGGGTCAGTATCTTTTCTGTTTTGCCTCCTTTTAAAGATGCTAGACGTTCTCTTAGGGCTCGCCCTAATCCAGTACAACTTCATCTTGATAACATTTGCAAGATCCTGTTTCCAAAAAAAGTCACATTTACAGGTTTCAAGTAAACATGAATTGGAGGGGATACTATTCAACCCAGGTTAATGCCCCAACAGTGAAATATGGCTGTGGGAAGCTTTCCTGAAACTTCAACCCAGACTAAGTCTCATTATCCCTTTCCTCAAATCTGAAAGTCTTTTAATATCTTGTAAACTAGCTAAACTGAATTCTGTTCTTTGCAAATAAACTTTGACAATATGTCTTTGTATATTCTTTTCCTTAAATGTTCCTATTAAGGTTTGTTTTTTTTATCACAGGTGTTGGTAAAAGAAAATTTTTCCTAATTTGAAACCTCAATCTTTCATACTCAGTCCTTTGAAATCTCAAGAGTTTCATTTTTAATTGTTACTGCTGGGTCTAGCAACAAATCCTAATCAAATCCTGATGTGTGGAAGTGAACACACATTTTTTTGAGAGACTACTATATGCCAGAGACTTTATTAGTTAATTAGGCACCACAATTTGTTATAGGAATTCAACGTAAAACTGATGTCCAAGAAAGAGAAATAATTTTAACAGTATTCTGCTGCTAATGAGTGGGAGTCTAATAAATTAAGGAATAATTTTTTCTGTTGTTCCATTGTTACATGAAATACTTTATGGGAGAGAGGAAGGGTAGCTGAAGGATTTTAAGTATCCCTGATTGATAGATTAACATGGCATAAATAATTATCCAGCAATGGAACTAACTTAAAATAAGAATTTCTAAATCTAAAAGAGTATTGTTTCTTTCAGACAAGTCACATTGGGAGCTATGTAGTGATTTCCAGTATTTTGAATCTTTTCTGTTGGAATTGCCATTAGAACTGAAGTCACTGTCTTTTTAATATCCTTAGTGGTGAGTTTTCTTTCTTGTTTGGGTTGCTTTTTTCCTTTCAGAATGGCTCTGATTTTAAAGACTAGCCAAAGGTTGTCCAAAGCAAAGTGTAGTAAATAAGATGGATGGTCAAGCAGTGATTTGTATGGTACACAATCCCACAGATGTTTTAGAATTTCTGCATAAGAAGCCTGTTGACTGCTTGACTTTGTCGATTAGTTCAGCTTGGACAATAACATTTATGTTGAGGAAACAAATTAACATTGTCCTCATTTGTGATTCTGGCAGGCATACTTTCTTAGAACTTTGGTTTCTTGAACTTTTCAATTCAAGATTTTGGCATCTCCTTTTCAGGTCATACTGAAAATATCAAGTTTCCTCAAGTTTCAACTGTCCTCAGAAACACATTCCTTTGTCCAGCTTCTCTTGAAAGGTCAGAATAAATGTTACGTCTTCTGTGTTTCTGCTCCCCACTCCACACGCATGGCACAGTCTTCACAGCACCTTTGCTTTGGCTCACATTTTCTTTAGGAATGAAGCTGTGTTATGGTTTTTAAACACAGGGAAAGATGCTCAGCATCTTCCTAATGAGAGAAACAAAATTAAAGCTACAATCATACTTGTTCACCTACCAGTGGACAAAGATCAAGAAGTTTACTAACTATAGTATACTTCAAAAAGAACTTTCATAAACTGTCAGTCAGAACGTAAATTAGTACAACCCCTATGACATGTAATTTGTCAATATCCTTCCAAATTAAAAATGCATATACCCTTTGATCTAGCAATCCCAATTCTAGGAAGTTTCTCATAGGCGCACCTAGACATACACAATATCATACATGTACATATTATTCACTGCAAGCTTATTTATAGCAACAAAAGAGTGCAAAACCAGGGATCTAGTTAAGTCAGTCATGGCACATCCATGCAAAGAAGAATTATGAACGTCCTACAGCTTGCTTTGAGAGATGGTTACACCCTAGTATTCAATTCTCAAAATGCATCAGATTGAATCTCTGTATCTTACTAAATGAAAATTATACCTCAGCGAAAAAGGGAACATGGACAGCATAGAGCTAGGTTAAAAAAACAACAGCAACAATTAGGACTCCCTGACACCTTTTCCAAGACATTTGTTAAAGTAAAGAAATGGGACTATGGATCAGTATGTATATTATGATTAGTATAAAAAACAATATATAAATATGGTTGTATACAAATAGGATGCAAGAACAAGGTAATAATAATTGCTTCTAGGAAAGAGAAACACATGGGTGAACAATAAAAGCAGGAGAGAGCTGTAATTTTCACTTTATGCCCTTCCTACCTTAAATTTTTAGAACTTGTACAAATACTTATGTATTCAAAAAAAAAAAAAAATGAAGCTCTTTCATAATCTAAATTTGTCATCAGCCATTATTCCTATGATTAACTGCTTGTTTGAAAGAACAAAACTCTGGCAACAGACATATGAACTCTTTGGGTTTCTACTGTGCTACTGCTTCCCACCGCACAATAAACATTCTTGCTATCTTGAACAAAATGTTTGTGCCAATAGAATAATATCTTCCTGACATCATATTACTCCCATGAGCCCTTTCTTTCAGTGTAGCGAGTACCTCGATTGCTGAATTAAATCCATGCCATATCCGTGGAAAATACAAAATGAGCCATGCATTTTCATGAGAGAGGAAAACATAATAGCCTTTATTTATGCACTCAAATGGTTAAGGCAATGACAGGCCTGCTTTGACAGCCCAGTCACAGGAACACAAAGTGGTAAGCCCACTATAATTTTCAATATTCAATGTGCATTAATTGAGTTGAAAATAACACTAAAACACAGTGATTCTTTTCTTTTTCAAAAATTTATTTTATGTTTTTAAAGAATTAAACGCATGAGAATGAAAAAAATCATTGGATTATCTAGTGAAATATGTGTCAAAATTCTGTAACGTTACCTAGCCTTTTCTAGTCTTTTGAATTACTTAGCTATACATCACTCTTTTTTTTTTTTTTTTTGTATTTGAGGAACAATTGATTTGAAGATTATTCACTACTTGACTAAACTAACTGCTTCATTGAACCATGAAATACTGTCATGTAGCTTTTACTTGATTTACAGACCAAACTAATAAATTATTTATATTGATTATTCAGACGGTTACTTTAGCATTTTTAAAACGCAGATTAACAATGGCCATTGTTCAGAGGGTACTGTTGAGAGCACATAAAGGTAGTTTTGGAGCTAATATTTATAATATTCGGGTGGAGGAATAGACGCACATATGGAATATTTGTCTCCAAACTCAAAATTACCAAAAACTGATGCCTGAAGAAGGAACACACTACTCTCAGTGATTGTCTCGTGGCTATCTACAGCCTGACCTTCTGGCTTTAAATGGACTTAAGCCACATAGTATATCACCTGGAGTTTTTAATTAAAACTAAATTGAAATTTAACTTAATAAAACTTTGTTGAAAAGCTTTAATGTAATAATAGCAAATATTCCTTGTTAAGTGACAGAGGAATATAGTGCTGAGTTAGAGCGTGTTTGAATCCTGGCTGTGCCGCAAGTAAAGTGAGATGTGGTTCAGTTTGTTTTTTAACCATTGTGACCTTCAGTTTCTCCATCTATAAAAATGCACATAATGTGACCTACCTCGGCAGGTTGTAGGCAAAGATGAATCAAGATAATGCACCTAAAATGCTTAATACAGTGTACTCGTAATCTGTAGCTACTGCTATAAAAGGAAATGCTTTGAATTATAGACAGTCCTCAAATTTATCCTAAAGGAGTAGATTATGATCCAATGCTGTCTTGGTTATGAGGATTGAAATTCTATTCATTCACTCAGTGATTCATTCATTCATGTGTGGGGTTCTGAAAGAGAAAGTCACACTGATATCTTCTTTATTGCAAAGGACAAAAATCTCTTTATATAAGGAAAAAGGCTTTTGTGGATAAACCTGATTAATTTATAGTAAGAACAGTTTTCCAGGACATCATTTAAAAAATGTATATTGAAGTATAGCTGATTTACAGTGTTGTGATTCAGTCGTACCTATATATATGTGTGTGGTTTTTTTTGGTATTCTTTCCCAGGTTACTGAATATAGTTCTCTGTGCTATGCATCCTATATATAATAGGTTATATCTGCTAATCGCAAACTTCCACTCCATTCCTCCTCCACCCTCTCCCTTAGCAATCACAAGTCTGTTCTCTGTGAGTCTGTTGCTGATTTGTAGATAAGTTCACTTGTGCCATATTTTAGATTCCCCAAATTAGTGATATCATACAGTATTTGTCTTTTTCTGACTTTATTACTATGTTAATCTCTAGGTCCATCCATGTTGTTGCAACTATCATGATTTCCTTCCTTTTTATGGCTGAGTAGTATTCCATTTTCTATGTTCCACATTTTCTTTACCCATTCTTCTATCAAAGGATGTTTATATTGTTTCCATGTCAACACATCATTTTTGAACTCTTTATATATGTAATGCCATATGCAATTGAAATCATTTTAAGATGATTCCTTTCCATTCTGCTCTTCTTTCTCAGCTTCTAAGATCTCTGTACCAAACCCAGGCCATCAGAGAATGGTTAAAATAAGACACTGTGGCCCAATAACTTGAATGCTCTAGTTTTGGAATCTTTGAGGCCAAACTAGAATCATATAGTATCAGTTTCCACCTCCCCAGGAGACAGATTAATTTCTGATATGTCTGTCTGTCCCATTAGATGTTAAGTTTCATTGAGAGTTAAGGGATGGCGCTCATCCGTCTTCCCGTCGTTCCACAGTCCCAAGTTTGCACAGGGATACAGTTTGTGTCTTTAAAATAATGCACTGAGTTAAACTTTGTTCTAACCATTTCAATGAAAATATTTGAAAAATACTTGTTCAACAGTTCTTATTTCAATTTTCTTGTTACAAAAAGACTTAGTCCTTTTAAATGAGTACGTTACTTTCATTGTCATTTGTTGTGTCTAATTCAGGAAAGCCATCAGTGACCACTGAGCCTTTAGAGTTGTCACCTCACTGGGAGCCCCTGACTTGGTTGCTTTTCTTGTTGTTGTGGCTTTCCTGTGTCACAGTCATGTTCTCAGGACCATCACAGTTATTTTCAACTTTGGCTACACATCAGAATCTCCTCGCTGCCCAGTTTCTAGATGCAGGTTATGATTTAGTAGAATCTAGGTGACACCAGGCATGGGAAGTTTTAACAAGCTGAGCAGGTGACATTGATGTCCATCCAGGTTGAAGCCCACCTGGAGCACCTATGTTTTACTCTAGGTGGGAGGGGTGGCCAAAGTGCTATTCGGCCTGCTCTGACCTGAATGTGGGCTGTATGCCTTTGCAGTCGTGCTTTGCAGATGCTGCAAAACTCTGCTCCACTGGTGTGGCGTGGACTAAAAATGTTTGGCCTGTGCAGTATTATTGTTTTATAATGGTGAAATATTTCAAACGTATGGAACACTAGGGTCACTAATATAATAGAAACTCATGGACATACCATCTAGTCTAACAAATCTTTTCCTGTTGCTATACTTATTACAGATTTTTATTAAAGCAATAAAACATTGCAGATGCTGTAGAACTCCTTTGCGTGCCTCTCCCCTCCCTGTCCTCTCCAGGGATAACCACTATCCTTGTTTATCATTCAGACCCATGTTTCACTATGTATTTATTAAAGACTATGTTTAGCATTTTCTTGTTTTAAAACATTGTATATATGGTATCAGATTCTGTGCAGTATTTTGTCAAGTCAGGCCAATATTTAAAAATGGGAAAATTTTGCATGAGATCTGTTGGCTTCTCTTACAGCAGCCGGAAGATCTGGCAACCCTGGGAGAGCTTTCTGGCATGCTGGCATGCCGGGCTGGGCCAGCGCCGGTCGGTGTGACACTGTCCCGCTGCTCACACTGTGTAGACATATGTGCTTGCACCTGCACTGTGTCTCCTTGGATTCAGGTCTGGCCCTGACACTGAACTTCCTTTCCTTACAATTCTTTGCTTTCTTCAAAGCCATTTCTGCATCCTCACCTAACTGCTTAATAGCAAAAGCATTTACCTCTTAGCTGCCTCTAATAGCCATCTCTTCTTCTGCTTGGTATTTGTTTTGTCTTTTTTTTTTTTTTTTTTTTTTAAATCACGCATGGCTTGTGGGATCTTAGCTCCCCGACCAAGGATTGAACCCAGGTCATGGCAGTGAAAGTACTGAGTCCTAAGTGCTTGACCACCAGGGAATTTCCCTCTTTTGTCTGATTTTCAGCTTATTGTATTTATTTATTTGACTGACCAGGGATTGAACCCAGGCCCCCTGCATTGGGAGCACAGAGTCTTAGACTGAACCACCAGGGAAATCCTTAGTTTTCATTTTTATTTTCTTGCTATTTCCTGCCATTTCTCTTAGAATTCTTGACTTTAGTGCCAGTAGGGCATGGGTTCTTTGTTTTTGTCTTTTAGACTTTTCCAGTCAACAGTAATAGAAGTGATTTATTTTGATCAACAAATCAACCCCCATCATATTACATCTCTGTGACCTGTGGTTTGGGCTATTCTCCTTAAGTGTTGTTTACATGTTTCAGTAGCTTGTGGGCAACTGGGATGCCAGAAGATTGGACACTGGATAAAATGGGATTGTATGGGTTATATGGTTCTTAAGGGCTGAGAAAGTTTTGTCTTTTATTTTTCTAAAGCATTTGGCAAAGTGTCATGAAAATTATAGTCCCTAAAATGTGTTTATTGAATGAAAGAAAATTAATAAGTTAATTATTAAGTGTTTTACTTCAAGCCCCTTATAAGCCAGGGCAGCCCTTGACCTTCCTTTGTTTTTCAGAATACAGGTAACTCAAGGTGCCTCTCCTGATAAAGATCTGAGTCTAGCACGAGGAAAGAGAGGCAGAGATGAAAGAGTATTCAGGGTTTGTAATAGTTTTGGTGCGAAGATTTTTTAATAGAAAGGAAAAGAGAGCCTTGGCGTTTGGAAAAATTTATAGCTGAGAAGGGTTGAGCGAATTTTTTCAGAAAATGCTGTTTTGCGTAATGAATGGGATTCATTGGAGAGAGCGATAAAGAATCAAATCGCTTTTAATTACATTTTTATGTCAGTCTGCCTGGGACAAGACTATCAGCTTTTAGACAGATTACATCATTAAAAAACATATATATATGCCACACAGATTTACTATAATGCCTTTAGATGTTTTAGCAAAGGGCAAGACTTGCTAAATATGGAGGGAGGTCTTCCCCAGTAGATAGAGAGAATAGAGTTTCTCTCTTTCAGGGCCCAAATCATGGTCAGAAACCTCTGAGATAAGAAAGGAGGCATTAACTGTCACTGTTGCAAATTTGTCTGTAACGTAAAATGCAATAGAAAGTCAATTTCAACAGTGGGTTGGGAAATAAATGAAAACACATGTCTGGACATTATAATTCATGTAAGTTTAACACCTTAAATCACACGAATTTTGAAAGCATTGTCTATAATAATTCAGCTAATATAGATTTAAGCTTTTCTTTCCATTTATAGTTGGGAAATAGGAACCAATGACACCTTAACACTAAATCACATCAATCTAATAAAATTGGATCACACTGGCTCTGGACTTTGAGAACATCAGCTTGTCAGTGGCAAGCACATGGCATCTCTATGGGTATGCTAAGTATAGGATGCCTTGGTCTTCAAAGTTGGAAAGGTTCATATGTTCTCAAATGCATTTTTTAAAAATGGCTGTTTGACATCTTTGCTGAAAACTCATTTAGATATTTACTCTGCTATTTTTTTTTTTTTACTTAAAATTATATTAAAAACAACTTATAGGGACTTCCCTGGTAGTTTAGTGGTTAAGACTCCATGCTTTCAATACCAGGGTCATGGGCTCTATCCCTGTTCAGTGAACTAAGATCCCACGTGCCTCCCAGCGTGGCAAAAAACAAACAAACAAAACAATCAAAATGTAACAACAACCAAAAAGCCAAAAAACACCCCACCAAAAAAAACCCACACAGAACAACCAAACAATAAAACAAACAACCTCCTCCCCTAAACAACAACAACAAAACCCCAAACCACCGCCTCCCCCAAGTTGTAGTATAGAGTCCAGGGTTTTGGTAGATTGATGGCTCCAAAGGAGTGACTGTTTCTGTTGGTGTTCACTGCTAAAGTTGGTCCAGATGAAACAAAATTAACTAAAGAATGAATTCCATAATCCCACTGTATTAGTTCCTTAGGGCTGCTGTAACAAAGTACCACAAACTGAGTGGAGTAAAACAACAGAAATTGATTCACAGCCTGCAGGCTAAGAAGTCCAAAATCAAGGTGTTAGCAGGGTTGGTTTCTGAGGGAGAACCTGCTCCATGCCTTTCTGCTAGCTTCTGGTTGCTGTTGGCAATCCTTGACATGCCTTGACATTCACTCCAATTTCTGCCTCCTTCCTCACATGGCATTCTTCCTGGGTGTGTCTGTGTCCCTGGGTCCAAATTTCCTCTTCTTGTATGGATGCCAGTCATTGCAATAGGCTCAGCTGCTCTATTTTGACCTAATCTTAACTTGTCAAGACCCTATTTGCAGATAAGGGTCTGCAATATTGGAGTTCGGGCCTTTGACACACCTTTTGGTGTGATGTATTTCAATCAATAAGACCCACATCTCCCTGAGACCATCACCCTGAGTCCCTCCTGGGAGGAAATTCTGGAACCACTACTATGCTACTAGAGTGTCCTGCGGGTAAGGTGTATTACACATACCAACTCATTTCATCTTTACTGCAACCCAGTCATTCTGGGAGAATTATACCTTTGAAGAAAACAGAAGCTCAGAGGGTCTAAGCCACCAGCTGGTAAGTACAGATCAAGTATGTAAATCCAGCTATTATAGACTTAAACTTTGCTCCTATGCCCTGCCATTACCCTAACTCAAAAAACACTGGATCTCTGTCTTTGGAAGCAATTGATGAAATAAAAATTCAACTATTTTACAACTTTCCCCTCAAACATAGTTACTAATACAGGAATTATAAAAGAGTTGGAGATGGGAAATATGGTGATAGATATTCTTCATATCCAAGAATATCTGGCTTTTGCCCACCAAGCAATAGAAGTGACTTTGCAATAGACGATATGTTAACCATGGGAGAAAGACCATCTGTCAATCGAGAGAGTCGTTCATTCCTTCAAAAGAAGTATTTCTAAAACATTTTAGAAATTATGTGTACATCTACTTTTTTAATGCATTTGGGAAATTTTACTTTTAAAGGAATCTCATCTGTCATCAAGTTCCATTTTTCTGTTCCTTAAATAATTCTTAAATCTACCCCCTCATCATTATCCTTAATATCATGACTTTATTCACATACACATTTCTCTAACTTGAGTATTTCAGTGGCTTCCAAATATGTCTCTCCGCCTCGTTTCCTCCCATCCAATCCACCCTTGACATGACTGACTCATTAGATGCTTAAAAGCATGTTTTTATCCATTTTGAAAGTGTTATACTCTTTCAACAAATATTTACTGAGTATGTTCTGTACCAGATGTTATTCCAGGCACTGGGATACAGCAGTGAACCAAAGGAACAAAAATGCCTGCCCTCGGAATGCTTTTGGTCTTCCCTGGTGGCTCAAATGGCAAAGAATCTGCCTATAATGCAGGAGACACAGGTTCAATCCCTGGGTCGGGAAGATCCTCTGGAGAAGAAAATGGCAACCCATTCCAGTATTCTTGCCTACAGAATCCCATGGATAGAGGAGCCTGATGGGCTACAGTCCATGGAGTCGCAGAGTAGGACGTGACTGAGCAACTAACACACACAGGGAGAATTCTGTACAGTTCATGGTTGTCATTATTGTAAACCTTTCTCTTCTGTTTTATTACAAATATTGGCAGGTAAGAAGGATGATGATGGAACTTCCCTGGGAGTCCAGTGGTTAAGACTCTGTACTTCCACTGCAGGGGCCAAGGATTCTATCCCTGGTCAGAGAACTAAGATCCTGCATGCTGTGCTGTGAGGCCAAAAAAAAAAAAAAAATGATATTGAGTTCTTTTTATTGAATATTTACTATGTGTCAGCCATTACATTGTTTACATATAAATCATGTTTTAACAACCCATGTCAAAGTAATGGTGTTACTTTTGTGAATGAGGACACAGAGACTCAGAGAGTTAAAGTCAGTCCAAAGTTGGACATTATCAAGAAATGATGGTAATGGTGATTTGAATCTGGCACATTGTTTCTTCAAGGTCTTGGCCATTACACTACGCNTTACATATAAATCATGTTTTAACAACCCATGTCAAAGTAATGGTGTTACTTTTGTGAATGAGGACACAGAGACTCAGAGAGTTAAAGTCAGTCCAAAGTTGGACATTATCAAGAAATGATGGTAATGGTGATTTGAATCTGGCACATTGTTTCTTCAAGGTCTTGGCCATTACACTACGCATCTTTTAGGTATTCAAAGGTTGTACAGGAGGAAAAACTTTCCTCTAACTTCTCAAATTTAACAACTGGAGACCTGTGAATTAAACTGACAAAAGACAGATTAGTAAGAGGAAAAAAACAAAGTTTATTTGCATGTGAAATGCACAGTTGACAGAGTCGAACATGACTCAAGCAACTTAGCAGCAGCAGCAGCATTGAGTGAAAGGAGGTGGTTAGAATTGGGAACTTATATACCATTTTAACAAAGGGTGATAAATTATGGAGAAGTGACTAGACAAGGAAAAGGGAGTTTGGGCTTCTGGTGTGGGGGTTAAGTTGTAGGAAGGTAACTAGGAAATGTATGGGAGAAACAGTTGGTAGACAAGAAACTGTGCAGACTCATCTCAACACCATCTCCATGATAAGAGTTGTTCTTCTCTTCCTGGTATGGCAGAGGGGGCACCTTTGCAAATGGAAATTTCCTTTTTAAGTGGAAATTTCATTTACAAAAGGGAAATTTATGTCCTGCTTTTAGGCAGATTGGGGGAGGAAAGAGATCTCTTCCTGTGTCTGTTGTTTCTTAATTGCTTTCAGCTCAAAATAATTCTTATGCCAAAGTGGCATATCTTGGGGTAGCATATTTTGAACTTCAGGTTTTATGAATAACTAAGTCTTACTTAAGTTCTTTGTAAAGCAAATGACTACTGCAATTATCTGTTTATGAAAAGATAATTTTGTATATTCAGTTTACCTAAAGCAGTGATTTGCTCTTCAGAGGACGTTTGGCTATGTCTGGAGACCTTTTGGGGCTTCCCTGAGAGCTCAGAGATAAAAGCATTCATCTGCAACTGTAGGTTTGATCCCTGGGTCGGGACAGGAAGATCCCCTGGAGAAGTAAATGGCAACCTACCCCAGTATTCTTGTCTGGGAAATCCTATGGACAGAGAAGTCTGGTGGACTACAGACCACGGGGCTGCAAAAGAGTCGGGCACAACTGAGAGAAGACCTTTTTATAGTCGTGACTTGAGAGTGAGGAGCTACTGCGTCGAGTGAGTTGAGGCCAGAACAGACCTCTACAACACAGAGACTATCTGGCACAAAATATTTAAAGTGCTGAAGTTAATATACCCTGACATATACTGAGGTAGATGTAAACACTTAGCAAAGTTTAGCCTATTTTTTCCTAATGTTTTAGTCTCTGACTGAACGTATTCTTTATGTGCTGAGATGAACCTTGTTTATATTTTAAAGGCTTCCTCTCTTGTCATCTTTCACTTTAAATTTAGAAATGGGATTTGAGGGAAAATTGCATATCAGTTGAATACTTTTTAAATACACATATTTCCAAGTTTTAAGTGATACTTTACTCAGTTGTTTATGGAAACATTAACTTAAAACTCTAATCCAGTGCTTCTCTATAAGTTAAAAACATAAATCATGCTCTGTTCTTCCTATATAAAAATGATGCCAAAGGCCAATGATAGCAAACATTCTTCTTCAGACTGATTTACTGGAAATAGTGATGGGTTTGCACCGAGTCATCAGTTCTTTCAAGTCATCTTCCTGGGAGCCATGTAGAAGGTAGTCAGCTCGGTACAGATATCTGGTATATGACTACAGAACCTCGTTCTTTGTGAGAAACTAAGCGACATGTGTTTGATTCAAATCTGTGCTATTAGTCTTGACAGCATTATATTTTCTTATTAAGTTCCAAGAACTTTCCTGGCCTTCAGAGGTTCCCGGCCTTCAAAGTCAAAGTAAAAATTCATATGATAAAATGGAATTCATATTCATTTAAGCATTTTTCTTTTCCCTTAAAAACAGTCCTTAAAAATTTCTTCAGGTAGGGAACAGGACTTGAAGAGGTGAACAGTTAGAGCATTCCAGTTCCCTCTGATTCCCCTGCTTAAAACATCAAAGGCTAGAATTTAACTGTTGATGAAGTTGTCTGTTTCCTGACAGACAGTAACATCAACACACCGTTTTGGAACATCCCTTCATAAAACAATGTACAGCTTCTTTGTTCAGCATACGGTTCTGTGAGTAGACCAAAGCACCGAATCCCCTTTACCCCAACTGTTGCAGCCTGCTGTGAGAGACTAACCATACTCAGGTTCAGTTTCCATCAATATTTTGATTAGAACTTGTAACATATCTCCTAATGAATTTCTGGGTTTCATCTGAATTATCTTTTAAAAAGTTTTAAGGAGATTTTTATATGTAAACAGAGGACACAAAGTATCACGATCTCTTTTCTCTTAAAAAAAAAAAAAAGCTCATTTTTTCTTATGCAATAGTCCTCATCACGACAACTACACAAGATTATTTTGGCCCAATGACCATTATGACCATTGGGTCACTGCACAGTTTCAGCTTAAGAAAAGGACGGTGCAATCGTGGTCATCTCTACCAGGGGAAACACAGAGAACACTCAGTGTTAAATATGACACCTATAATTAGGAAGACCTATGGTTATACCAGAGCAGTTTTAAGGATGAGGTAATTTTAGGAGCGTTGAGAAAGCAGCAATTAATTAAGTTTTCAACGCAGTTTGTGGTGCGGTACATTCTTTGACACCCAGTTATACTCTGTAAAAGAAATGTCTGCTATCTCTTGACCTATCGGGTTTGCGTGGCTTTGTTATTAAGGATCTAAAATTTGAAATTTAGAGTTCAAATCTCTTAACACTTAGAAAAATCTAGCTTTTTAGGCCCTTGCAACACCTCCCTGGGATCCAAGAGGCTTGGAACTAATGAACTCTGTGAACAGCCAGAGACCTATGGCATCACGTTTCACTAAGAAAAAAACCAGAAGGTCTGCGATTAGATTAGGCAAGGTGGGGGAAAGGATTATTGGCAGGTAGGGCGCCGGAAAGTTACAACTCGGGTTATTTTTTAACCGGCGCCCTACAAACGGCCGGCGTGTAGGTGGCTCACTCGCTAACTTGTAAATGAACTTCAGGTTCTCTTTACNTTCCTGAGGCCAGGGAGGATGCTGGCCTCCCTTCCTGACAGCCCCAGCTCCACGCCCGCCTTGCAGCCTGGCTTTCCGCGCCGCCCGGAGCGCCCGGGTACCCGCCTCTCGGTGCCCGGGAGCGCCTCCTGCTGCCCAGCCCGGTCGCCCGGAGAAAGAAGGCGCCCTGGCCTCCTGCCCTGTGCTGGGCCGATGCTTCCCCTCTGGTCCAGGGCCGAACTGCAGGAGTGAAAGCCGAGGCTCTCGGTGACCTGCTGCTTGCCTGTGGGTGCCTTCTAGTTGGCTCCCCAATATCCCCTTATCTTAGATTTTAAAAAACCTGGCAAAGTCGAATGGCAGGAAGCCGCCGTTACTTTTCCCTGGGCCAAGCACGTGAAGGATCAGATTTGTGTTGACCGTTGGATCATCTCGTCTGAGAGGCTTGTTAAACCCAGTTAGGGCACCCTCCAAATAAAGTGGGCCCTCCTTATTGGCGGTGGGATGGGATGGTGCCTTCTCATAGGAATTAAGGATATTTATTTTGAACTTTTTTCCCTTTTCTTTATATAAAGAATGTGGCCCGCCCTCCTTTCCTTTAAAAAATTAAAACCGGTAATAATTTCATTAGATGTTTACCCTTTATCACTCGCTACTGTAGGGATGGAACATAGCATAGACTGAAATAAATAGACAAATGATAGGCAGAACAGTAACCTGGGATATGAAAGCAAAATTCTTCGAAAACCCAGGCCTTTTATAACTTTTTGCCAAAGACTCTTGTAGTATGTCTTCCCGTCACTGCACGAATTATGTATCTTCAAGCGGCTTTCAAAGCCTGTTCAGTGAAAACCGCTTTCACCTGCTAGCTAAGCCCTTTCATTTTCCCAGTTTTACTGTCTGCTCTCAACCTACTTGCCCCCACTGGTATTCTGATTGCACACTGAATAGTCAGCTGTCCTGGGATACACCTGGCCTTCCATTCCTTGCTGTCTTTCACAGGCTCTTCTCTAAGTGCCCATCTTTGTAGTTAATCTCACTCAGCTTGCAATGAATGTTCTTGAGACGCCTTCTGCTTCTTCCAAGGCAAAGTATGGTGGCTTTTTCTGCTCTTTTTTTTACACGGCTCACAGCATGTAATCCCATAGTTTTTATTTGCACAATAAAATCTAAAGGCCTACTGTTTCCCAAGCATTGTGCTAGGTTTTTGCATTTACAAATGAATAAAATGGTCCTTGCCCTCAAGGCTTCCCAAGTTTAAGTAACTGATTCTGTAGGATGTCACTGGTAGAGCATAAAGGAGAGACTAACTGCTTGCTTGGAGAAATAAAGGAAGCAGGGTATTCCACAGAAGACATCTGAGCTGAATTTTGAAGTCTGAATATGTTTATAAAAGTTGCTTGATTATTTCCATTGCTGTTTTTCCTTGTCAGCTTGAACTCCGTTAGGGTCTTATTTATCCCTCTGACTCCAGTACATAGGGATGGTTCTTAAAAGTTAATTGAAGGTAACCTGCCACATGTTTCCATAGGGTCTAGGACCAGCATTTACTTATAATCAATTTCTATGCTTATTTTGTCAATTATTAGGGTCAATATATAAGTTTCCAACATGGAAGACAATATGCTTGTCTTTTGAAAGCAGTGTCTGAGTTGACCAGTTTTATGAACTGAAATGAATAAAATCTTAGTTTAATTAAAGAGACGGGATTGATTTCAGGGCTTCTTTCTGCTTGCAGTAGCAGCATTGTTAATTACGGTTGGTCAATTTCATTAAAAAAAAATTTACCTGAGGAATTTGCCAGCAGAAATGCCTGTTTTTTACTTCTACACTGATTTTTGTATATTCACACTGCAGGAAGGGTTTTCCTACATTTAAAATTATCTCATATTTTTCCAATTGAAAGAGACTGTGTGGTGGCCGTGTGATTGAGTCACGTTACTGGAGTAGGGTTTTCCAGGGGCTTAATGTAGGGAATTACACACCCATTTCCATTTACTGTTTAATGCTAGTTAAGTAATGGGTGAACTTGCGGTTAAGCACTTCTGCTTAAACATTACACACCGAAGTTTGTACTTCAAACATGGAGCCAGTTTCAGTGTGAACGCGGGTGGCCAGCCTTGGGCTCTTGGGGCCACAAGGCAGATGTCAAATGATGGGACCCCGGCAGTGTGAACTGTGGCCAGCAGGAGGCTCAGATGTGCCTGAGCAGAAGGCCTGAGGAGGCCAGGTGCTTTTAGCCTTCCAGCGTGGCATGGAGCGCTGTTTCTTCTTTTCCTTCTGGCAGAGACTGGGGCCTCAAGATTAGGAGAGAGGAGGTTTACTGAAATCCAAACAAAGCAGGTTCAGTTGTTTGATTTCTGTTTTAGAAGAATAAACACAGGATTTTGCAAGTCTAAAAATAAACTTTTCTCTTTGTTATTTCATTCTTGCGTGATAAAAGATCAGTGGAGAATTTGTAATGGTAATCTGGTTCAAAAGGTTATGGGCAACCTGGAAATGATGCAAAATCTGTTGGAGAGAAATTTATAGGGAGAGGTTAACTATGTTGTAAAATAATTAAATTCTTTGTTTTAGCCATCAGTATTAGTAGATTTCAAATATTTCAGTCTCCTATAGAGAAGTAACTGCGCTTGGAAGGTGTTCTAGCCTGTTTAATACCCTTCAGCCTCATTAGTCTTTGTTCCTCACCACCCCCAACTACCCCCATCTCACTCTCCTCACATTCTTTCTTTAGAAGTATATGGGGCACCCAAAGATATGCCAGTTGAAAAATTAGTTTATTTGTTGGTGGTATTAATATTATCACTTCAGTTTGCTAAACAAAGAAGAAAAGATGAATATGAATCATGAAAAAGTTGACTTGTGTATCCTTAATCGATTGAAAAACCTCAAGGAACTTTCCTGTCAAAAAGTTGTGGTCAATGCAGTATCAGTTTCTGTGTTTGACTCAGATAATTTCAGCAGAGGCTGGTATCTTTGTTGGTTTTCCTGTGAAAAACACTACATAGACTTAGGCCTCAGAACATGTTTGATGTCTCTTAGTTTTTTTGCAGTATGAGACTTTCTGTAGTTTTGCACCTTATTTCTAAGCATTGCTTCACTTTCATTCTAGACAGTCACTTGGAATCATCTGCAAGGGCCACCTCCTTCGTTTCTGGTCCTCGTCAACAAAAAGAATTTGGTTTCTAGTCTCCTAACTGTAGTTTGACAGAGGGCTTCTCCAGTACTCTGGTTTCTTTCTCTCCCAGGGGCTTTGTTTAACCATTCCAGTGCGTTTCCCCCAGGTGCAGGTAACAGGCAACTGGCCAGGTCTTTAAGCAACAGCAGCCGAGAGCAATCCTGCTCCGTGCTCTCGGAAGTTCTGCAGAGCTCTACGGTTTAGGGTTTAGGACTGATTTTATAGGTGTTAGAAGCATCATGAGGACGGTGGAGCTACGCTGGGTCACACTTGTTTGCCGGGGACCTCAGAGGCATGGAGCACTGAGTGGCCGCATTCTGATCTTCCAGACCTATAAACCGGGCTGCTTTGCCACTGCTGTCAGTTATTATTATTATTTTTTTTTAACTAAAAGAGNTAGGTGTTAGAAGCATCATGAGGACGGTGGAGCTACGCTGGGTCACACTTGTTTGCCGGGGACCTCAGAGGCATGGAGCACTGAGTGGCCGCATTCTGATCTTCCAGACCTATAAACCGGGCTGCTTTGCCACTGCTGTCAGTTATTATTATTATTTTTTTTTAACTAAAAGAGTCTTGAGATGCTTAGCTTCGTGCAGGGGTTTCGATTTTCATATCATGTCACTTTTGTTTCTTCTTGGTAAGGAGAATAATGTATATAGAACTCATGTTTTTTCATTATTCTGATGAAATATACGTAACATGAGATTTACCATTTTCTAAGTGTACATTTCAGCGGTGCTAATTACATTGACAGCAGAAATGCTTTTAAATGTGCTGTTCAAACTAGCATGCATGAAAAATCTCTAGGTTAAGAGAAACTTGTGGTAGAATTTCCTTAGTATTTGCTTTATTTATGCATTTGATTTGTGACCAGTAACATGAATTTCCTTCCATCTGTCGTAGTCTATTGTGTACCACATTTTTGATGATGTTGGAGAGGAACTTGAAACGTGGTGGGCTCTCGAGTCGGGCGGTCTCGTCTGTTTCATGGACGGTCGATGGCAGTTGCTGGCCGTGTGATCTTAAGCCAAGTTGCTTAGAGGTGTCTGCACTTGGTATCCTCATTCAGGACCTGGAGATGGTAACAGTAGGGTTTGCAGGGAAAGGGAGACTGTGGAGCACTTAGAACAGTGCCTGGCTCAGGGCGAGCTTTCTGGGAGCCTGAGCCCGCAACTGTTGCAGGCTGCGCCGGCTGATGAGATCCACGTTACCGGTAGAGAATCTTGCCCAGACTCTGGGAGCAGCTTGGAGTTTCTCTGTCCAGGAGAGTTGGCCCTCGAGTCCCCGCCTTCTGGTGGGCGGCTGGCTGGGGAGCCCGAGAGCCCTGCAGGGAGGAAGCTGCAGAGACCTGTGGAATCGGACAGCTCAGGGCTTCGGGTGCCAGATGGCTCTTTGACAAGTGTTAAGGGCATCCTGCAGGAAGATTGGTGGAGGAGAGGCCCAGCTCAAAGAGCTTCATGAGCAACCTGCTCAGACTTCACTTTTCCCCCACCTCTGGAGGCTGCCGGGCTGGCAGGAAATGCTGCTGACTCAAAGAAATCGTCCCTGTGTGCCCCAGCAAGGCAGAGGGCATTTGTCTGCAGATCAGGTCATCATTGTGGCTCCCCTGTCTCCTTCCTTGCCTTGATGCCCTTCCCACCACTTATAAATACTCTCAAGTCTCCCTCTTAACAGTTTCACAGCAAAGGAGAACAAAACAGGACACTCTAACTACTCCTTCCTCTAGCACCTGCCTTATTTCTTTTCTTCCCTTCCCAGTGGAGAACCTCCCTTCCACTGCTTACTTATATCTGGCCTCTACCCGCTTGCTAAGAAGCAATCTTAGCATGATCATGGAATCTCCATGATCACCGTGGCCTTCTGTGACTGCAGCCAGTGACACCGCAGGGCCTCCCTCTCTTCCTCTCTCTGCAGGAGTTGACGCCACCTACCATTTTTTCTCCTACTTCCCTGGCTGTGCCTGCTCCAGGATCCACTTCTCCGTGCCTCTGAGGCTTCCACCACAGCCTAAAATGCCCAGGGCCTGCCTGGTCTTTGGACTGGTGTGAGAGCTCCCTTTCAAACATCTTTTTGTAGATACTTCACAGAACCTCATACAGTGAAACTCGCTGTCCCTCTACCTTTGCTTCAGTCCTAATCCTGTCCCTTCTACATTCTCCGTCTTCCTGAAGACCCTCGAGTATGAAGCAGACACGTGCTGTTCATTCCACCCTTTCCTGGCTTCCTCCATCTCCCACATCTGATTGGTGTTCAGCATTTTGGATCCCATCTTTAGGGCTTCCCTCATTCTTCCTCTTGGTCATCGTTGGTTTGGTTCAGGCCCCTCTCAGTTCTTACTTGAGTGACTGTACCACGTTTCTTGTCTGCAGCCTTGCTTCCAGTTCTAGTAAGCATTGCTACCAAAGTGATACCCAAATTTTTATCAGTTACCACCAGACTTTTAGACCTTTTTAAAAGTGGCTCTACCTTAATGGTCAGGATGAACTCCGAGCAGGTGTTTAAGGCCTTCTAGAATTGTCTTTTGCTTTCCATTCAGTGCCCCCACCCTTGTCATTGCAGTTCTCAGGACAGACTCCCAGCCAGGGGGAACATTTTGCAGCTGCTGAAATGCTTCCTTCTAGGCAAGGAAAATGCCCCTTCTAGGCAAGGTTTCTCTCTGCCTGCAGCACCCTTCCACCTCTCTTCCGTTGTCGTATATTTAACAATGAGCTCTGTTTCCCCTTTTAAGCATTACCTTTACTGAAGTATAATAGGCACACAGAAGAGTACATGTCGTAAATGTATAGCCTGATGCACGTTCATAAACAGAACCCACCCGGTTCCCCTTTAAGACCTGGAATAAATGGTTTCTCTTCACAGAAACGGTCCTCTGCCCCCGCACCTCCTCCCCTCTGCCTCCTCTCTTGGCCGTTCCTCTCTGGCGATCGTTACACCCTTGCAGCTTATTGCCTCCTTGCCCATCCTGGCTCTAGAGGTCACTCCTCCTTGAGGACAGGTCTTTGGCCTCCATTCCCCACACCTCCCACTAAAGAGTTGACACGCATTTTCTTGGTGAAAGTCTGAAGTTTAGGGATGAGCACTCCCTGCCCCTCACCTTGGAAGAGCAGCACCGCCTCGCTTCTGAATATTGGCCTCCTTGGATCCTGAAGATTTAATCTTGCCTGTGGTTAATGAGGATGCTCATTTCGTTGTGTTTGGGCCAGTCAGCTTAAAGGGCTCTGGAGAAATTAGCTCGTTAATCCTCCCAGATCAGGAGTAAGCACTTTGAGTACTTGCACCTGCCTGTGCTGGGCAGGTAGGCAGGCAGAGGCCTGGCTTTCCTGAGGTCATCGTTCTGCGAGGTGGCCTGTCTGGATTAAAGGATCCAGAGAGCAGTAAAGGTGCACTCCCCTCCTTTTTTTTTAAAAAAAAAAAACTCGAGCATTGCAGAGCAGGGTGGGGAAGCCCTGGCACATCTCTCCTCCCAAACTTTCCTTTCTTGAGTGTACCCGTGACCTCTGGCAGTTTGTGTAGTTATATATAACCCAGCCTTGAAGCTCTGTGGGGCTTCTTGCTGTGTAGAAATCAGGACTGTTGAAGATCAGGGATACAGGTGAAATACCACAGCAGACTATCAGGACAAGTGGTTTTCAAAGGTTGTCACGAAGTCAGGAATTATATTTTTTAGACAGGGGACTGGGGGATGATAGGATTGGTGTGGTGTGTGCTGAGACTATAGAAGTAGGTCTTGTAAGCCAAAAGCAATCTAATATGTGTTATAATTCCTCTGTGGTGTATTTTTGGGGAAGTTATTTTTTTCCCCATTAAATGAAACTCTCCACATAATCAAGTGAAGTTTGACATTTTCCTCCAGGACGGTTTTGTTTAAATTATCCCCAAACAGCTCCGAGATGGGTGAAGTGATTCGTATGCTTCAGGTGTCTCTTTCTCCAAATGTGCTGTTCACTGCAGTTTGGGCTACTAAAGAAGAATTCAGTATAGTAATTAAAAAGGCATTTTAGATTTGGGTTAACTGGGAAGCAGAGGAGAAGTAGCAGTCCTTTAGAGAATGGATTGGCAAGCCTGTAGTTCAGAACTGATTTAGAGAAACACTTTGGAAATCTGATGTGAGTAAACGTGATGAGTTTCACGTTTCTTCTCGTTTGGTGAACAGTTATTTGGGAATAAACTCTTGGACACTGAGGAATTAGATGAATTGATCTTTTAAGCTCATTGCTTATTTTGATACATGGGAAAACATCTCTTTCAGATAGACCTGAAAACATCATTTTAAGCTATTTTATTTTCAGACTTCTTCCAAGGAAGTGGCGTTTAGTGTAGGTCAGAGGCCTAGTCCTGAGGGTGTTCATTCAGTTCTTTCCTTAGGTGAAGATGTGTGTTCTGGTGACATTTATGGAGCTCAGGCTTCCAACGTTAAGTCACTACTTTACCAGAAGAACTAGTATGGTAAGTAGACATTGATGGCTTTCTCCCGTGTGAATGATAGACCTTCATTGGGGGAGTATTTGAGAAGCCAGTGACCTGTGACGGTCCTGAGACTCCTCACAATGACTCTATTGATGGTTGAGATCCTAGAAGATTCGTGATCTTTTTTGAACAGGTAGCATTAGTTTGTAGCAGGGTTTGTGATAAGGGGCGTTCCAATTATGTGCTCGGCGGCTCTGTTTTGTTTGGGGGTTGAAAAGGATGAAACGTGGGGATTGGTGCCTTTGGCCTGCCTTGTGTTGTTGACATTTTACTTAGAATTATTTGGTCTGTCCTTCCTTCTTCCCTCACTTCCTTCCGTTTCTTCCTCCCTTTGAAATTGTTGGTGTCGCCATCACCTTTCTCGGTGATGGGCTGACTCAGAGAAGAAGAGGAAGAGAGAGCTCCAGGGAAGAGACCATAGGCTGATTGCTGTTGAGTCGCTCAGTGTGTCCGACTCTTTGTGACGCTGTGGACTGCAGCACGCCAGGCTTCCCTGTCCTTCACTGTCTCCCGGAGTTTGCTCAGACTCATGTCCATTGAGTTGGTGATGCCATCCAACCATCTCATCTTCTGCTAGGTCAGTGCTGGTTTTTTAAGGTCAGTTCCTAAGAATACCATAGAAGAATACCGGGGAATAATGAAATTTAATTTTGGAGGAAACCGAAGAGAAAGTTTATTCCTCTTCCTTTGTTTCTACAAGTGAAGATTCTCGCAGCCTGCCTTAAAGTAATTTGCTTGTGGTCCAGAAGTCCTTAGAATCTCAGGCCATTTCTTCCTATTCAGTTCAGTGTTTTCTTCCACTTAAACATCATGGTGATTCCTCATTGGTAGGAAGGAGGAAGTTAGAGATATTATTGACTCAGTGAATTTTATACCTACTGTTTTGATAAAGTACATATATAATTTATCTGGGAACATATTTACCATATACTTGTTATAGTAAAAATCTTATGTATTGCATTAGAGGGGATCAAATGATCTCTATATGTAATTCTTTCTTCACCAGGGCATATTTATTTAACATGTAAGTGTGATAAATAAACATAAAATAGTTTCATTTCAGCCATCATCTTTTGCCTGGGTTCTTGGAATAGATTATATTTTTAATGCTTGGTTAGAACCTGTTAGTGACATGGAAAGGTGTGAGAGTGTGTATGTCTGTGTGTGTTGGCAAATAAGAGATTGTGGAGCAGCAGGTAGATGTATTGATCCTTCAGGCCTGATCATTGGCTGGAGCAGAGCTTCTGCACTAAAGCCAGGTCCCTCCTGCCAGGCTGATAACTTTATCACAATGAGAGCAGCAAAGCTTTCCCGGCAGTGTTAGTTTGGAGCCGTCCACTGTAACCACTAGCCACATGTGGCTATTTCAATTCAAATAATTAAAATTAAATAAATTTTCTGGGTGGCAAGGGATGAAGAGGCTGAGCACAGGGTGTGCTGAGTGCCGAAGAATCGATGCTTTTGAACTGTGGTGTTGGAGAAGACTCTTGAGAGTCCCTCGGACTGCAAGGAGATCCAACCAGTCCATCCTAAAGGAGATCAGTCCTGAGTGTTCATTTGAAGGACTGCTGCTAAAGCTGAAGCTCCAATACTTCGGCTACCTCATGTGAAGAGTTGACTCATTTGAAAAGACCCTGATGCTGGGAGGAATTGGGGGCAGGAGAAGAAGGGGACGACCGAGGATGAGATGGCTGGATGGCATCACTGACTCAATGGACATGGGTTTGGTTGGACTCCGGGAGTTGGTGATGGACAGGGAGGCCTGGCGTGCTGTGATTCATGGGGTCGCAAAGAGTCGGACACGACTGAGTGACTGAACTGAACTGATAGAATGTATAGCAAAGAGAGTGAGCCCTAATGTAAACTGTGGACTTTGAATGATAAGGATGTATTAATGTAAGTTCATCAGTTGTAGCAAATGTACCACTCGGTCGGGGGATGTTGATAATGGGGGACGCTGTGCATGTGGAGGAAGGGACAGGGAGTATACGGGTAAAATTCTGCCTTCCTCTCAATTTTGCTGTGGCCCTAAAACTGCTTTAAAAATAAAGTAAAATACAGTTCTGTAGTGACACTAGCCACATTATAATCTAGCCAACTGTGACTAGTGCAGCAGAGGAACTGTATTTTATTTATTTCCTTTCAGGTCTATAAAACCTGCACAGTCCAGTGAAGTGGGCTTCCCAGGTGGCTCAGTGGTAAAGAACCTGCCTGCCAATGCAGGAGACGCAGGTTTGATCCCTGAGTTAGGGAGGTCCCCTGGAGAAGGAAATGGCAATCCACTCCAGTACTCTTGCCTGGAAAACCCATGGACAGAGGAACCTGGTGGTCCACAATCTACGGGGTCTCAAAGTGTCAGGCACGACTTCGCCACTAAACAAATCCAGTAAAGTACCTTTTGGATTGTGCAGATACAGACTTATTTCCATGACCACAAAAAGTTTTACTGGATGGTGCTGGATGGTAATTTCTCAGAAATGTTCAAAAACTGACTAGATATTACGTTGGCTGTAAATATTCTGAGGCCACCTCCTGGTAGCACACAAAGCATTGCCATTGACTTGGAAGTACGAAAGGAGACAGACAATGCTAACCTCAGTTAAAATAATTTTTTTTTGACTATATGCTCTGTTGGAAAGCTAATTGATTGTTATTTCAGAACAACAGTTACTCTTTTTGGTATGGTGGAGCAGATACCCCCATTGACATAGGAAGATAGTTTTGAAGTTTGAATTTTATCTTACCCGCTTAACTCTTTTAGGATGTTCTTGTGATTACTGTAAACACAGAATCCTCCAAAATGAAATCCAGTATTTTTAGAAGTATCAAAATGTTACATTTCCTCAAGAGATCTCTTCAGAGTCTTGGGGTTGAATGCGGTAGACAGAATCACTTCAGTTTATCTTCTTTTAGGTAATGAAGTAAGATAGAACTGAGTAAATAGTTTTTTTGTGTGTGTGTGAAATTAACAAAGATGCTGTGAAGTTAACTCCACTTACAAAAAATGATAGCTATATCAGTTTTAGTCTCTTAAATAGTGAGTCTGAATCATGGTCCTTTTTTTTTCCTTGGCTTTAAAACATTTTGGTAGTTGAGTAATTAAAGGATTTAATGATTTCACCTAAGTTTCATACCACAAAGCAAATAAAACATCCAGTATTGAAGTCAGAACCTTAATAGAAATTCAAACTCAATCACCACTGTTTGGGTAGGACACCTGCTTTATTAGGAGAGGGAATTAATGACTGAGGGGTGAAAAAAGTATCTGTGTGGGAGATTAACTGGGTTTAATTTGGGGCAGTTCAGGAACGGTTTGTACTTTATCACATTTAATGTCCCTGGGGTGACCGGGACAGTCACAGAGAATGTTTTACTATGTAATCCTTTTTTATTTTTTTCCTTGTAGATACCTTTTCCAGTTTCTGGAGTCCTAAATCCAGTGCCTGACCTTCAGCAAGGGTTGTTGTGGAAACATTTTTAATGTGGCGCCTTTCCTGGGCATATGGGTGGCTGAAATAGAAGGAGGGGAAGTGTCTCTGTGTATTTTCAAATTTTGATCATTGGGGCAAATTTAAGAATAGTGATCTTTTTGGCACAGATTTTTGTTTAAGTCAAAATCAGGACTAAATTGTTTATCTTTACTAAGAATAAATGCTCTTTGGTTGTTTAAAAAGTGACAATCTCTGGGGCAGAGAGAGAACGAACCTCTTAGTTCATCTGTAGCCATCTTCCCAGTTGTTTCCATAGACGCAGCAAGGCTTTTTAAAGGCTATAATTTTACATCCTACACTTTAGAGCCCTCTAGAAATAGACAAATAGGCAGCCTTGTAGCTTATCTATTTGCTTAAGTAGTCTTTAAAGGCAAAGAGGGTAACTGCCATGCAGTCACTGGGATAGGGAGAAGTTGCAGTCAGGCGCTTGTTTGGCTTCCCTTAGAGGGGACGGTGCATTTAGGCTGTTGAATGAAGAGTGACATTGTTGGGAGTTCCCTGGAAGCCTCATGGTTGGGACTCTGCGTTTTCACTGCTGTGGCCCAGGTTCAACCCCTGATTGGGAAGAGCCTGTACACTGTGTGTCTTGGCAAAAAAAAAAAAAAAAAAAATTGACATTGTTTTCAGCTGTATGTAGCTGTTTAAAAATGAAATATTCTTTTGGAGCTATTATACTTGAAAGAAAAAGAATGACAAAAATGTGAAAAGGTAATATTTATGCGGTCTGACCAATGTTAAAATTAATTGTATCAGAACTGATAAACACAAAAAGTATTGTTTCCTTCAAGGGGACATAGTGGGATGGGGTCCACTTTTTGTTTATAGCCATCTTTTATTTTAAATTTAAAAATTGCCCATTTCCATCAGGCCTCCTGTGAAGAAAGAAGACTGATTTTCTGATGTGACATTAATTTGCTCTTAAGGTCTTTCTAGGCTGTTTTTAGCAGTTGCAGCTTTATCAGAATCGCTATTTAACCTCACAAAATGACTCTAGCCTTCACGGTGCTTCTAGTTGTTTAAAGGCAGTTTTGTTTACTATTATTTTTTAATAGATTCTGCACCACTACTTCACAGAAATAATGAGATTATCCAGGACTGTGGTTTGCCATTACAATGAGCTGTTTGTCTAGAGGCAGGAGTAGCAATAGCCAAAGTTGAGGGCCTGAGAGGATGCGTCATAGAGTGGGGAGGGGGGTGGGTTGTGAGATTCCAAATCCAGATCTGTAAAGCCGGAGGCAAGACGGCGTCACTGGAAGGCAAAGACTAGCACAAGGCAGCAAAAGACCTCAGACCCAGGCAGGAGCGGATAAACAAGAGAGTAAGAGCGCAGGGGACTGTTCAGGGTCACAGGGGTTCAGCAAGGGATCAAGGCAAGTGGGGACAACGTCACTTTTCCCAGAAGGTTTCAGTGGATGTGTTGCTGGGCTGGGCACCTCATCTGAAGCTCTGCCTTCAAGGGTGTCTCATGACCATCAGAAAGGCTCTCCAGGTGTGGAATCTCGTGGTCTCTGCATCAGCTGTGTATAACTGTGTAACAAACCACCCCAAAACTCAATGTCTTAAAATAATGATCTTTTTATTTGCTTACAGTTCCATGGATTGGCCATTTGGGCTCCACTGGGCCATTCTGCTGGTCTCACCTACGGATAGTCCATGGCCAGCTGGTCTGGGGCTACCTATTTTAAGGCAGCCTCATTGTGTGTGTTGTGGTTGGTGCCAGTGGGTGGTTGGTTCCAGTGGGTGGCTGGCCCTCTCTTTCCTTTGAGTCCTTCTCAAGGAAGTCCACCTGTACTTCATCCCTTGGCTGCAGTAGCTTTCCAGGATTGTTGGAGTGGAGCTGCAGGGACTCTTGAGGCCTAGGCTTAGTGGTCACGAAGCATCATGGTGCCTCTTCCAGTTGGTCAGACCACATCCCAGGGCCAGCTCAGACTCAGGCCTGAGGGAGGTTGGTCTTCCCGCTTGCTGGGAAGAATGGTTAAATCACATGGCAAAAGGAACCTGGGTACGGAGATGGGAGGAATTCTTATTGCCATCTTTTGTAAATTCTCTACCACAACAGCTTTATTTAGCTCAAGGGTGATGAATATACAGTGTTTGTCAATCATTGAACATTTGTTTTTTCACTTGTGATTGGGGAGCTAATTACCTGACTGCCTTACCCCTGGTGGTTATAGTGTGGTTGACTACAGGTTTCATAAGCTAATATGTTGTGTGAAGCATCCATCAAATTCATTTTGGCAAGAAGAGTGGCTTTAGAAATGTATGACTTGCTGAGAAATCTAAACACATCTATTCTAATGTAACATTTGAAGGGCAGAGGGTTAAGTACGTGTACGTGTGTGTGTGCGCGCGCACGCGCGCGAGTGTGATGCTGATCCTTTTTTAGCCTTCAGGTGTTTTATTCCAGACTGACCTTCTTAAAATTCAACAGCGCCACATTAAAAATATGGATTGTTTGCAGGCATATGTAATTATTTCTCCTGCCACGTAGAAGTCAGTGAAGTAGGTCTGTCGCAGCTCTAAAAATAACGTTTTCTCTGTATCACTCAGTTTAAAGGTAGATTGTTGCCTAGACAATCATGAAAGTTTCTTTCCTTTGAAGTCAATCCAGTGATATTGTACTCCCTGTTTTATAAATCAGTTTTCAGAAAAGAATTGCCAGCCTATTAAGATAAAAATATTAGAAACCCATTAATAGTTATCAACAGAATTTGCCCACTTTCTTTAGTTTGTCATATACTAATAGAAATCATGGAAGGGTGGGAGGTACGCATGTATACCATTTATTACATTGAGAAGTCTTCTGGTAAAAGCCCTTGTCATAAGATAGTATATGCTTTTAGATGTGGAAAGAGGTCTGGTGTTATCTCTTTACGTATTTAAATGCTAAGTGGCTTGCTGTTCATTCCAGAGGGGCCACAGATCTGTACATGGATAAGATATGTGGAAATGTGGCTGGCTTACACCCATTTCTCATTAGAAGAGGGTATTACCTAGACCTCTGAGTTACAAAACAACAACAACAAACCTCCAATTTTATTTAAAGTTCCCAAATATCATGTAAGTAATCATAGATGGTCATTATAGGAAGTTTGGATAATACAAGTGGGTGAGAAGGGGGAAAAAAATCACCAATTACATAATGGCCCAGGAGTAGATGCTGTTTGAATTTTGCCATAGGAATGTAAGTTTAAATGGGACAGGACTGTAGATAAAAAGCATAAATTGTTTTTTTTTTTTGGAAATTGATACATTGTAGCATTCCCAGTGCTTTTACATTTAGTTTGTTTGGAGAAAGAAAAATAAACTAGTCTTAAATTAATACCTGCTTGGCAAAAGTGATTTGTTTCGTATGTATGATTTGGTACATACTGAGAGTCAAATGTGAAACTTTGGGACTTCCCAGGTGGCTCAGTGGTAAAGAATCAGCCTGCCAATGCAGGAGATGTGGGTTTGATCCCTGGGTCAGGAAGATCCCCTGGAGAAGGAAATGGCAACCTACTCCAGGATTCTTGCCTGGGGAATTCTGTGGACAGAGGAGCCTGGCGGGCGACAGTTCATGGGGTCACAGAGAGCTGGACGTGGCGGAGCACACGTGTGTGTGCAAGAGTCAAAATACTTGATGATTACTGGACAGAAAACATATGTGTATTTTTCTCCCGTATTCTCGGAATGCATCTACAATCTAACCTTAACGGCTGTGTTACAGTTTATTTCTTAGAAGTATCTGTTCTGCTCTGTCTTTTGTCCTCTGGGTGTTATGGATCACCTTATTCTGGTATCTGGTACTTGTCTGATGGAAAGTGAAAACATTTTACAGAGAGTTCTGGGACAGAGGGAAGTTATGAGTAAGTAACTTTCCTGTTGTTTGTGGGTGTGTTTGAGCACAGTAATGATTTTGAGATTTCACATTGACCTTTCATATCAACCCTTGAACTGGCAGTGAGCATTTTCTAGATTGGTTAGATATCTTTTTGTAGAACTAGCTTTTTGATTTCAGGGATATATGGGAGAAATGAATCTCTAGGAATTTCATGGTCTGAAGGTTGAGCGTTTCGGTCTCTTAAGTCTGGATTTCATAGCATTTTGAATAAAAGGATGAAATCCCCATTGGCACGACTAGCGTTTGTTTTGTTTTAAAGAGTTGTGAGGCGCTGCGGGAACGCCGTCCATTTCTCCATCAGCCTGAGAGGACGTCGCGGTTGAGCCGTCGAGAAGAAAAACTGCCGTCCCCACTGCTCTGGCAAAACTTCAGATGCGTGGCCTCCTGGCCAAACGTCTGCGATTTCATATTGTTGGAGCATTCATGGTCTCCCTGGGGTTTGCAACTTTCTGTAAGTTTGCTGTGGCTGAAAAAGAAAGAAGACATATGCAGACTTCTATAGAAGTTATGATTCCATGAAAGATTTTGAGGAGATGAGGAAGGCTGGTATCTTTCAGAGTGCAAAGTGACTTGGAATATAAAGAATTTCTTTGGGTTGAGTTCCTTGGAAGTTTGTCACTTTCCTGTGTTCCTGAACTATAAAGCTATGACTATCTGGGGGTGAGAAATGGTGTCTCAATAAATAAACAATTAGCAACAATGAAAAAAGAGTTTTAAAATAAAAAAGATACAATAAATACTTAGGTGTCAAGCTGGTGAAAAATAACAGCCCTCAATTTCCTTTCCTAGCCATACCCTGTATGGTCAGTGTGTGTACACTTCCACATTGTTTTCTGTGTATAAATATACACAGTGATTTTTTTTCTCAAATGTAAATATTATACATGAAATGTGGTAACTGTGCATCATATTCTACAACTTACAGACTTCTACAAATAATATATATTACATCTATATTTTACTTGCATGTATTTTTATATGTATTTATAGTAAAATATTATAAATATTCACAGCTTTCATTCTAGGTCATCTCTTACAGATCCACTTCACTTTAAAACATGCCAAGTTCTTTCTCTTTGGGGTCCATTTCTGTTATGTGGATGTACTTTACTTAACCGGTCCTTTAGCAGTTGACTCATTGGTTGTCTCCAGGGGTCTGTATATCTGTAGATGGAGATCCAGAAGTGGGACTGCAGGGGCTTGTGGCATTGCATTTGTACTTCTGATAGATACCATGAAAATTTTCTCCACTTGTTATGTTAGTTAGCTGCCCTCTTAGTTGCTTCCATTTCTGGTCTTAAAGATAAAAGAATTTTTAGACCCAGAAGGCAGTGGCAACCCACTCCAGTGCTCTTGCCTGGAAAATCCCATGAACAGAGGAACCTGGTAGGCTGCAGTCCATGGGGTCGCTAGGAGTCTGACATGACTGAACGCCTTCACTTTCACTTTTTGCTGTCATGCACTGGAGAAGGAAATGGCAACCCACTCCAGTGTTCTTGCCTGGAGAATCTCAGGGATCAGGGAGCCTGGTGGGCTGCTGTCTATGGGGTCGCATAGAGTCGGACACGACTGAAGCGACTTAGCAGCAGCAGCAGCAGCAGCAGCATCTTGCCTTATTTCCTACTTCACTGAGACCTACAATATCTAAGACCTGGAGGAGAAAATGGTAGATGGAGGGATGGGGTAGTGATGGGTTAAAAAGAGGAAAATTATCCCCCAAGTTTAAGAAATCAAAGTTGCTTCACTTTATTAATTAAAAAAGCGAGATGTTGTGAAGTGTGTTACTGTGAACAAATTTATGGAAAGAATCTCAGAATTGGTAAAACGTCTGGGCTATACAGTGTAACTAAACTGATTAATATACCCTTTTGGTTAGAAGGACTGGGGACTCATTAAAACTACCCCCACATTACAGGGCATTCTTTATAAAAGTAGATATGGGAATGGGGAGATAGGAGTTTCATCCATCATCCCAGGTTTTGCCCAGCAAAAACTGAGCCTCTAGGTCTTTGGGGATTGCAGTCAAGCGTGTTCTCATGAACCCTGGAAGTGGACAAGACCTTAGTAGCAGGAATTTGGGATTCCCCAATTCCAGATCCTCTAACCTTGGTGCAACGTAGCCTGTCAATAAGCGTGTGCTTTTGCTTGTGTTTACCTGCTTCTCTGGGCTTCCCAGGTGGCTCAATGGTAAAGAATACGCCTGCTAATGCTAGAGATGTGGGTTTAATCCCTGGATTGGGAAGATGCCCTGGAGAAGGAAATGGCAACCCACTCCAGTATTCTTGGACAAGAATCCCATGGGCAGAAGAGCCAGGTGGGCTGCAGTCCCCAGGGTCACAAAGAGTGAGACGCGACTTAGCAGCTAAAACAACTGGCTCCTCTCTTCTGCTGACTCAGGATTTTGGCTTATTCAAAACCCTTATGGCTCTTTCAGCCTCTCTTTTCCTCTTTAGCCATAGCTTTGACTACTAACTGCCAGATTCTCTGCTTCTCAATTTTAATCCCAAAGGTTGAGAATCTAGATTTTACGTAGTGGCTGCATAGGGTATCTCCCAGCCTATAAACTGCTGCCTTAAACTCAGGCGCCCTCCTCAGGTAAGGGTGTAGCATCCCGAGCTCCCTCCTGGGAAGAAAACTTGGATGTGGCTGGAACCTATGTAAATTACTCCTAGGTAAGTAACCAGTCTAGAATGTAATCCTGAGTAATGCACTTTTTTGTTGCTGTTAAAAAATATATACGGTTCGCTTTAAAAGCAGTTTATTCATTTAAGTCAGTAAATACCTCCCTGGGATGCTGCCTTCCTTTTGCCATATGGAATGTAAGTTGGGAAAGTTTCTGCCCTGTCTTAGTGGTAAATTGTCTTCAGTTCTGAAGTATTGATGCCTGGATCATGAGATACGGTCTTGCCTTTTCTGCCAACTCGAAAGGGCTGTGAAATAGTTCATCCTGTTTATGTAATGATGGTGAAGTTATGAAAAATGTACCTGGAACCTGCAACTCCTGGAATAGCTCGTTTTCCTATGTGAATAGTTTCATCTTAACTGTGTCTTTTCTGCACACATCAGGAAGAGTGTCTGGTCCTTCTCAGTTTCGTTAGGTGTTTGGTGCTCCAGTGTTCAGAGGTGACCAGATATTAATCGTTCTGGAAGGTTTCTCTAAGCTCCTCTGTCTCCTTCCTAAGAGTCACTATTAAGTATTTACCCACACCCTCTTTTCCTTGTTTTCTTCCCTCCTCTACCCCAGTTTCCTTCTCTTTCAAGTAAAGGCTGGCAGGCTGAAGATGTCAGTAACTGTTGAATGCCTGAGTCCTTAATTTGGTGCCTGTGTTTCCCAGTTCTCGAAGAGCAGTTTCCCTGTTACCTTTAAAAATCAGAATCGTGCTCGTAAAATGCCATCTTAGTTTGCCCTCGGACCACTTGAAATGTAATCTGATTTGCCAGGCAGCACTTAAGCTACTGTTTGATGATCATTTTGTAGGAATTTTTGTTGGGTCCGAGAAAGACGGACAGCATATTTGCCTTTGCAGAAGACAGCCAAGTGGTTTTCTTTCATCTGGGGATGTTTCTTCTGGTGGTCTTGAATTCTGCGTTTCAATCTGCTTTTAAAAATGCCTTTTAGCACATAAGCAAAATTAAACTATTTTATTACTGTCTGTGCAATACTCTTTATTATTTAGGAGAAAAGTCTTTTAAATACTTTCTGATAAGGCCATGTGTAATTTAAAGCTTGCATTTTGACAGCCTGGTCTTAGGTGATAGGCATGCTAATCTGTATTTGATTGCTTTGGTGGGGAGCTGGAAATCACCGAGTACCTGGCTTAGAGTACATTTATAAATGTGCGTTCTTTGGGTTTTCATTTTGTGAAACAGTAAAGTGGATTTTCCTACATGTTTTATTATATTTGACTGTTCATCTGATTACTGGATTTTAAAAAAAGTTTAGCCATCTTTCCCTTTGGTGACATGTCCCATTGTTTTTTTTTGATGCTCGTGTATGTAGTATATATGTAGAGGCCCTTTCATCAGTTACTTTGCAGCAAGATAGTGCTCTAGGAAAATGGATTTTGTGTGTGTGTTTTAAGAATTTCCCATTCTTTTCTATTTTGGTTTAGTTTTTATTACATTCTCTTCATTCTCCTTTGGAGGCACCAAAGCTTGGCATAAATACAGTTATGTATAGAATAGGTAGCTGTATCACTTTCTTTCTTTATATGTGTGTAAAACAACAGAAATTACATATGACCGAAGAAAAATTAGGGGTAATAAAAGTTACTTGAGTCTTGAGGGAGAATTTTATTTTATACTCCATGAGATACAGTTATCATTGGAAAAAAAATGTTGAAAATTAAAATTCTGGGAGATTTAGAAATTTTCTCTATACCATGAAGACTTAAGTAGTTGTAAAAGTGATTCAAGTCAATGGGATGAGTTTGATGCCGCTCTGTGGAGCACCCCTTGTGTGCTGAGGACTGGACCAAGTACTTTACATGCTTTATATCGTATCTTTAGCTTATTCCTGCCAGGACTGGTATGATTATCCCAATTTTACAAATTAGGAAGCAGAAACTTGGATGATCGCATCGCCTTTTGAAGATCACACCACTAGATCTGAACCCAGTGGCATCTGGTTGGAGAGTCCCTGCCCTTTCCTGGGTTCCCTTTGCCTCCTCAGCTTTTGTTGTGTCATCTGCCTTTAGGATTTTCAAGCTATGAGGACAAGGAGTTAACTTCCAGAAGAAAGGTCCCTACTTGAGAAGCAGCATCACATGACTTAGACCTGGAACTTGCACATTACGCCAGCTTGGCCTGGATCTCATTGGCATCATTTACCAGATTTGAGACTGTGAGCCAGTACCTGGGCCTTATTGAGCTTCACAGTGTTTCATCATCCAAATCAGGACCATCATATTGGCTTTGCAGGATAATATAATGCATAATGAGGCTTCCCAAGTAGTTCAGTGGCAAAGAATCCACTTGCAATGCCAGACATGCTGGTTCAGTCTCTGGACTGGGAAGGTCCCCTAAAGAAGGGAATGGTAGCCCATTCTTGTGTTCTTGCCTGGGCAATCCCGTGGACAGAAAAGCCTGGTGGGCTACAGTCCATGGGGTCGTGAAAGAGTCAGATACTCCTTAGCAACTAAACCATCACAACAATAAGAATGCATAATGAGTAATATAATAATAAAGGTGATTATAATAGTAACAGTTAGCACTGAGGAGCTATTATGTCAAGCCCTAGGTTAAATACTTTTCATAGTTAGTCCATGTAATCTTCACATTAGCCCAGTGAGGCAGCTTTAGTTACCTGTCTGACATAGAAAGTTGTCAGTATGTGAAGACTGTTTTTATTATTTATATTTTCTTTTTTTAGAAAAACTTTTTATTGGAGTGTACTTGCTTTACAATGTTGTGTTAGTTTCAGGTATACAACAATATTATTTATATTTTCCATACCAGTTACCTTTCCATTGGTATGGATAATTGAGTATCCAGTGACTTAGAAAATCCACTGCCATTCAGTAAACTTTAATACTCATTAAAATACTCATTAAAATAGATCATGTGATTTTATCTCCAAGCCTTTTATTTTAGTAGTCGCTGTTGCGTATATTTACTACTCAAATGTTTTAATAGATTTCTTTCTTTGTCATACGAAGTACCCCCAAATTCAGTCAGTGGCTATTTGCATAAAGCAGCAATTCTCATGGCCTGTCATCTACCTAAATCAATGATGGGGGTTTGGGAGGTTTAAGAAAGTTACTAACATTAATGCTGAAATGTTGACAGCCGTAGAGAACACAGAATTCTGTCAGTGGACTCAAAAGACCTTTCATTATAGAAGAGAGAAAATTATAGAGCCTTGCTCATGTACTTCCCAACATTGAAACCAGGCTAAAAAATTCAGCCAAAACAGCAGACTGTTAAACATTTGGAAGAAAACAAAACTTAACTTGTGCAGATATCCTACTTTTTAAACACGCCTGTAATATACTGGAATCTCTTGCCTGGTGGTCAGAGGCCTTATGGGTTAAGAAGATTGTTCCACACATGTTGTAGAAAGTGGGATGATGGTTCTGAGGATCCAGAGAAGATGGTGGGAAGGAGTCTGTTCGGTAGAAAGACCTGAGCCAACGTGAGCTGGCCAAAGGTCAGAATTTATACACTTCCCTGCTTTTACTTGATCAGAGGGTGGGTTGATTATCCTCAGTCTATTTATTTCGTGTTTGCTCAGCTCAGGTGTGTGCCAGGCGTTGCTACATCTTGGTAAGATAAAGGGGAGCTCCCTTTGAGGGTTGACCTTGAAGGAACTAAGAAAGGCTCCAGGAGAAAACAGGGAACCAGTTACATCCCAGTGAGGTCATTCTCTAGCGGAGCTGTATAACTGAGATTCAGCGCTGATCACCTTTTCTCCAAAGTCCTCTCTCTGCACCTGCATATCATATCGTTATTGTTAGAATTCTAAAGGAAGGGATTGCAGCTTCAACCTGTGACGTTCCCGCCATCCACTGTGTGTTGTAAAGTTTGTTCCAAGGCAGAATTGTGGTGAGAGATAGACAGAGCTATTGTTTTGATGAAACCTGGTAATTCTCTTCGTGAAGACAACTTCTGAAGTTTCGTACTGTCTATACAAACATGGTTTAAATGCTAACATTAGTTGAATATCTGCATATGTAAATATGTGTATGTATGAATCTGTGTTTAGCTTTTTGGTGTGCTTGTATTAACATCATGCTTTTATCTTGACTATAAGCTATAGACTTTTAGACAATCAGTGTTTAAACTTTTGACAAGGAAGAG
This sequence comes from Neotragus moschatus, assembly GCA_006410615.1. NCBI lineage: Eukaryota > Metazoa > Chordata > Mammalia > Artiodactyla > Bovidae > Neotragus > Neotragus moschatus. The sequence continues at coordinate 521,831 of SJYA01000393.1, read as the reverse complement.
AACTAATGAGAAGGAACAATGGTTTTTCTGTTTTCTCAGCAACTACATTTACCATTGTTCTGAAAACTCAACAAACGACCACAGGATGTGAATTTAATCAACTTGTGCCTTTAAACAAAGATATCCTGGTTGTAGTGGAATTTTTCTACTTCTCATCATCCTGCTCACATGTTCCCTTTCCTCCGAAATCAACTGCAGTTTATTATGATCTAACCAACTCAACAAATAATTTCAGTACAAAAGAAATGGATTTGGGAAGCAGAAGGAACCATTATTTCTGACTCCTTCTCCTAGATCATCATTTGAAGTCAAAGATTTTAACTTTGTACTGGAAAAATATTTTTGTATGTAAGGTGGTCCTTCATTTAAAAATACAACCTCTTCTCTGTAGCCTAGATATAATTGGAGGCGCTATTTGGTGAGTGAGGCAGGGTGTATTATCTTAATTCCTTCCGTTGCCCACAACTACAATTATATTATCTTTGACAATTTATATAAAAAGATAAAAAAAAAATCTGGAAGAAACTAAAGCATTTAGTGGAGACAAGTTTAGAACCAGCACTTTCCCTAGAAATATTGGCTTTCAATTGATGGACTGTTTTTCTTGGTGCAGTGGAAATGCCTTGCCTTTGCTTGCGCTGTCTCCCTTGGCGTTGCCTATATGTGTCATCTCTGAGGGAAAAAGCTCTGAATCCATGTTGTCGGTCATCAGCCCTTCATCAGTGCTATGTTAGTAGCCACTCTGCCCAGGGCTTTACATGCATGTTTCATTTAGTACACATATCAAGCTGATGAGGAAACCGAAGCTTAAGATTACAGATTTGCCAAGGACAGATTTGGTTTCTCTTCCCTCAAAGTCCATACTCTTAACCATCGCTGTTGTACAGCTTAGCATGGCTTTCTCTTCATCCCAGAATTCTCACCTGGGAAGCCAGCTGCGCCACTGTCACGGCTCTGCGGAGACGCTTTCTTTGGCATCTATTGCCATTGTTAATTGAGCTGTTGAGTTTCATCCTATTCCTTTTTCTCACAGTGAAACCTGTTAACAAAGAGAATCATTGATTGTCACGATTGTTCAAGTATGCAAGGAAACGAAGACTTCATTTCTTTTCTTTGTGAGCCCTCCATAGCATGCCAGCATGTTCTGAGGTGCATTGCCCAATAAGATAAGCACATCATGCTTACATGATAACAGTTTAAAGAAAACAAGTCAATCAGAATTAGCAATAGGTATGTAAAATACTAGATGAAAGCAAGGAAAGCAGGTTAAGGAAACTTGACTTCTCCTCCATCACGACAGCAAAGTAAGTGAGAGTCCGGACGGCTCCCCGTGAAGTCTCATCAATTTAAAGGTTGACTTGAGGAAATGGCTACTTACGTTCCTAAGGCTGCCTCTTTAGGCAGTGCCAAGATTGCTAGGAAAGCAATTGAGAGACCAGAGTTTTTGCATTGAGAGAGGAGTACCAGCTTGCTGCAGACCACTCAGAGAAAAGGTTAGGGGTGGGCTAGATAAGTTTTCTTCTGTAGCTGAGGCTATCTTTCTGCCAGACATTGGGTTTGGACAGTGGCAGGACAGAGACCTGCTGGGGTCCAGCCCCGGTGGGTCCAGGGAATTCGAAGTGGGGATGGCGTCGGTGAGGAAAAACTTATTTATGTGTAAATATAAGATTAGTTTAGGAAGAAATAGTATAGTAAGAAAATTTAGGTGGAGAAAAGAGGCTGAATAACTTGGTTTACGGGGAAAACCAATAAAACCTTGAGACAAGAGGTTTGCACCATCTACGTTGGGCCACCAGTGCCCACTTGAATATCTAAGGGTGCCCCGCCTTAGGCTCCCTTTTGCGTGGATCTTAGCAGCCAGGGCAAGTAAGTAGACATGGTGAGTCTCCGCGCTCCAGATGGGAATTCAGCTGAAAAGGGGGAGAAAAGAAGGACATGGGGAAGCCCAGCATCGGTGCAAGACTCCAAAAACTTTTTTTTTTCAAAATCAGCTTATGTACCCCAAGTTGTACATAAAGAAATAATGGAATATGCAGAGTTATGCAGGGGCAGCAGTCCTGACCCTCATTGAGACAAGGCTTTCTTTTTGCATACCCTCCTGTATGCAGAAGGTCTCAGGTGGTTTACATTATCTTCTGGCCAAGAGGCCTGTTAACATTTTTATGGTTCTCTTCCTGGATAATTGTCTATCAACCAGAAAACTCCTTTTCCCTAGAAGTGTTTTTTCTTTACTCTGCATTACCCTCAAAATAAAGTTACATTCCTGTAGAACAAAGGTGCAGTTGGTTATAACAAAGAAAGTACTTAACTCAAAGATCTAATATTGCTAATACCAACTATATCTTACAAATAAAAGATATGAAAATTTGGCAGCAAGCAATGGCTCAAGAAGTGAAACCTTTAAATCAGTCCTATTCTAATGATTTTGACTCCTCGGAAGCCCCTACATTCCTAGGATGTTTTAAGCTTCCTGTGCCTCCCACGGTGGGGAGGCCTCAAACAATCACATGCACAGCTGTAGGAGTCCTGCAGGCAGGCTAGAAAGCCATCAGAGGGGTTTTTGGATTGAAACATTCTTTCAAATGCAGAAGACTAAAGCCCTGAGTTGACTTTTTCCCGAGAATGTCAGAAGAGTGGAAAGGCAGGCAGATTCTTATTTTTTGGGGGGTACATGCTCAGGAAATGCCAGGGGGAAAACCTGAGATCTGACTCAACCTTGCCCATCAACTCTCTGCCGCGTGACCTTGTCACGGGTGGGATTCCTCACACTGGCTTCCGGCGGAGACCTACAAACAACTCTGTGATGTGAGAGGGAGGGAAGTAAAAGGAGCCATAGGACAAGCCCTCGCCTCCCCAGGAAGGAAAGGACAAGGCCACGGGCCCTCTCAGTGTGCAGTGGAAGCCCTCGAAGTCATGACTGAGCTACACAGTAAGTCCCCAACGTGTGAACCTTCAGGTTGAGAACTTTGAAAGATGCGAATATGCGTTCCAGCAACACCAGGCTGAGTACAACTGCTGCCTGCCCTCCACCTCCTCCTGCTGATGGTCCTTCATCTCTGCCATCTCCTCCCCGTCCTCCATCAGTGACTCTTCTCTCCTGTTCACTCAGTGTCAACCCTTGTGTGTTAGCTGTTGTATTATCGTCCTTTTTGAGGCACTGTACTGTCAGATTAAGAATATTTTTTGTGTTTGTTTTTTATGTGTTATTTGGGTGAAAAGTATTATAAACCTATTACAGTACTATATAGTCGATTGTGTTACCTGGGTACCTAGCTAACTTTGTTGGACTTCCAAACATGCTCTTAGAACTGATCTCATTTGTATGTAGGGGACTTATTGTACTTTGCAAGGCAGCTGACCAACAAATTGAGAAAGTGAAGTCGCTTAGTTGTGTCTGACTCTTTGCGACCCCATGGACTATAGCCTGCCAGGCTCCTCCATCCACGGGATTTTCCAGCCAAGAATACTGGAGTGGGTTGCCATATTCTCCAGGGGATCTTCCTGACCCAGGGATCGAACCTGGGTCTCCTGCATTGCAGGGAGACGCTTTACCATCTAAGCCACCAGGGAAGCAACAAATTGAGAGTTAAGTGCACATGAAAAGATCTGAACACATTTAAAATTTTGAAAAAAATTTTTTTTCACTTACTGGACATAAAGAGACATGTTTGGTCTACCAAGGTGCTATGGTTAGTTGCAGAGTTGTGTCCAACTTTACAACCCCATGGAATGTAGCCTGCCAGGCTCCTCTGTCTATGGGATTCTCCAGGCAAGAATACTGAAATGGGTAGCCATTTCCTTCTCCAGGAGATCTTCCCAACCTAGGTCTCCCCCTTTGCAGGCAGATTCTTTACTGTCTGAGCCACCAGGGAAGCTCTAAGGTGCTTTAAGTACCACATAAGTCGTAAGAGAATTGGGATTTTGCCTGGCCAAGGCAATAGTGCCCCCCCTCCCCCACCGCCGAGGACTGGTGTTACCTTCCGGGATACCTGGGATCATTGCTCATCTCAGACTAATCAGCTACCTCTTCTCTCCTAAACAAATAGTACTTGATGGAAAAGGAACTGACAAAAGCTGTCATCATCCCACATTTTATGCCGCTCTGTTTGATTTCACTTTGAAGGTGGGGCAGTCAGTGATCATAGTAGGTGATGTCAGTTGCCCTGATATATCTCTGCCCCTCCAGCCCTGCTAGTGACCTGTTTCACTATTTCATCCTTGTTTTTTTTCCTTTCATTACTTTTCACCTGTTGTATTTTTTGGTTCCTGAAGATAAATGGTTCATCCCACCTTTTTGCCTTCATTGCTCCTTTGGCTACTTTCTAGGGTGCTAGTCTCTCTCTCTCTTTTTTTTTTTTCTGCTATATAAGTTACATGCGTCATTCAGGTTTCAACCCAAATGCCTATCCCAAACTCTTGATTTGTTTAGTTCTTAGGGAAAATCACCTACAACTAGGTAATGCAGCTGTGTGGGCATAACGTTTATTTGCTCTGGTAACTTTCAAATCCTTGAGAAGAGGAAACATGCTTGTCCCAGGTTTTATATCCTGAGTAACATTCAACAGGGTTCTTGCCACTTGGCAGGAGCCAGTGCTTATTTGCTGAGAGGCTGAATGGACATCAATCTTTTGACTGTTCTGCAAGCGTTCAGTTCAGCCTTTCCCACCTCCCTTTTGGACCTTCTGGGATCTGTTTTTACTTATTTTACTTTTGGGGGGGGGGTGGTGGGGGAGGAGCAGTCTGTCCTCTGCTCTTGCCTGCTTTCTGTGTGTGGAGTTACCTCTGGAGAAACGTGACACTTCTTGATTTTGTCTCAGGCCTTCCAGGCTCACAATGAGAAGTTTTTGTGAGTATGGTCGTGTCTTTTGAGTTGAGTTGGCCCTTGTTTTTGCTCACCCTCTTTCAGGAATGTCGGGGAGGACTGGGGAGGGGGCAGAAGACGAGGGCTCCCCTGCCTTCATCTCGGTCTGTGTGATGCCTCTGTATCCCACGGTCAGGTCATCGTTTTTGGTGGTAGGACTTTGACCTGACTGGTCAGCTTCCCAGGAAAGATGATACACGTTGATGCTGTGAAAGTGAACTTTCCCAAGACATCCCTTTGGGAATTTTCTCCGCTTTGGTGGCTCTGTACAAGTCAGTTGCCTACTGTGGACATGCAGGCGAGGCTGCAGGACCCTCTGTACAAATGAATCACAGTCCTCTCTGTCCTGTGAGACTTCCGTCAGTGACAGCGCAGTGCCGCCGGCTGCAGAGAGAGGCTTTCTGGGGCAGAGCACAGGACTCGTCTGTGGCACCCTCTTGCCCTTGTGTGGGCTGGTGCTCTTTCAATCCCTTCTTTGTGGGAATGCCCATCAGCAAGAGTAACTTCCGTATATTTCCTCCTTAATGATGACACAGTATTATGTTTTTATTATCCCTATGAAAACGTGAAAGTGAAAATGTATGTCACTTAGTCGTGTCCAACTCTTTGGAGCCCCATGGACTGTAGCCTGCCAAGCTTCTCTATCCCTGGGATTTCCCAGGCAAGAATTCTGGAGTAGGTTGCCATTTCCTTCTCTAGGAGATCTTCCTGAGCTAGGGATCGAACCCCAGGCTCCCACATTACAGGCAGATTTTTTTTTACTGTCTGAACCACCAGAGAAGCTCATATTGTCCCTGTACATGTTGCATTTTCAAAGTGGAGAGAATTTAAGTGATTTGCTTCTAGTAAGCTTTTTCTAAGTTGTGATACTAACATGGATTTGATATTAAAATCAGTAATTGATGTTTCTTCTTTTATAGAGCACATTTGTTTCCCAGGCTGGCTTTGATACCTATCTATATCCATATCTCTATATTATTCATTGACTATATTAATGAAAAAAGTATATTTTTTTCATTCATTCTATATATGAAAGTGAAAGAAAGTGAAGTCGCTCAGTCGTGTCTGACGCTTTGCGACCCCGTGGACTGTAGCCCACTTGGCTCCTCCGCCTATGGGATTCTCCAGGCAAGAATACTGGAGTGGGTTGCCCTTTCCTTCTCCAGGGGATCTTCCCAACCCAGGGATCGAACCCAGGTCTCCCACATTGCAAGCAGACGCTTTAACCTCTGAGAAGGCCAGTAGGAAATCGAACAAGGTAGATCTGTACTGCAACACATTCCCATGTGACTTAAGGAATTCCAGTGTATTACTTTCCAGGCTTCCTTTGTGGAATGTTCTTAGATAAGCTGGAAGAATAGGATGCTTTTGAAAATATTGGTTAAGTTGGTTAATTTGGTGAAACACATCACCAAGTTGGGTTTTGGCAGTTGGTTCAGATTGATAGGAAATGCCTTGTGGCAGGGCAGCCCCGGCGGGCCCGAGAGAAATCTCCTTTACCTGCCACAGTGCATCTGCTATTGCTGAGAACCCAGGGCTGGAGCTGACCTCATCCCTCCTCCCAGTCAGCTGTCCCCTCCTACTCCCCTGCAGCACCTGGACCGGGGAATACTTCTTAGCACCCTGAAGGGGTTGGGTTTCCCTGGTGGTTCTGATGGTAAAGAATCTGCTTGCAGTGCAGGAGACCCAGGTTCAGTACCTGGGTTAGGAAGATCCCCTGGAGAGGGACATAGCAACCCACTCTAGTGTTCTTGCCTGGAGAATTCCATGGACAGAGGAGCCTAGTGGGCTACAGTCTGTGGGATTGAAAGAGTTGGACACGACTAAGTGACTACACTTCAGACTTCAGGCCTGGACAGTGTAGGTAGCTGCCCAGCTAGGGAGACCTGGCTGAGACCTGCTCGGGAGAGCAGGGTTTTCTCTTGTTCACAAGCTCATCTGTGGATAAGAGGTGCTGTGGTGAAATGGGCTTTGCTTTTAGAAGGTTGAAAGCACCTGGATCATGTTTTCTTTTGAAGGCAACCTGTAATGTTTCTCAGCCTAAAGACACGCATATCTGTATGGGCTTCCCTGATAGCTCAGTTGGTAAAGAATCTGCCCGCAATGCAGGATACCCAGTTTGATTACTGGGTCGGGAAAATCTGCTGGAGAAGGGATCGGCTACCCACTCCAGTATTCTGACCTGGAGAATTCCATGGACTGTATAGTCCTTGGGGTCCCAATGAGTGGGACATGACTGAGCGACTTTCACTCTCCTACAGTTAAGAACAGTGATTCTTCTCTTCATTAGATGGCTCACCTCCCTGAAAAAAAGACATTTAGCCCCTTCTAGAGTGCCCAGTGGAGAAAGCAATGGCACCCCACTCCAATACTCTTGCCTGGAAGATCCCATGGATGGAGGACCTGGTAGGCTGCAGTCCATGGAGTGGCTAAGAGTCGGATACGACTGAGCGACTTCATTTTCTCTTTTCACTTTCATGCACTGGAGAAGGAAATGGCAGCTCACTCTAGTGTTCTTGCCTGGAGAATCCCAGGGACGGCAGAGCCTGGTGGGCTGCCATCTATGGGGCCGCACAGAGTCAGACACGACTGAAGTGACTTAGCAGCAGCAGAGTGCTCAGACCCAGGGATTTCTTGTTGGAATTTCAAGGAGATCTTTTAACAGCCAAACACAACTTTTGCCTTGGTGTGTAGGCACACTTCTGTTTCTGTCAGAGTAAAGCAGGCTGGTAAGTCATAAATTAGGAAAACATTTTGTAACTTGTGTTTATTATTTAACAAGTAGAGTAAATAGCTGGCCTCAGAAAACCCCAAACAAAAACAAAAATCCAAACCAATCTCAGGTCAGTTGGCAGGGGACTGTTTTACTCTTTGTCAACAGTGAGGATGTACCTTCTCTGGAAGCTGGGAAGCCATTCCTCTGTCACCCTCTGATTTCATTCGTTCTCCCTTGCATCCCTCTTGCGTACTGCCTCAGCCCACGTGTTGGGTGGGGAGATGAAAGCCTCCAGGGGAAGCCTGGGGGCCCTTTCCTCCTCTCAGCTGTTTATTTCCCATCTTTTCTCCGGGTTACAAAGTTTTCCTTGCTTTGCTTTTATCAAGTCTATGAATGACTCCCTTTGTCAGGCTTATTGGAATGCCCCGTGGGAGGGATGCTATGCAAAAAAAAATAATTGTATTGTATAACTGCCCAAACCTTAGAGATGCCAGATAGCCCTTGGCCCCAGAACAGACCTTTCTTGCTGGCAGGTCCTATGAGAACAGGAGGTAGCGCCTGTGAGAGGTGGTTCTGTCCTCCACCCTGGTACCTCGGGGATGACCTTTACACCCCCCTCTCACCCCCACCCTACCCCCCACCCTGCCTCTGATAAATGGCTTATTTTAGGTTTCTAAAATGCCTGTCTTTCCTTAAGCTCAGAAGGGGCTGTTTCCTTGAGTGTGCGTTTTCCCTGTGTGATTGTTTGCAGCTGCTGTTTCTTCGCAAATCTCAAGTTTGTCCATCCTGTGTCACCTTGGGGCAACTGACATTTGTGACTAATTATTAAAAAGGGCAGCCTTTTATACCAGTTTATTTTGATGAAAACAAAACCCCAGAGAACTCTGTTCAATACACACGAGCAGGCGAACACGTTGGTCTTTGGGATTTGGAAAACAGATCCAGAAAAAAAGGTAAGAGTTTTTGGCATGGTCGTCAGAGGAGCCAGAAGCTCCAAGGTGAACTTCATGGGTTTGTTGCTGACACTGAGTGTATCCTCTGAACGAATTCCAAGCCTTTAAACTTAATACCAAGCAGCGAGGCCGGGCCAGTCCCTGGGCTTAAGGAAGGGGCCATCTTGGGTCAAAGAATCATACAGTGAGCTTCTATCCAGCTAAGATGTTTTTTTTTTTCTTCCCCTATGAAATCAGATCAAATCAACCTCAGTTTGGAGGGTGTGGAAGTGGAGGTGGGGGGAAAATCATTGCACCCTTGGCTGTTTGGTTGTAGCGTTAGTGATTTGTGGGAGGCATTTGTCTCTGAAGGATGCATACAAGCTAGCTCTAAAAGCTAACCTTTTGTCAGGGCTTTGTTTGGTATAGGCAGTTGCATACCGTGTTTAACCTTTCTTTATGAAACTGTCATTAACTGGCATGTTCTGTATGCTCAAGGGCAAAATACCATGTATGATCAAATAAAGCAAGTTAAAAGTGTTTGGATCTTGATATTAATACGTCTGTAGAGCTTTGAAGCAGTGACAAAAGATGATATGTACTAACACGAGGAGTGCTCCAAGACACACAGCAGTAGGTAAAAACAGCAAATGGCAAAATGAAGAATAGAGGTGAACACCATTTCTTCTTTAAAAAGGAAGTGGCAGCAGACCAAGACAGTGTTTTGGCCCCAGGTGATGAAGGTTAAACCACGCCAGAGTCTGTTCAGGGAACACACTGTCAGGAGGGCTTGTTTTTGAGTTTTTTGGCTTGCGTTTATACTTAATCCCCTTAATCGTTCTTTTCCCCCTTTGAACCTTTATAACTATGTATTTTCATCTTTTATTAATTTGTATATATTCTTGACAAATGTTGTTTTACGTTCATGTTTCCCCCACCGAATTCATGTGAGTAGAATTATATAAACATAAAATTAACCCTTTAAAAATGATCAGTCCAGTTGCATTTAGTACATTCACATCATGTAACCACAGCCTCTGCCTGGTTCCCAAACTCCCATCAACCACAATAAAGCCCCAGCCCGGTCAGCAGTTCCTCTCCCTTCTCCCTTATCTCAGCCCCTGGCAATCACCAGTGTGTCTTTCTATTTTCTTTCTTAAAGCATGCTGCCTGGCTTGTGGGATCTTAGTTCCCCGACGAGGGTTTGAACCCAGGCACTGGCAGTGGAAGCTTGGCGTCCTGGCCACTGGGCCACCAGGGAAGAGCCCTGCTTCCCATTTCTAAGGGTTTACCTATTTTGGATGGTTCTTATAAATGAAATTACCCAATATTGTGACCTTTTGTGTGTGTGCATGTGTTTTTGAATCAACTCTATTGAGGTTTAATCTCCATAAATAAAAGGCAGACATTTCCTTGTGGACTTTATACATATTTTTTTCCTGCTTGTTTTGCGTCTTTTGCATTTATTTACAGCAACCTCACGAGAGGCACTGTCATCATCTCCATCTTGCAGATGAGGACTGAGGCTCAGGGAGGCAATTATATTATCCTGCAGGCAGGATGTGACCAGGGCGTGGGCCAGCTCCAGAGCCCATTCTGCTGGCCACCGTTGCCTGCGTCCTTTCAGGTCTCTTACATGTGCAATTCCAGTGCCTGCCTTTTCCCACACAACAGTATGCTATCTTCCCACATTGACAAGGAGCGGCTATAAAATATTCTGCTATTGGCTTGTACCATGATAGAACTCTTTCCCCATTGATGGGGTGCACTTTTGAGATATTTCTATTTTTTGGTGTGCCATGAATCATACTGAAAGGGACATAAAGAACTAAAGACAGCTCTAAAGTTACATATGTTTTTATTCATTGTAGAAATAGAGCCAAACAAGGGGAACAAGCTAAGACACACACACAAAGTCTCCTCAGAGGTAACCACTGTAAACAGTTTTAAACATGAGTTTCTAATCTCTTTTATGCATTTTTTTAATAGAAGAAAAGAAAGGCCCTTAGGAGAAAGGATGATACATAAATGAAGTTTGTAATAGAAGGTTTACAGTCTATTGTGACCATCTTTTGTCTAATAACAGTTGATATTTACTAAGTGCTTAAAATGTGACAGACTGTTTTAAGTGTTCTTTACCATTTCACTGGCATCACATATAGAGTGTATGGTTCTTATTAGCACATGAGGACATTTGTTCATGTCTTAAATTCATATTGGACTCTAGCTTTTACTATCTTTTACTGTTTTTGAACTCAGCACTCTGATCTTATGATTTAATCATGCTGTGTTTACCTAGACATCGTTCCCGTCTTATCTCTTCCTCCAGCTCCACGCACAGGTCTGTAGGCAGACCCTCATTGTGCCCTCTCAGACCTGCGGGAGGAGTCACGGGGACGTATGTCTAGGAACGGGATACATGGATCACGGGAGGATGTATGGACTTAGACTCTAGATAGACCGAGGTGGATTCTCTCCAGAATGCCTATGCTGCAGTCTGCACTTCAGTGCTTTATGTTTCCTATGGTCTGGGAGTGTACTGCTTCATTCTGTGAATACACTTTGCATTGTGATTGCGTGCGTGAAGATTAGTCATGGCACAGGGATGAGATCTTCGGCGGCTCAGTGCTTTTTGAGACCTGCTTTGAACAGTTATCCTAGTACAACCTGTAAGCCTGGGCTTCCCTGGTGGCTCAGATGGTAAAGAATCTGCAATACAGGAGACCCAGGTCAGGTTCAATCCCTGGGCTGGGAAGATCCCCTGGAGAAGGAAATGGCAACCCCCTCCAGTATTCTCGCCTGGAGAATTCCATGGATAGAGGAGCCTGGCGGGCTACAGTCTATGGGGTTGCAAAGAGTCAGACACGACCGAGTGACTAACTTCAGACCTGTAAGCCCTCTTTATACATATAATCCAGGCCATCCTCTCCCCGACGCTGCCCCCCGGGCAGGTAGCTCAGAGAGAAGTGATTTTTCCCTAAGGCACAGGGTCAGGAGCCTTGGCCAGGTTTGCTGTGAAGTTGGGGAGCTGGGCTACTACAGAAGACTTCTTTCTGGAGGGCTAATTTTTTGGAAATCAAGGTTGGGGAGGAAGTCAATACCACCTTCCTGAAGGTAAGGTGGGGAGGGAACATTCTCACGAACAGTGAGTTTCAGTAACTTCCTTGTACAAACACTTAACTGAATGAAGGTATTAGTTTGGTCTGTTTGCTAAGCACAGGGTATTAGTCCTTCTCTGTAGAGTGAGGGCGTGTGACCTTCATGTTGAACTCAAAGCTTCTTTCTTTCACCTCTTCTGAAGTCGGGGAAAGAAGAGTTCTGGATGACTGAAGAGGTACTTTTTAAAGGGGCCATTGTGCTTCCCCTGGATAGTATTTTCAACTTGTGATGCCTCTTTCTTTCTAAGGAGTCCAAATGCATAGCGAGCAATTGGTCACCTTTTGCATAAGGTGTGGTCACGCTGGGTGGTTATCTTTAAGGACTTCTCCCGGCTCTGTGTCATCACCTTCACCCACTTCCTAATCATTGGTGCACAATTTGGTTTATACCAAGTTTATTCACAGATGCAGAACCAGTGAATGTTTGTGTCTAAATTTTACTTCCAGAACCCAGAATAGGAATATTTACACCAATGCACTGTCCAGAAAGAGGAGGTATTTGCACATATCTACAACGATAGGTTCTTTTTTTTTTTGACTGTTGCCCACTAATAATAATCAGTTTCCTCGGATGATCTACCTGGAGACAGAAGACAGCATGTTTTGGATGGTGCTTTATACTACTTATAACTTAGTAAAATTAAACAATATATATATTGAAAGGCAGATGCACAAAGTCACAATTTTAAGACAGGAATATTACTCTCTACATATTACCCAGAACTCACTGGTATGGAAGCTAAAGGGGCAGAGCATGGTTGAGAACGCAGAACTGCCGGCTTCTCTCTTCTTCCTAGGGTTGGTGAACTCTCTGTAAACTCTAGAACAGAAATGACCCTTGTGAACAGGTGTGCATGTGCGGTAAGTATCTGATGGGTGTGTGCTGACCAATAAATACTACTACTTTCTCTTGACTCATTTAGCTAAAATGAGGGCTGCTCCTTCTCCCTGCAACATAGGCTTGTGTTGAGCAATCCTGCCACGTTAAGTAATAGTCTTGAGACAGAATAGAGACATCGGGAGAGGGAACAGTTGTGCTTTGCCTTCTGGGTAAATCTAAGTTAAAACTTTCCTATTAACTAGATTTATCCCTACTTAGTAATCTTTTGCCTAGAATATTGAAGGTGCAAGATTTTTAAGTTGGCTTGAGAGGAACTGAACAGTTTGTTCAGTGGGATTAGATGACCATAGAGAGAATGGCTGATTAATTACCCTTCCTTTTAAATTATGTAATGCCTCCTCATGCTTGAAATTTCGATGGGAACATTTTCGCTTCATTTCAGAAAGGCCAGTGGAATAATAATTATATTGTATATCATATTATGTAGATTGCCTTTCAGATGAAAAGAAAACCTACCCTGGTGTTCCCACAGAAAACAAGGAAATTAAAGTTTTTTTTGCCGAGTGCAGATTTTAGATCCATTATTCAAAGTGTGACAGTTGCTTAACTGGTAGATAAACAAATGGAACGGCGTGTCTTGATGTTTTTGTGCAGCTTATATGATCTAGGAACTGGTAATGAAATTTGCAACACCTATAAGCTGGAAAAATTTTATGAGACCGCAATACATATGTTCTTTCATAGCTCTATTCTGAGCCAGCGTGTGTGGGCCCCTTTCAAGAAGGGGAGGGAAAATGGTGATAAATGACCTTTGAAGTGAACTTTTGATATTTGCGTTACAATTCTGTGGGTTTCAGCTTTTAATTTTTACAACTGTGGGCGATATTTGTGAAGAGTTTCCAGTATGTTCTGAGTAGTGGCATTCTGACCCTTAAAAAATGTAAAGCATATTTATTTGCCTATTTTATCTGTTTGGATGAGTTCAAGCTTGGCATATCCTTGCAGTAAGAGTGATGAGGGTGGGGAATTGAGATTTTTTTTTTCAGTTACGTTAGTTACTCATGGGAGGAGAAAAGTGTATATCTAAGTAGACATTCAGTTTCATGGTTGAGCCTTATTTTTTTCCCCCAAATACTTTTCTGGTGGTTTCTTGATTATTTCCATCATCCTTTTTAAAGGCTAACTTATTAAAACTCATTTGATTTTTGCTCAAGACTTTGATCACCAACAATAATAATTTGTCAAACTGCTTTAGTGCAATTTCTTCATCCAGGCCTGGGGAATGTAAAGGAAAGGGGCTGACCCTGAATGTTGAAACAGAGCAGGCAGGCTTCTCTGGAGTCAGGTGGAAGATGGTGGTGATTTGATTTTAGATGGATTTTTGGTGCCCTTGATATGTCCACTAAGCTTGTTCTCTCAGGTAAGCTGAGTGTTGAGGCTGGTCACAAACAACCCTGAACTCACAGGAGCTTAACACAACAGAAGTGCGCTTCTTGTTCTCAGAGGCTTCTGAGTCTGGGAGACGCTCCAGGTCAGCCGTCCTTCCTGCAGCAACTCAGTGCTCCAGGCTGCTTCAGTCCTGTGGCTCTGTCATCCGGTTGCTGCAGGACGGGGAGGGGCTGTCCTGCAGCGGGAACTTTGCTCTGCCTCAGCCGTGATGAGTGACTCAACACTGCCCACGTTTCACTGGCCCCACCGTTCACGTGGGCTTGTCAGTTGCAAGGTAACACAATGCTGTAGTGCTTAGAAATGAGAAATTGGTGACCCTTGTAACGTCTGTCACGTGGGTCTCAGAGGAGGGATTGGAACTAGATGTGAGGATTTGAGAGAAGCCATTGACAGCAAAGGAAAAAGGTGGAGTGAGTTCATAAGGGAACATGTGCAAAGAAGAGGTAGTTTTCCATGATGGTTTCTCTGCACGTGTCTTTCTTTACAACCTAGGCTGTGTATGCTGTCCTGAAAGAGTGTAAAGGTAGCTATTGCCACTGTCAAGAAAGTTAGAAAGTTTCTGTTGGTCCTTTTGGGTTTCTATGCTTTATTGATGTTGTCTGCCTCCTAAAGTGTACTTGTACCGGGTTGATTGATCATTTGGGGTGGTGCAGTCTGGTAGGTCAGCAGGTCCTTAAATCTTGATGACAGTTTATCTTGGCCAGAGTTTAGGCAGAAAGCTGGTAAAAATGCTTGTTACTACTATTATTACTAATCTCAGTGGGATTAGGAGAGGATTTGTGTGTGCTCTTACTCATATTAAACATTAAAAGGACACAAGTTTTCTATTATCTTTTTCCCCAAGAGTGTTCATCACTTGCCTTGATATCAGAGTGAAGGCGTACTTTGTTGTCTCACTAGGCAGTGGATATGATGTACTCCGTTGAGTTGCCAAAGCGCTGCTGCCAGTACCTTTTTGTTTGTGTGTACTTGTGTACACCTGGGACTTACCTTTCACTCATTGCTGAATCTGCTGCATCACCATCGTGGTGTAGTGCAAGTCACTGGTGTTCAATGAAAGGTTAAACTGATCCAAATGAAATAGAAGGGGAGCGTTACTTCTCTAGTTAGCATGTATATGTGTGTGCATGTGTGTGTATGTATGCATACACACATACGTGCATTTAAATATATGTGATTGTCACTGTTAATGTAATTGAAACTAACAAAAGAGGGAAAATAAACATTGAAAATGCAAATAGCATAAAACATAATCACTGTCATAAAGTAGCAATTCACCAGTACTCAGAGGACAACGCAGTATGACCTTGATCATTTATATCGCTGAGAAGGTGGCTTTCATTTCTCTGTGCTCAGCTGCTTACGAGGCTCATAGCATTCTGACTGGTTGTGCCTATGGGAAGGGGTACCTGGTAAGGAAAAAGAGAGGTGTCAGATGAATCTCTCCTGAAGCTGCACACTCGTTGTTCAGTCGCTAAGTCGTGTCCAACTCTGTGATCCCATGGACTGCAGCATGCCAGGCTTCCTTGTCCTTCACTATCTTCTGGAGTTTGCTCAAGCTTGTGTGCATTGAGTCAGTGATGCCACCCAACCATCTCATCCTTTGTCATCCCCTTCACTTCCTGCCTTCAATCTTTCCCAGCATCAGGATTTTTTCCAGTGAGTTGGCTCTTTGCATCAGGTGGCCAAAGTATTGGAACTTCAGCTTCAGCATCAGTCCCCCCATTGAATATTCAGGATTGATTTCCTTGAGAATTGACTGGTTTGATCTCCTTGCAGTCCAAGGGATTCTCAAGAGTCTTCTCCAATACCACAGTTTAAAAGCATCAATTCTTTGGTGCTCGGCCTTCTTTATGGACCAACTCTCACATCTGTGCGTGGCTACTGGAAAAACCATAGCTTTGGCTATATGGACCTTTGTCAGTAAAGTGATGTCTCTGCTTTTTAATATGCTATCTAGGTTTGTCATAGCTTTTCTTCCAAGGAGCAGGGGCTCATTAAGTGAGTGGATTTACCTGGAGTTATGCTTGTATTATAGACCTGACTCCTGCTGTCAGTGGAGTTGGTTTCCTTTCCTTTTAGAAGGACCTCCTTGGTCGTCCTGCCTCTACCTCCAGGGCATGGGCTTCCCTTGTGGCTCAGTTGGTAAAGAATCTGCATGCAATGCGGGAGACCCAGTTTGATTCCTGGGTTGGGAAGATCCCCTGGAGAAGGGAAAGGCTACCCACTCCAGTATTCTGGCCTGGAGAATCAGTCCATGGGGTCACAAAGAGTTGGATGTGCCTTTCACTTCACTTCACTTCTTCACTTCAGGATTAGCGTGTGAGTTCCCTCTCCCCTCCTTACATACCTCAGATTGATCACTGCCTTTGAACACTGGATCCTGAAAGACATCCTTACGAAAACTCTTGTTTTTCATTCCTTTGCTCTCTTTGGAAGTGAGTGAACTGTTGGGGGTCTGCCTTGTGGTCTGTAGCACTACAAAGTGTTAAGAAAGTACAGAGACCTTGGTGTGGTGAGGCAAGTACTCTTATTTCACAGTTAGGGGTCATGTGCTTAGCCCAACTGTCCCCCAGGGAATCAGTGGTCTTGGTCTCCTTCTCTTTGCTCCAGCACTGGGCTCATAAGGTGTCTCTTTTGTTTGTGCCAGTAAGTGTAGGTATCATGCTGTATGATGGGGCAGAGGAACACGTGTAAACATACCTACTGTGTGATTTTCTGGAGCCCAAGGAAGGCCCCTGTGAGGACACTGATATCCTGTGTTGTGACTGGGATGTGCTATACTTTGATGGCAAACCAGATGGATGTGATGGGACTAGTACTAGTGTATAAAATTGCAAATCCGCGTAAAAGGAAGTGAA
Organism: Neotragus moschatus; assembly: GCA_006410615.1. Taxonomy (NCBI): domain Eukaryota; kingdom Metazoa; phylum Chordata; class Mammalia; order Artiodactyla; family Bovidae; genus Neotragus; species Neotragus moschatus. The sequence goes on along the minus strand of SJYA01000393.1, from coordinate 505,013 downwards.
GTGAAGTGAAAGTCGCTCAGTTGTATCCGACTCTTTCTGACCCCATGGACTATACAGTCTGTGGAATTCTCCAGGCCAGAGTACTGGAGTGGGTAGCCTTTCTCTTCTCCAGGGGATCTTCCCAACCCAGGGATCGAGCCCAGGTCTCCTGTACTGCAGGCGGATTCTTTACCAGCTGAGCCACAGGGAAGCCCTGACTGCTAAAACACACTGCCTCCTTGTCTTGTCAAAAGTAGGGCTTATGGGGTTGTCCTCTACCGAGTTTGTTTGTTCAGATATCTGGTACTTAGGGAGCTGCGTGTCTATATTAAAAAACCCACAAAAATACAACTTATTTCAGTCCATGTAATTCTCAGTAGTAAGTAATTGAGATTTGGCTTCAGAGATTTTGTTTAAACTTTAATAAAGTAAATTTTTGATTGCAAAACAATACTTGCTCATTGAAGAAAAATTGGAAAATGTAGACAGGCACAAAGAAGAAAGTATAAGTCACTCATAGTCCTGTTTCCAAAAGAGAAAGCAATATTTTGGTATTTACTGTATATTCATAAAACTGGAATTACAATGTACATGGTATTTTACAACCTGTTACTTTTTATTAAAAAAAATATAGTATTAATTTGCCCTTGTCCTTACCTATTATTCTAGGGTAAATGCAGGGTTATTTAAAAATTGCCTTCAACGGTTTTTTATGAAAAAATTTCAAGCATGCAGCAAAGTTGGCAGAAATTTACAGAGAACACCCATATATTCGTCACCTGTATTTTACCATTAATACTGTACCATACTTATTTCATCACTTGTCCATCGCTCTACCTTTTCTGTCCATTTCATCAACCCATATTACTACCTGCCCCCTGCATTTCAGAGTAAATTTCAGTGCAGTGCGTTGCTTTTAACCTTCATAATTGTTTTTGGTTTACACCGATATTCAAAGGGATTTGTATTCTCTGAGCACACATGAAGGAGAGCGCAGACAGCACGCTGGGAGAATTGTGTTGCGGGTAGTGAGAAGGGACATCCAGGGATTTAAACTTGGCCTTGTAACAGAGTGTGCACCATAGCATCTGAGGTGGCAGATGAAGAACCGGGGAAAGGATCTCCATCCACCTCACTCGCCTGCTTTTATGCCTAAAGCCGACTTCATCGTGGGGACAGGCCACTGCTGCTTTCGCTTGCGGTTCTCTCTGCTGTCGGAGCCCCCAGCGCTGGGTGAATAGTGATCATGGATGGACGTGTTAGGAGGAAAAGCACTTTGGCTCCAGGTGGGGCGGTTGACTCCCAGCTGCCCTGTGGCCCCCGAACGCGCTTCCCTGTTTGCTTTTGCCTCCGACTCTGAGGGCAGAGTTTCTGTGGCCTTCCTGTTTGAATGACATGTTCTTTCTCTTGTTTAGGTGATGGTGGTGGAATGTTGAGGTGGGCACAAAACATTTCTGGCTTGTGTCTCTCCGACGCCTGTTTTTAAAGCTGTACAACCCAAGGGGCAAGGCCAGGAGTGACGACCTTGCTGTGTGCCATTCCCAGCATAGCACATCTGTGTGTGTAGGCCTTAAACACTGATCGCCAAGTAGCCTGTTCTGTTAAACGCTCCAGAAACCCTGTAGTTAGTTGTTCTACTCTGCAGGTGCTGCCTTTCACAGGCGTTGGTTCTGCAGACCTTGTCACCTTCTCTTGCGTTTGCTAGTGGCTGTGGGCCCTGGAGGGAGCAGGCTCTGTGCTTCTTCCTCCGCCTTCTTCTTTCCCATGTCACATTCCAGGGTGTTCAATCTCCGTGTCACGTCAGCACCGCTGAAAACGATAAAACGGTCTTGACACTGGTGACGGCTCTCACCTGTTCTTCCTCATAAACTCACCCGTAGCTCAACTGCTTCCTGGGAGCTGGGGACTGTGGAGCCCTGACTTTATGGCCCCACAAGCCATTCCCCTTCCCTTTTTTGTGGTCTTCATCTCTGCCTTCTTTTCTTTTCTTTAGGGCAGTTGATTCGTAGCACTTGTCCCAGGCACACCATCTGGTTTCTGAATTATCCAGTTTCCTAGAATTTTTTCCCTGCAGGCCATTTCAGTTCTCCCTGCCTGGGTTGGCTGGGACCTTGACTCCCGGAAAGAACAGCTGGTTTCTCTTGCACCCCCTCTGCTTTCTCTTCCCTCTGATTCAGGGGGGTTTGGCCCTCTTCTCCCGCCATCCTCAGTGTCTTCAGAGATCTTGGATTGTCGCAGCTGTGGAGGGCTGAGGAAACGCTACTCACCTCTTGAGGGTGGAGCCCAGGGATGCTGCTAGACATCCTACATCATACAGGATAGGCCCCCAAAGCAAAGAATTATCTGGTCTGCACGCCAGTAGTGCTGAGGCTGAGAATCCCTGCCCTAGATATAAAGGCGCTTTGGGGAAAATCTTCCCATCAGTGGCATTATGTGACCTCTGTGGCTCAGACGGTAAAGAACCCACCTGCAGTGCAGGAGACATAAGAAACGCAGGTTTGGTCCCTGGGCGGGAAGATCCCCTGGAGGGAGGGCACGGCAACCCACTCCAGTATCCTTGCCTGGAGAATCCCAGGGAACGAGGAGCCTGGTGGGCCACAGTCCATGGGATCGCCAAGGGTCGGACATGACTGAGCAACTAAGCGTGAGCATGATGCCAGTATCGCGTCGTCTCTTATCAGAAAGTTCATCTGTACATCCAACCTAAATCTCTCGTGCTTCAGTTAGTTGCTCTGAAGTGGAGGTGAAAATGTGTGCTCACCATCTTCCGAGTATGATCACACTCTCCCAAACTGATCTCAGTTAACTTTTAAAGTTTATTCTCTTGTAGCCTATTTTATCTCATTTTAATCTCTCGAGATGTTTTCCAAAACTTTCATGTATTATGTCTCTTACATTGTGGCACCTCAATCCAGAGGCAGTTTGGCGAATGCCACATGCGACGAAAGTGGTTATCTTTGAGGTAGAGCTGGTCGGGGTAGAGGAAAAGTCATGACCAACCTTGTAAATAACCTCTAGGAGAGTTTAAAAAAAGTTACTTCTGCTCATTAGAGGGAGTCCTTTTCCATGTAATGGACAGCAGGGTAAAAATCTTTACAGGGCCACATGCAAAAAGTGGGCCACAGGCCTCAGTTTTCTGAGCTGTAATAAGAGGATGAATACTTCATAGGGTTGTTGCAAGAGTAAAGTGACTGAGACTCTGTCTGTTTGAATAATCATGAGCACTTTGGGGTAAGTAGGGGCTTGTTTTAATTAACTTGCATCCGCGGTTTTCCTTGGAGAAGATACTCAAAACTTTGGGAGGTCTACAGACATAGTTTGAATTAGATGGTTGATTTCAAACTTTGTCATGCAGGGGAATTTCCAAAGGGTGTTCATTCAAGAACGTAGGTCCTCAGGTTAGAGCCCCAGAGATTCTCTCTGGGCGTTTGTCACAGTAACCCGGGTGCTTCTCATGTAGGTGGTGCACAGGTAACACTTGTCGAAATCCTGGCTTATGGCTACCAGGTGAGCCTAAAGGAGGAGCCCCACCTTCTCAAGAAGCCTGGTTCCAACTAGGTGTTTTCTGTTTCTCTGGGGCCATTCAGTTCAGTTCAGTTGCTCAGTTGTGTCCGACTCTTTGCAACCCCATGAATTGCAGCACGCCAGGCCTCCCTGTCCATCACAAACTCCCGGAGTCTGGGCCATTAGACAGAGAATAATCTTTCCAAGCTGTTTCAAGCAGGACAAAGCTGTTCTTTGTTTTTCCTTTTAATGATAACTAAAGGTGTCTTTGTGTTGGGGTGGTCACCTTGAACATTGTTTTGACTCAGAGTCGTAAGTCCCAGGCAGGGGAAGTCGCCTTGACCATTGACTGATGGGATTGTGCTTTGGGGTGGGGAAGGAGCAGGTTGGAGGGAGGTGGTGTTTATTCTCCACGGGGGTTTTGGAAGGCACTGGGGGAAAGAGAAGTGAGACATGGACAGGATTCCTCCCAGCTCCAAACTGCATTCCTTAAGGAATGGGATGAAACCGACCACGTGCCATCTGCTTGCAAACTGTTTGTGTCTAATGTATCTCTTCTTTCATTGCGTTATGCCTGGTGATCTAGAATATTGACCGCATTAGTTCTGTAAAAAGAGTTTCTTTCTGCAGCTGTGTTTCGAGGGTGGGAGGCTGACTCATGAAAGGACCCCTAATGACCAGGATCGCTAAGTCCTGAAATGAATGTTTGAAATTTCCTGACATGAGGACAGAACCAACATCCAAGGCCTGACCAGGAATATATTTTAGTGCTTCCTCTGTGCCACAGCTTTGGGTCTCTGTGTGTTCTCAGACCTCTTTCTGCGGGGTATGTTTTAGCCGCACTTTCAGTCAGGCACAACTTCTGGCTGCCAGCTGAGGTTTGGCCTCTGCAGTGTGGGCTGTGAATCCAAAACATTTATAAAGAAAACCTTGGAAGGAATTTTCGTCATTTATTTAATAAATGAAAGTGTGAGGTAGAAATCAAAAGTCAACTGGGAGTGTAGTTAGAAATGTAAACCATGTGAGATGTGCCTTTAAGGTTTAACATCTTTGCTGGAATCCCCTCCTCCCTACCCCCCAGAGCTCCCTTTAAAGTCCTGTCTGTTGGATTTAATGAGTTTGAAGCTGTGAAAATGAATCTTACATGGAAAGTATATAAACCAAAGAGTCAGGTTGCTCTGCCTTGATATTTTTCAATCCTGAATAAGATATTTGTTAAATAAGTCCTAGTTTCCCTGAATTAGCAGAAAATTGTTTTGTTTGATAATGTTGGGTGTCTGAGCCCATGGCAGGTAGACATTTCTGTGTATTTTATCATAATAAAACTAAATAGAGGACATATAATTATTTGTGAACTGGTACAATACTTTGGCCACCTCATGAGAAGAGTTGACTCATTGGAAAAGACTCTGATGCTGGGAGGGACTGGGGGCAGGAGGAAAAGGGGACGATAGAGGATGAGATGGCTGGATGGCATCACTTACTCGATGGACATGAGTTTGGGTGAACTTAGGGAGTTGGTGATGGACAGGGAGGCCTGGCATGCTGAAATTCATGGGGTCGCAAAGAGTCGAACACAACTGAGCAACTGAACTGAACAAAAATAAAAGTTGAATGTTTAATGGCAAAATATAAAAGACAAGAAAGAAGGGTTTGCGTCACTGAATAGCTTTTTTTTTTTTTCCATTCTAATTTTAATTAGTTATATCCTTTAAATCCATTTGGTTTTGAGTTGGGAGTGAAGTTAGATAGTAGTTGGGTGTGTGTGCTTCTTGTTAATTTAAAGTGTGCTGATCTCTTAGACTAATGGTATGGCATTTAGGATTTCCATGGATTTGGGTTGGAGGAGGTCTCATCAGTCATTACCTTTTTCCACTTCTTAAATATTTTGATATGGCTTTTGATATATAGATGAATAAAAGCATGGGAATGTTACTTTAAGGTTTGAGAGAGAAAGGAAGGTGAATGGAAAAAGAAACATTGTTTTGACAGCCGTATTTGGTCATTTTGGTCCTGTCTAGCGACTGTGAGGAATTGTAATGCTGATCAGATACCATCATGAAACATAATAAGACATCTAGATACTCTTAAAGCCTCAGCATTTCCAAGGCCCTGCTGACAGCTTAATTATTTCAAGCAGTATTTGATATGGCTGAATACCAATTGTCCAAAGAATTTGAACGTCCTTTTGGAGTCTTTGTCCATGGTGAACCCTGGCAGAAGATGTGAAAGTCTGCACGGACAGAATGTTGAGATGCAAGAGTTCACATTTCCTATTTCCCTTTACAAAGGAAAGAGCATAAAGTGGTGCTTCTCCACCAGTGGCTTTGAAATATGATACAGTTTGCAAAACTGAACAACGTCCTCAGTTTTCTAGGATGGCGTTCAGATTCTTCCAGGCTGGGATCTGATCTGTAGATGGCCATCTCTTTTTTCTCCTTCAGACATTCTTATGAAATGATTGGCCTCGTGAGTTAAGGATGGGGCTTGAAACTGTGGAGGAGGTGACCCTTGTGGTCTTCATGTCTGGAGAGAGTCTTCATTCAGAGGCTGCTGCTGGCCTCCTTTTAAAGCTGAGAACAGACTTTAGTGGTGTTAGCCTCTTGTCTGCTGAAGGGTATAACCCCATCAAGGATCAGGGTATCAAAGGACATGGGTCCTTTCTTTTAAGCATTTCCTGAAGCTGAAGCCCCTGAAGGTCACTAAAGCCCCTGAAGCCCCTGCCCCTCTGCTACTTTTAGCACTGCTAAAATACAGTGGCTCGTGGAGAATCTGGAGGACAGCTGGGAAGCTGTCAGTTGCGTGAGCTTGTTCCACCTTTTTAGGCATGCTTCGGGGAGTTAGGAATCCTTAAAGGAAAGACACCTTTAGAACACAATGCTGTATTTTCTGGGCTTCCCTGGTGACTCACTGGTAAAGGTGAGCCACGTTTACCATTCCCAGGTGGCACAGCTGCCAGTGGAGGAGATATGGGTTCGATCCCTGGAGAAGGACTATCCCCTCGAGAAGGAAATGGCAACCGCTCTAATATTCTTGCCTGGGAAATCCCATGGACAGAGAAGCCTGATGAGCTGCAGTCCGTGGGGTCACAAAGAATTGGACACGACGGAGTGACCAAACAACAACAGTGTTCTCTCTATATACAACATTTATCTCTGTGTGTATAGTTCTAAATTACCCTTACATATTTTAATGTGAACTATTTTAATGCACTATTCTTAAAATTTTTTTTTATTTAGTTATTTTTGGCTGTGCTGGGTCTTCATTGCTGTGTGGGCCTTTTTTAGTTGTAGTGAGCGGGGCCTACTCTCTAGTTGCGGTGCGTGGGCTTCTCATTGCAGTGGCTTCACTTGTTGCGGAGCACGGGCTCCAGGGTACTCGGGCTTCGGTAGTTGCAGCTCAGCAGTGTGGCTCCCAGGTTCTACAGCCCAGGCTTAGTAGTCATGGCACAGAGGCTTAGTGGCTCTGCAGCATGGAGGATCCTCCTGGATGAGGGATCAAACCCACATCTTCTGCGCTGGCACTCGGATTCTTTACTGCTGAGCCCCCAAGGAAGCCCAGTGTGGTACATTTCTTAAAACATTCAGAGAGGTGCCTCCTGCAGCATTTCATCTGTGGATTCTTACCTATAAGTACTCAGCCACCTAGTGAAAGCTAAGACTGGTGAAATTATAATGCAGAGAATGTGATGTCTCCTCCAAGTCCATATTCCATTCACTTATTAAAGAAAAAAGTACATACTCTATGGTGCAGGTTCAGCTAATTTCCTGTTGGGTTTGTGTATTATTCTTGTATCCTAGGTAAATAATCCCTAAATGAAATTGATGTATTTCTCTTTACTCATTTGATTTGGCAAATCATTGACAGATGAATGATTTTATAAGCAATTTAATGAGTTACTGAATTCAGCAGTTTTATAAGAGCCTTGAAATTTGTGCATTTGGCTTTGTTTTAGCTTTTATTTGCACAAAAGGTGAATTATCTCTTTGAGATTGTAAGATAGAACTGAGAGCAAAGAGAATTCATGTGCCCAATTTTAGGCTTAAAGGCAATAGTTTATGGCTCAGTAATATGTTGGGATGTTGTGTTGCAGCTAATATAATTATAAACATTTTAGAAACATGAAAAATGCTTATGATCTAATTCACAATGCAAATAGCAGAATACAGAGCTATAATTATTGTGACTATGCATGTGAATGCATATAAATGTGTGTATGAATAAGGATTAGACTGTAATATGTGACTATGAAAGTAGCTGTATCTGGATAGTGGGATTTTAAAAAAATTTATATTAAACACTCTTAGTCACTGTTGTTTAGTATGGTTTAATTTTAAAGGAATGATGAGAAAGAGCTTTCATTTGACTGGTTAGTTATTTCTTGTAAGCCTCCAAAAGTAGAAAAGTGAGATGGGAAAAATACGTTCAAATACCAAATGTTTTTGTTTTTTCTTTTGATTTTATAAAATGCTTCTTCATAGGAGGCAGCACCCACAAATATCCAGTTGTAAGAGATGACTGAAAAATTGTTTTTCCCCAGAACTGTCTCTCGAATGTGTAGAAACACCCCCCCACTCTTGCTGGCCTCTTCTCAGTTAGTAGATGGAGAATGACGGCAACTTGGCTTTTTTTTGTCTCTTTCCTCTGCATCCTCAGCCTTCTTGTTCTTCCTGTTAGAGGTTGATGGAGCAATGCATGGTAGCTCAGGGCTTTTAAATTGCCATCTGGAGTGAGTAGAATTTATTCTGGTGGACCGAGCAGGCCTGGGGTACAAGTTTTGAAAGGGTAAAGAGAGAATCAGGGTTCAGTTCAGTTCAGTTGCTCAGTCATGTCCGACTCTTTGTGACCCCATGAATCGCAGCAGGCCAGGCCTCCCTGTCCATCACCAACTCCCGGAATTCACTCAGACTCACGCCCATCGAGTCAGTGATGCCATCCAGCCATTTCATCCTCTGTCGTCCCCTTCTCCTCCTGCCCCCAATCCCTCCCAGCATCAGAGTCTTTTCCAATGAGTCAACTCTTCGCATGAGGTGGCCAAAGTACTGGAATTTCAGCTTTAGCATCATTCCTTCCAAAGAAATCCCAGGGCTGATCTTCAGAATGGACTGGTTGGATCTCCTTGCAGTCCAAGGGACTCTCAAGAGTCTTCAACACCACAGTTCAAAAGCATCAATTCTTTGGTGCTCAGCCTTCTTCACACTCCAACTCTCGCATCCATACATGACCACAGGAAAAACCATAGCCTTGACTAGACGGACCTTAGTCGGCAAAGTAATGTCTCTGCTTTTCAATATGCTATCTAGGTTGGTCGTAATTTTTCTTCTAAGGAGTAAGCGTCTTTTGATTTCATGGCTGCAGTCACCATCTGCAGTGATTTTGGAGCCCAGAAAAATAAAGTCTGACACTGTTTCCACTGTTTCCCCATCTATTTCCCATGAAGTGATGGGACTGGATGCCATGATCTTCGTTTTCCGAATACTGAGCCTTAAGCCAACTTTTTCACTCTCCTCTTTCACTTTCATCAAGAGGCTCTTTAGTTCCTCTTCACTTTCTGCCATAAGAGTGGTATCATCTGCATATCTGAGGTTATTGATATTTCCCCCAGCAATCTTGATTCCAGCTTGTGTTTCTTCCAGTCTAGCATTTCTCATGATGTATTCTGCATATAAGTTAAATAAGCAAGGTGACAAATACAGCCTTGACGTACTCCTTTTCCTATTTGCAACCAGTCTGTTGTTCCATGTCTAGTTCTAACTGTTGCTTCTTGACCTGCATACAAAATTCAGTGATGACCAGAGTAGAGGTGATACATATTTATTTTTAGTGCTTCAGTGTTTCCCCTCCCCAGATAACCTCTAATCCATCAGCACTCATCCTAGCTTATCCTTATTTGGTCTCTGAGCATTTATGGCAACTCCAAGTCTTGCCACATCTACTCTTTCTTCACTTGTAGCTGTGTCTCCACAGAGGAGCCAGAGTGAGCTTTATAAAATGTGAGCCAGATCATCCAGTTCTTCTTTTCAAAATCCTCGAGAGCAGTTACTTTGGTTCACATGTCTCTCCTTGTGGTCCCTGCCTACCATCTGAGCATCCCTTTTCCCATCCGCCTTCTTGGTCCGCAAGCGTTGGTTTATACTGCCTCTGTATAGTCAAACAAAGCTCTCCAAACTCATCCCTGCCCCAGGCCCTTTGCAGGTGCTGCCCCTCCTGGCACCTCTGCCCACAGATCATAGTGTGGTGACTCCTTCTTGTCCACCCAGATGTCAGCACCTTGGAGAGGCTCCCTTGACTGTCACATCTCCAGGACTCTACCCACCAATCGATATTACACACGTCTTTCATAGCACTTACCACAAAATAAACTTATGTCGTTCATAGATTTTAAAAAATCTAGCCCCCACCCCCATTAAAATGTAAACTCTAGGAAGGAGGCACTTTTTGCCCTCTGCCTCCAGCTCCTCAGCTAGTGCCTGGCACGTACGGGAAGCTCAGTAGAATCTGTTGAATGAATAAACACGTACATGTTCTCTGTCCTTATATGATTGTGTGACCTATAAATAGAAGTTCTTTCCAGCTCCGAGATGCTGTTCTTCTTCATGTGCTGAAGGCATTATTACAACTGTTATTAAATCCTAGTAGATCAGGCTTTCGGTTGCTGCTCCTCTCCCCAACCCCCACTGGTGGTGGAGTTGTTATACGTATCTGTCCATTTTATTCTTACTGGGACTGGATGGAGTAAAACAACAAAGTGAAGCTAACTGACACATGAGGAGATTGAATCTGAAACTTGGGCCTTTTGGGGATTTTGGTCCACATACTGTGGGCCTGAAGGCCTGTCCATTATCACCAACAGGTTTTTATTAGGCATAGGAGGGGCTATCTTGGTGGTGAACAAGGCTAATCAAGACGGTAGTTAACTGCCTTCTGAGAGCTTGGAGGTTAACGTAGAAATGCTGCTGCTGCTGCTAAGTCACTTCAGTCGTGTCCAACTTTGTGCGACCCCATAGACGGCAGCCCACCAGGCTCCCCCGTCCCTGGGATTCTCCAGGCAAGAACACTGGAGTGGGTTGCCATTTCCTTCTCTAATGCATGAAAGTGAAAAGTAAAAGTGAAGTCGCTCAGTCGTATCCGACTCTTAGCAACCCCATGGACTGCAGCCCGCCAGGTTCCTCCGCCCATGGGATTTTCCAGGCAAGAGTACTGGAGTGGGGTGCCATTGCCTTCTCCAAGGTAGAAACGTTAGTTAACCAAAAACTTGACAGCAAATACATAAAACTAAATACTTCCTATCATTTGTCAAGTAAATGAAACAGAAAAGAAATAAAGAGGTTTATCTATTAAAAGATCAATTTAACAAGCACTTATTAATCCAATTCAGCCCAGCTCTTAAAAAAGGTAATAAATGAGTGACTACAAGACATATTAAAACTCATGTCATCCTAAGTGGATCTCCAAAGAATACACATCTGCTTTCAGTTAGAGATACTGTATGGATATGAGGATCTGTGCAGCAGGCTGTAAGAAAGTTGAACAGTTAATATGTGTAGCAATTCTTTTTCTTAAGTAATCTGTTGAATGTCAACATTCTATTGTTATTGTAAAGACTAATCATTTAATGTGCCTGCAACTAGGGGTGAATAAAAGCAGTTATGGCGATCTGGCTGTTTACCTTTGTTTACTGTGTATACTTAGTTAATGATAATATTTGAGAAATTATGTTTTCTGGATTAATAAATTTCCAGACAACTGAAGCCCAACCTAGTTTCAGCCAGAGTTGCTGGAAATAATTCTAAGTTTGATTACACTTTGTTTACTGAGGCGAGGAAGCAGAATTGTCCTCATCTTTTGCGATGAATTTCTGAAAATATACCTAAAAAATGCTAAACTTATGTGTTAAGGGGAGGAGTGTTGAATCTTCATTTTTGAAGAACTAAATAAGCATAACATTCATAAATGTGGATCCTTGGAAAGGGATTTGTTCCTTCTGGTCTCTTGTAGGCTGGGAGCCCCTTCCCCACACTGGTCCTTCTTTTTTTTTATTTTTAAATTGAAGTGTAGTTGATTTTTAACATTATGTTATTAATGGTTTCAGGTATTCAACAGTGATTCAGTTATATACACATATATGTAGATGTGTGTGTATAAGTATGCCTGTTATCTATCTATTCTTTTCTTTATACATATTGAGCATTGTTCCCTGCACTATAGAGTAGGCCCTGGTTGCTTATCTATTTCATATATGCAAGCGTGCAAAGTCACTTGAGTCATGTCCAACTCTGTGGCACTATAGACGGTAGCCTACCAGGCTCCTCTGCTCATGGGATTCTGCAGGCAAGGAGCAGGTGGCCGTGCTCTTCTCCAGGAGACCTTCCTGACCCAGGGATTGAGCCAGTGCCTCCTAGGACTTCTGCATTGGCAGGCAGGTTCTTCACCAGTAGCACACCTTAGTCTGTATATGTTAATTCAAAACTCCTAATTTATCCCTGCCCCGTACTTCCCCTTTGGTACCATACGCTTCTTTTCTGTGTCTGTGGGTCTATTTAAGATTCCACATGAGTGATGTCATATGATATTTGTCTTTCTCTGACTTACTTCACTTAAGGTGATAACATCTAGGTCCATCCATGTGGCTGCAGATGGCCTTGTTTCATTTTTTTCATGGCTGAGTAATAGTCTGGTGTGTGTGTGTGTGTGTGTGTGTGTGTGTGTGTGTGTGTATACACACATATATACGATATCTTCTTTATTCATTCATCTGTTGATGGACATTTAGGTTGCTTCCTTGTTTTGGGTATTGTAAACAGTGCTGCAGTGAACTTTAGGATGCATGTATCTTTTGCAATTAATTGTTTTTCTAGATATGTCAAGCTGGTCCCTCTTGTCCCTGACTTCCCGGGCATCTGCTTTCCCATAGCTCATGCTTCCCTCCCCATCCAGCCACAGGGGACCAGGAAGTGGGTCAGGCAGATTCTAAACTTTCTACTCCCTTATTAGGAGGTGAGTACTTAGAACCTTTGGGGTCAGTTTGGGGAAACTGTGTCCTCTCAGTTCAGTACAGTCACTCAGTCTTGTCCAACTCTTTGCAACCCCATGGACTACAGCATGCCAGTCTTGTCCATCACCAACTCTCAGAGCTTGCTCAAACTCATATGCATAAAGTCAGTGGTGCCATCCAACCATCTCATCCTCTGTCATCCCCTTCTCCTGCCTTCAATCCTTCCCAGCATCAGGGTCTTTTCAAATGAGTCAGTTCTTTGCATCAGGTGGCCAAAGTATTGGAGTTTCAGCTTCAACATCAGTCCTTCCAGTGAACATTCAGGGTTAATTTCCTTTAGAATTGACTGGTTTGATCTCCTTGCAGTCCAAGGAACTCTCAAGAATCTTCTCCAACACCACAGTTCAAAAACATCAATTCTTTGGCGCTCAGCTTTCTTTATGGTCCAACTCTCACATCCATACATGACTACTGGAAAAACCATTTCTTTGACTATATGGACCTTTGTTGATAAAGTAATGTCTCTGCTTTTTAATATGCTGTCTAGGTTTGTCATAGCTTTTCTTCCAAGGAGCAAGCATTTTTAAATTTCTTGACTGCAGTCACCATCTGCAGTGATTTTGTAGCCCAAGAAAATAAAGTCTATCACTGTTTCTATTGTTTCCCCATCTATCTGTCTTGAAATGATGGGACCAGATGCCATGATCTTCGTTTTTTGAATGTTGAGTTTTAAGCCAGCTTTTTCACTCTCCTCTCTCACCTTAATCAAGAGACTATGTAGTTTCTCTTCGTTTTCTGCCTTAAGGGTGTTCATCTGCATATCTGAGGTTATTGATATTTCCCCCGGCAATCTTGATTCAAGCTTGTGCTTCATCCAGCCCAGCATTTTGCATATAAGTTAAATAAGCAGGGTGACAATATACAGCCTTGACATACTTGACATACTCATTTCCCTATCAGAACCAGTCTGTTGTTCCATTTCTGGTTCTAACTATTGCTTCTTGACCTGCATACAGGTTTCTCAGGAGGCAGGTGAGGTCGTTTGGTATTCCTATCTCTTTAAGAATTTTCCACAATTTGTTGTGATCCACATAGTCAAAGGCTTTAGTGTAGTCAGTGGAGCAGAAGTAGATGTTTTTCTGGAACTGCCTTGTTTTTTCTATGATCCAGTGGATANTGCATACAGGTTTCTCAGGAGGCAGGTGAGGTCGTTTGGTATTCCTATCTCTTTAAGAATTTTCCACAATTTGTTGTGATCCACATAGTCAAAGGCTTTAGTGTAGTCAGTGGAGCAGAAGTAGATGTTTTTCTGGAACTGTCTTGCTTTTTCTATGATCCAGTGGTCTCTGGTTCCTCTGCCTTTCTCTAAATCCAGCTTGAACATCTGGAAATTCTTCGTTCACATACTATTGAAGCCTGGCTTGGAGAATGTTGAGCATTACTTTGCTAGCATGTGAGTAATTGTGCAGTAGTTTGAACACTGTTTGGCATCGCCTTTCTTTGGGATTGGAATGAAAACCGACCTTTTCTAGTCCTGTGGCTGCTCTTGAGTTTGCCAAATTCCTGGCATGTTGAGTGCAGCACATTCACAGCATCATCTTTTGAAATAGCTCATCTGGAATTCCATCACCTCCTCTAGCTTTGTTCGTAGTGATGCTTCCTAAGGCCCACTTGACTTCACATTTCAAGATGTCTGGCTCTAGGTGAGTGATCACACCATTGTTGTTACCTGGGTCATGAAGATCTTTTGTGTATAGTTCTTCTGTGTATTCTTGCCACCGCTTCTTAGTATCTTCTGCTTCTGTTAGGTCCCTACCATTTCTGTCCTTTATTTTGCACATCTTTGCTTGAAATATTCCCTCTCTAATTCTCCTGAAGAGGTCTCTAGCCTTTCCCGTTCCATTGTCTGGAGAAGGGAATGGCAAACCACTTCAGTAATCTTGCCTTGAGAACCCCATGAACAGTATGAAAAGGCTGTGTCCCCCATGCGTTAGCAATTCAAGAGGGGTCTGTGGACCAGGTGTATCATATGTGTCACTGGGAACACAGAATCTTAAACCCCACCCCAGAACTGTGTCAGAATCTACATTCTCACAGGGTGTCCAGGTGACCTGCACATCTTCTTAATTCCTGTATAGTCCTCATCTTTGGCTCCAAGAATGAGAGGGCAAGGTGTCCTGAAGTCCTGCCAGGCCCGACTGGTGAGAGGGGGATCCTGCAGGAAGACCTGAGTGGTAGGGCTGGTAGAGGCAGGGGCCGACGGCATGCTGCTGCTTCCGTGGGTCACTTCCCGGGACTCTTCTTCAGCCTCCTGCTCATGTAGCTATGCTCTCAGGCCCTCATGGGCTCCCAGCACACTGCTCTCCCTGTGTCTCTTCTGCTGTCAGTCAGACTGCCCGCAGCATCATCTTCCTGCTGCTGGGTGAGACTGCGGCAGGAGAGAGGCAGGGGACGCCCTCTCCCTGTAGGGGTGCCTGTACTTCCCCTTGGGTGGTGTAGCTTGGGGAGAACCTCAGGTGACCGAGGAGACCAGTTATGAGTGAAGTCAAATCAGACAGAAAGATGGGGAGCAGGGGTGGCCTTAGTGAAATGGACTTTTTTCCTTCTGTCCTTGAGCTAGGAGAAAGCAGTTTCTTGCTGCTTCATGGGTGTGGTAGCCAAGAATATTTAATTATTAGAGGAGTGGAGCTGGAACAATGAATCATTTCCCTCCAC
The DNA here is from genome assembly GCA_006410615.1 of Neotragus moschatus. Lineage (NCBI taxonomy): Eukaryota > Metazoa > Chordata > Mammalia > Artiodactyla > Bovidae > Neotragus > Neotragus moschatus. Next base: position 489,820 of record SJYA01000393.1, on the reverse strand, counting down.
ATAATTTTCTGTATACCCAGTCGCTGGTATCAAGACTACCAGGAGTCAGGTTTGGCAAGGTGGGGTTGAGAAGAAGCAGGCAGGAGCTGGGGCTCCGAGCGAACAGAGGTGACCTCAGGGAAGGGGATTTTGCTCAGCTTGTAGTCGGTCTTGTTTTAGTTTCCATCCAGGTATCTGGGGTAATCATACTGGTGAAAATATTCACTGTCAAAACACAAACACTTTAGTGCCAGGCATGTTTCTTTGTATTGTTACATTTGTGTGTATTGTCTCATTTAATATTTACAGTCATCTCGTGAGGTACACACATAACTGCTGCCATTCCCTTTCTGTAATTGAGAAGAATGAGGCACACGTGCCCAAGCAGCTTGCCCGAGGTCTCATGGCTGGTTGGGCTGTGTGGCTAATTCTGGCTGCTCCTAATTGCTACATGACCAGGAAGACACAGAGTGGGGCCATGTTGGGCATGGAAGTACAGAGTGAACCTTTGAGGAGGGTTAGATGTTAAAACAGAGAAGGCGATGGCACCCCACTCCAGTACTCTTGCCTGGAAAATCCCATGGGCAGAGGAGCCTGGTGGGCTGCAGTCCATGGGGTCGCAAAGAGTCGGACACGACTGAGTGACTTCCCTTTCACTTTTCACTTTCATGCATTGGAGAGGGAAATGGCAGCCCACTCCAGTGTTCTTGCCTGGAGAATCCCAGGGACGGGGGAGCCCGGTGGGCTGCTGTCTCTGGGGTCACACAGAGTCGGACACGACTGAGCGACTTCCCTTTCACTTTTCACTTTCATGCATTGGAGAAGGAAATGGCAGCCCACTCCAGTGTTCTTGCCTGGAGAATCCCAGGG
>SJYA01000393.1:474727-487017 GCA_006410615.1 Neotragus moschatus | reverse complement strand
AGTCGGACACGACTGAGTGACTTCCCTTTCACTTTTCACTTTCATGCATTGGAGAGGGAAATGGCAGCCCACTCCAGTGTTCTTGCCTGGAGAATCCCAGGGACGGGGGAGCCCGGTGGGCTGCTGTCTCTGGGGTCACACAGAGTCGGACACGACTGAGCGACTTCCCTTTCACTTTTCACTTTCATGCATTGGAGAAGGAAATGGCAGCCCACTCCAGTGTTCTTGCCTGGAGAATCCCAGGGGCGGGGGAGCCTGGTGGGCTGCCGTCTATGGGGTCGCACAGAGTCGGACACGACTGAAGCGACTTAGCAGCACAGCAGCAGATATTAAAAAGGGCCATGAGAGGAGCTGTATTTGTGAACAGGGTGAAACGAGAATTGAGACAGAGCTTCTGTCAGGGGGAGCTTGGAGTAGACCCATCTTCTGGAGCTGATGCACGTCATACTCCCTTGGCTCCTAATCAAGTGGCTGTCTCTGAGCGTTAGACATACCTTTCTAGACCTTGTCTGGTACCCGGCAAACCGTGTTCCTCCTCTGCCTGCTCTTCCCTGTTAAGCTTTNCGTGAGAGGAGCTGTATTTGTGAACAGGGTGAAACGAGAATTGAGACAGAGCTTCTGTTAGGGGGGGCTTGGAGTAGACCCATCTTCTGAGCTGATGCACGTCATACTCCCTTGGCTCCTAATCAAGTGGCTGTCTCTGAGCGTTAGACATGCCTTTCTAGACCTTGTCTGGTACCCGGCAAACCGTGTTCCTCCTCTGCCTGCTCTTCCCTGTTAAGCTTTGCTAATTGGGGGTGCTGGGGGACTCTGGAAGGCTGGAGGAGGGAGAAAGGACATACGTCATCCTGCTTGCTTCTGGTTCTTTTCAGCTTCCTTCCAGAAAGGGTCTTTCTCGCTCTAGCAGCAGCTGGTTCCATCCTCCAGCTCTTTCTTTGTCCTGGAACCAGCCTCCTGGCATCCCTCAGAGATGCCCATACCAGCCAGTCTTCAGATGTTGACCTCCCAGCCCACCGTGGACCCTCACTGAGAAGCCCTCCTTGGAGCCCCTGAGGTGTCAGCCCCTGTCCCTCCGACGTCTGGATCCCAGCTCTGTGGGTCTCCTCCTCTGAATTGTCAGATGCTGATAACCCCATCCCTCCTCTTTGATTTTCCTGGCTCTTGTGGACGAAGCTGCTTCCTGCAGTTACTGTGTCCCTGATGCCTGCGGAACCAGTTCCTTATACTAGATAATACCTGTTACAAGATTTAATGTACCTGATTTTCCTAACTGGCTGCTTGCTGATAAAATTTCCCAAGACCTGGTGTCCTGGCTGTGGAGGGGGCAGAGATGCCTACACCCAGGATCCATGGTTTTCAAATTTAAGGATATAAAGAAATTGCTAGAGAAGCTTATTAAAAATGCAGATTCTAGTCTTTTATTTTCAGTAATTCTGATTCAATAGATTGGATATAGGCTTAAAAATCTGCTTTTTGAATAGATACACACTACTGTATAGAAGATAGATAGGCAACAAGGACCTACTGTATTGCACAGGGAACTATATTCAGTATCTTTTAATAATTTATAATGAGGAAGCAAAGAGTCGGACATGACTGAGCATGTGCAGACACACAAATGGAAAAGAACCTGAAAAAGAATACATCTATATAACTGTACACTTTGCTGTACACATGAAATGCTGTAAATCAACTATACTTGTAGTAAATAAATCAGTTCATCATGAAAAAAGAATCTGCATTTAAACATCTTTGATATTTCTGAGATGAGTTCAGGTATTAATTACTGTGTCTCACAGGCTTTCAAAGAAATCTGCTGAAACTCAGGACTTCTCATGGGGGCTCTTTCTTGGATAAGAAGTGAGACTTAGAAACAGACTTTACTTGTATTTTAACAATAGGCTGGGGGCTATGGATGTGGTAAGTTTAAACCAAGGGGCTGCCCCCAGGTTGTACCCTGACCCCTGGAGGCTGAACACCAAATCATTGTTCAGCCCAACGAGTTGTGATTCAATCAGCTGGAGAGAGGAGATTTCCCCCTACTCATTATCCACTTGGCCAGGCCTTGGGCTCTAGGTCAGCACCCAGTGAGGGGCATGCCTTTTTGTTATTTATACGAAGGCAACGTGTCCATGACTGAGATGGTTAAGTGGTACCAACTTTAGAGTAGATACTGGCTCTTCTTTTTGCATTTAGAGCTATTCCCACTTTGGGGGGCTTTAAGGTTGGAGCAGTAAGAAGCTGGAGACCAGGAGACCACCCCCATACCATGTTGAAATGCTGTTTGAGAACCAGGATACTCGCATCTCTTAGCCTTTACCAAGTGGGTGTATCTGTTTATCTGGGTGAATAGTGGTGGACATTCTTTTGTGAAATGTTGGCTTCTATTTCGTTGATTTAATCGGTGAAACGAGTGGGTTTTGCTGGGAGGAGTTGCTACCCCCTTAGAGAAGAACAGGAAGCTTTTCAGTGTTGCCGGATCATGGGGCTTTGAGTTTGCAGGGGGCGAGGACTTCAAAGTGACCTTTTACTGAGTGTAAAAATCCAGCTTGCTCTGTAGGAATGTGGAGTCCAGGACTCTCCCGGAGTCCAGGGCCTGATGCCGCGTTTCCTAAGATGTATTTGGAGGATTGTCATCAGCCCCTGTTTGTCACCTCTCTATGGTGCGAGGTGTTTTGTATCACCTCTTTTCATCAAGTGGAATCACTGAAGGCCCTACCCTATTTTAGCCTGCCTCATTTTGGATGGTATCTGTATGCTGAGTAGGGGCCAGGGGATCCAGTTTGTAAAAATTGAGGGCCCCAGCCTATTCTAATGGAACATTGCCGTTCGGTCTGCGCTTTCCTGTGACACTCGATGCCAGAATGGAAAGGGATGTTCTGCAAATCAGAAATGCCTTCAGGCAGATGGCTTTGCTAAGCTTGTTCCTTGACATTAGCTGCCAGGTCCTCCAACCACTACCTACTTACAAACGCTGGCAGTGAGCAGATTGAGTGAAAATGCTCTGCTTTCTTGCCTCTGGGTTATACAGCCTATCTGGGCCTAGACCCCTTTGTATCCACCCAGCTTCGAGCACAGCTACATAGTAGTCTAGAGTTGGACCATAAAGAAGCCAGAGCACTGAAGAATCGATGCTTTTGATCTGTAGTGCTGGAGAAGACTCTTGAGAATCCCTTAGACTGCAAGGAGATCCAACCTGTCAATTCTAAAGAAAATCAGCCCTGAATATTCATTGTAAGGACTGATGCTGAACCTGCAATACTTTGGCCACCTGATGCAAAGAGCCAACTCATTGGAAAAGACCCTGATTCTGGGAAAAATTGAGGGCAGGAGGAGAAGGGGTGGCAGAGGATGAGATGGTTAGATAGCATCACTGACTCAACGGACATGAATTTGAGTAAACTCTGGGAGATAGTGAAGGACAGGGAAGCCTGGTGTCTACAGTCCATGGGGTTGCAGAGTCAGACACAATTTAGTGACTGAACAGAACAGAACACCTCCCTTATTTATCTTGTCAACCCAAGGAGAGGTTGATGTGTGTTTCATCCACTTAGCAAGCAATGATTGAGTATCTCCTGTGTTCCAGGCAGGGGCCTCAGTGGAAGGGTTGGTTCTAGAGTCCTAAGGCTGTCATGTTAAGTGCTGAGACGAGGCTGTACTGGGTCCTTGAGAGCAGAGAGGAAGTGACTAACTCTGCCTGGAGTTGTTAGAGAAGGCAGTGTCTGAAGAAATGATTCATACCTAACCCCTGGGGTTGGGTTGTCAACCCTCCCCAACCTCCGTCACCCCATCAAAATAGGATGATCTTTTTCTTAGACAATGAATACACATTCATGGACAGAGAGAGCCTATGTTTTACTCTACATTTCCTGTTGGTTACTGTCAGCATTAGAACTTGAACCTTGAAGTGAGTGCTTTTTAGAGTGCAGCTGTTCCCCTTATCCACAGAGGATATTCATTTCCAAGACCTCCAGTGGATGCCTGAAACAGCAGACATAGTACCGATATATATATGTATATATACACACACTCACGCTGATTTTTCCTTTACTTACCTACCTATGATAAAGCTTAAATTATGAATTAGGTACTGTAAGAAATTAGCAGTAATAAAATAGAACAATTACAGCAATATACCGTAATAAAAGTTAGGTGAGTGTAATCTCTCTCCCTCTCGCAATATCTTAACAGCTTAATGCCTTTTCCGCCTTAAGTAAATACTTGGCATGCCCTGTGGTGGCAGTCTGAGGTGAGACAGCGAAATTAGCACAGATTTCTTTTTCCTTCATGATTTCACAGATGGAAGATTGCTTCTTACCATATATCTTAGCAGTCTCTGCAACATGATTTTTTTCTTATGCAGTTGAGAACTTTCGCCTTTTCGCTTGAAGAAAGCACATGACAGCTTGTCTTTGGCAGACCCAAATTGCAGCATCACTGCTCCTGCTTTGGGAACATTTTAAGTAAAATAAGGCTTTACCTGAACACGGCACTGTGAAACCTTGGCAGTCGATCTGATGACGGAGACGGCTAGGTGATTTACGGGTGGGATATGCTGGACAAAGTGATGATTCAGGTTGAGGGTGGGATGGATTTCATCACATTGACCAGAATGGCGCAGAATTTAAAACTCCCAAATTGTTTATTTCTGGAATTTTCCATTTAATATTTTCTGACAATGATTGACCTTGGGCAAATACCATCACAGAGAGGGAAACCACAGAAAAGGGGGGAAATGACTGTAACTGTGCTTTTTTTTAAGTGGCAAGCAGTCATATTTAGAGTGATTCTTTTATCTACTGTGTTTCTTTAAGAAAACCAAAAACGTCTAGGAGTGACTAGGAGTGAATTGCAGTATCAATCACATTGATTGAGACGCACATCAGAGCTTAATACTTAACAGCTTCTTATCCTGTACATACCACTCCTCTTTAGTCCTGCCTAGACTTTACCTGATTGAGTTATGTCACAATTTTCACAATTTTCTTTATGTTAGATAATCCCAGTCTGGCTTCTGAGTTTAGTAAATGTAGAGAATTGTGTAAATTTTTTAAAAAAGATTAATTGTTGCTTTAGGTGTAGCTTGAGGTCCAAGGTGTGCATATGACATTAATTCCAATTTGATTCCACACACCAGTTTCCCTCTATCTTCCCTGCAATCAGAGCCCGGGGTGCCTTTTTGTTTTTCTGTGGTTATTATCAGATGGTTCTTGCTGAGCTGCAGGTAAGCCTTGCTTTTCTTTGGTGAGATCTGTGACCTCTAAAGGTTTTAACAAACTAGGCTTTCCCAGTGAAGGTAGTTTATCCAGGTCAGTGGTGAAAGGCAAGTTCATTCACTGAGTAGCCATTTCTCCACCTCACCCTGTTTTGTTTTTAAAATACTTTTGTTTATTTATTTTATGTTCTGCCTGTGCTGGGTCTTCGTGGCTGCACAGGCCTTTCTCTGGTTTTGGCTAGCGGGCTACCCACTGTAGCAGCTTCTCTTGTTGCGGAGCATGGGCTCTAGGGTGTATGGGCTTCAGTGGTTGCAGTGCGGGGCCTCGGTAATTGTGGCTCCTGGGCTCTAGAACACAGACTCAATGGTTGTGGCTTCTGGGCTTAGTTGCTCCTCTGTATGTGGAATCTTCCCAGACCAGGGATTGAACCCCTGTTTCTTGCATTGACAGGCAGATTTTTTAGCCACTAGGAAACCCCTCACCCTGAGCTTGATGATTTTTTATAGTGAGCTCTAAATCTCCTCTCACAATCCCAGAAAGAGAGTATACTCACTGGTTCTTTGGACAGAGGCAGAAGGACATAACTCAACCAGCTTGGCTGTTACACAATCCAGGTCACTTAGGAAGGTTACCTGTTTGTAGTTACTGTGAGAAATGCGGCTTTGCTGTGCCTGGCCCCTGTACCTGACAAGCCAGCAGTAACATCTGTTCTGCGAAAGAATCTGTCCACCAAATGGCACCTAACCCTTGTCTCACAGTTCCTGTTCTTTGTGTTTGGGGAGTTTGTGTTTACTGTGTGTTTTCTTTGTGGTTACTGTGCCTGGGTTCCTTTCACAGAGAACGCCTCGAACCACCAAATAGCACTGGTAGTTTTTTCTTTGTGTGAGCTAGCGGGATAAGGTGGATGGCAACGTGGGTGAGTACATTCACACATGATGTTGAAACATACAAAATGTGACCATTTTGATCTAGAAGAATGACAATTTCATATATGTAACTGAATAATTTGAAATTTGTACCCTTAGGTAAGAAAGGATACATTTTTGAAGCCAACTAGCATTAACCCAGGGAGGCAAATACAGCCTGTGGTAAGCTTTTATATCACTCACAATATTGTTACATTTTTACACATTAGTCGCTAACCTTAATTCAGGAGCTCTCACACAAAATTTTGGATTTGCAGCTTTTCTGCCAGAGTCGCAGTCTCGCCCCGCCCGGTTGGTGATGTCACCTGGTGACAGTGGGCCAGGGGAGAGCGGCAGCTGTGTCCCCGTGGGGCTCATGCGTGTGCCCATTCATACCCCGGCCAGCTGCTGACCCTCATGTGATCTGACCTGATTGGCCTCCTCTTGGACTATGAGGTTGCTCATGTGATTATAAACAGAGCACCTTGAGTAAGATGGATAAAGAGATTTGAAAGAAATTATCAGCTGGACCAAAGTCATTTGTTGTATTTACTGCACACCAACAGCCAGCCTCTAAAAAGAACGCCTGATACAGCTCTGGACTCTTTGCCAAGAAAGACAGCTAAGCAAGCACACTTAACGAGCTCGCTCGTTCACGTGCTAAGAGGTGGGCAAACTCTGGTTACAGCTTTGGCTGGATGCTCTTCATTTGAGTAGGATGTGGTGATAGACTGCTTCCCCACCAACCATTCGTGTCACAGGCTAATGTCATGCCTCGTTTTGTTTATCTTTTTGCTTTTTTAAATCCTGACTTTTATGGGAAGTGACGACCATGTCCTAACTTTAACATGAAAGTCCTTGTCCTTGACTAACGTATATTTGAAAAGTACTTAGATGTTTATGCTACATTGTATGTAATGGGGGGGCGGACTGAACACAAAAGAGAATATTCATCAATTAAAGAAGGGCTGAATGGATTGTGGTACATAGACACTGTGAAATGCTGTGTGGTATTAACATAACAAATTGACAGGACACCAGTTGACCTGGAGGGTTTTCCTTGAGAATTACGAGCTGAGATTTAATTAGTACTTCCTGTGTGGTAGGCACAGTTCCGAGGGCTTTCCATGTATTAACTCATTTCATCCTCACAGTTGCCCTATGAATTTGGTACTGTTATTGATATCTTACAAGGGAAGAAACGGAGGCATTGAGAAGATGAGAAAGCTGTCTAGGGATAAGCAATTAGTAGGTAGCAGGGTTAGGACATGAACTCATGCAATCTGAATAAATAGACTTTTAAAAATCATTTTGTTAGGTTAGATATCAAAAGTACATTGCCAGTGAGAAATCTAGCTATAGAATATTAATTTGTGGCTGTTCCTGAATTCTCTGGGTTATTCTCTTTATTTTAGACTCATTTAAGCTCAACTTGCTGTATCAGATCTTAGAAATCATTTAGTCTTCAGGGTTCCCAGTTTAGCCTACCTCTTCCTCCTTTTAAACCAGCTGAATCTTCCTGGTAAGCAACATGAAACTGAGTCCTGACCTGCAGCTGCTCTTCCCAATATAAACTATGGATGTATTCTGTCTTCTTCATGTTACAGATGGAGAAATGAGTCCTAGAGAGATAGCCTGATGTTTATTGAGTCAATATTTTCCAGGGATGTGAGACAATTGTGTTATAGGTTATTTTATTATGCGTGTTAAGGAAACAGAGGTATAGGTAGAAATAGGCCCAGTATCACTGAACCCTGGGAATCAGAACCAGGATTGGATAGAATCTCTGTCCGACTATCCTTTCAAGGGTCATGAGGATTACAGAGGCCTACCAGAGGCCCTTCAGTTGAATCTTTTCTCTTAATGCTGTTTGAATTAATTAGGAAGTTTAGAGGGGATCCCCTGGTAGCTCAGCTGCTAAAGNGGCCCAGTATCACTGAACCCTGGGAATCAGAACCAGGATTGGATAGAATCTCTGTCCGACTATCCTTTCAAGGGTCATGAGGATTACAGAGGCCTACCAGAGGCCCTTCAGTTGAATCTTTTCTCTTAATGCTGTTTGAATTAATTAGGAAGTTTAGAGGGGATCCCCTGGTAGCTCAGCTGCTAAAGAATCTGCCTGCAGTGCAGGAGATCCTGGTTTGATTCCTAGGTTGGGAAGATCCCCTGGTGAAAAGAATTGCTACCCACTCCAGTGTTCTGGCCTGGAGAATTCCATACACTGTATAGTCCATTGGGTCTCAAAGAGTTGAACATGATTGAGTGACTTTAACTTTCACTTCAGGAANATGGGGTCGCACAGAGTCAGACAAGACTGAAGTGACTTAGCAGCAACAGCAGCACTTGCCCAAAGTCTCCATGTTTCCCGCCTGCTGACTTTTTATCAGCAGTCGGCTGCCAGTGATGACACCTGTGTAAGGGTTCTACTGGAGGCACCAGGACTGTTGTTGCTCCAGGCCCTTTTCTCTATGTCCTGGGACCAGGAACCATATCAGTGTCATTTGGAGTGACTCATAATTTAGCCTGACTGTCATTGTAAGGACTAGAGCTTTTCTAGCTTAGTGCTTGGCCCCGTTAACCTGAAGTTTTAAGATTTACAGATTTGCTTGTTAGCAGTTGATTTCTTTCTTTCTTTTTCTGCCTGCTCCCATGCCCGTGTTGTGTTAATGGAATACAGCATAATTATGTTTTTCATTTTAAAGGATGTTTGATTTGTGGCTCTGCTCTTTCCTTAGTTTTGAGTCTTTGACCTTTCGATGTCTTGACATTTCTAGGGCTGGAGGGAGTGGCTATGGTTCTTTAGGACACACAGCTTCCAGGCTCTCTGCAAGCAAAAAGAGATAGTACAGGCTCCTGCTGTTGCCAGGCTTTCGTGGTGGCCGAGCTCTCGGCACATGACTCGTGCGGAGCACAGTTGCTGAAATCCTTTCAGTGTCTAATCCTGCTGCTGCTCGCGCTTTTATTATCTCTGGATTCACATTTTGGCAGTGTCTGGACATCCGCTCTCCTAATAATCCTTTAACTCCGTGAGTGTGTGTGTATTATATACAGGTCAGTGCTCGGCGTCATTTCACAAACTGTGTCGTGTGTTAACTGGAAACCATTGTTCTTTCAAGAAACAACGGCCACTGGAGTCCTTATCTTGTGGGAGTGTGATGTCATGGAAGTCACAACTACCAGCTATTTGCTGGCTACTGGAACAGCTGCCTCCCCTGCTGAAGCTCCGTCAGCCTCCCACCCCTGCTGTCTGCCCTGCCCCTACCCGCCAGCCCTGACTCCCATAGGAAGCCGCATTTATCCTCACAGGTTGAACGTGATGGTAGAGAATGGTTTGGACAACTGGCCCTGGACTTTGCTTCTTTATGTGATGGAGGCACTCTTTAGATTTTCCCATGGTTGTGGAGTTTATTCACAGTTTGACTGAAGAAGATTTAAGTGGTCATGATTTTTTTTTTTAATTTATTTTTAAAGTAAATTGAAGTATTGTAGTAAAGTATTGAAGTATTGTAGTAAAAATAATTTAAAGTTATTTTTAAAGTAATATTGAAGTATTATGATTTCTGGGCTTCCCTGGTGGCTTAGCTGGCAAAGAATCCATCTGCGATGCGGGAGACCTGGGTTCGATCCCTGGGTTGGTAAGATCCCCTGAAGAAGGGAATGGCTACCCACACCAGTATTCTGGCCTGGAGAATCCCATGAACTGTATAGTCCATGGGGTCACCAAGAGCTGGACATGACTGAGCAACTTTCATTTTTCAGTATCACTTAAAGCAAAGTGATCTTTAGTATCACCTCTGAGAGTGAAGGGAGGAAAACGAATGTTCAGAGAGATCACTGGTGCTAAATAATTGGTAATTTATGTAAAAATGATGCTCTTCAAATGAGTACTGTGATATCCTCAGAGATACTAATTATTTGGTAAATACTTGAATTTCTATGAGCTTCCCAGGTGGCATTAGTGGTAAAGAACTTGCCTGCCAATGCAGAAGAGACACTGGTTCAATCCCTGATTTGGGAAGATTCTCTGGAGGAGGGCATGGCAACCCACTCCAGTGTTTTTGCCTGGAGAATTCCATGGACAGAGGAGCCCGGCGGGCTACCGACCATAGCGTTGCACAGTTGGACACAACTGAAGCAGCTTAGCACACACACACATGAGTTTCTACGTTATGCCTAGGCCCACAGAAAGGATGGATTTTGGGTGTATACATGGGAGGACAAAGGTATGTGCTCACTAAAACTTCACTTTAACAAAAATTAGATTAGAGCACCCTTAAATGTTTTCCTTGGCATCAACAGCATTTAACCTACTCAATCTAAACTAATTTTCTATGCATTCTTGTGAATTTTCATTTGTGTGTTTTGAATTTGGTCTTTAACATCCTAATCTCTCTGGATGTGATGATCTTGGTTGTTATTTTTCCAAGAGCTTAGGAGTGTTACTGGTCTGTTCTATATTCTTAACCATCCCAACCTTGATATGTTGATAATGCTGAGATTTGTTATCCCACATTTGTTGTTAACTCCGTATTTGTTAATCCCACTCCAGTTTAAATGACTAATTATAATTAGTTTAACACCCTCTGGGAGATAGTTACAGTTTTAGAGGAGAGCTTGTTAACTCCATAGTTAGGAAAACCTTCCTAGGTGCTGGGCCCTGGACTAGGTGGTAGGAAAACAAAAGACAGTCTTCTTTTTTGTGGAGCCTGGGACTAGCCAGTGAGTCTCTTCATATTTGCATTGGGTTGATGAGATGTTTGAGCGAGGAATATCTTTCTACTAGAAACAGTTTATCAGATTGATAGGCAGATTCTCTAGTGTGTACCCCACTGAGGAAGGTTTCTCTTTCCAGTAGGAATTTAAAGTGTCCCAAGTGGGTCTGACCACAGTCATGCAGACTAGTATATTCTGGTTAAGGATGGCCTTGGGGTTTTCTTGAAGAGACTTGGTTCTCCGGTTTGGTCAACCTCAGAGGTCAGGGATGCTGCTCAAGGGCACCCTTGGTTTCCCTTAAAATTCATTACAAAAGTGAAGAATTAATCTGCTTGAGTCTTTCTCAGTCTTTGTCATCAGATAACAGTTCCATAGATGTGACACGGCCCTTTCTTTTATTTACCCTAAATCTTACGTTTTTTAGCCCTTGAGACACACTCTTCTTTGGTTTTACCCAAGGATTGATGAACGTTTTGGTTCATCACCTTGTTTGACATTCTCATCCTTAGACTTTAATCAATCATATCTTTCTCAACTTTTTTCCTCTAGACTAGANTTTTAGCCCTTGAGACACACTCTTCTTTGGTTTTACCCAAGGATTGATGAACGTTTTGAAAGTTCATCACCTTGTTTGACATTCTCATCCTTAGACTTTAATCAATCATATCTTTCTCAACTTTTTTCCTCTAGACTAGATTCTCCTATTTTCAGTCTGTCCTTGGTACTGAGTCACAGAAAAGTCAGTATAATTTTTCTCGTTCTTTCATATACATCAAACCTTATAGTTTAATTCTTAGGGACAGGAGTACCTTTGGTGTAGGAAAAATCATGGCCCTGGAATTGGGCAAAATGTTTATTTCATCTTTTTAAAAAAATTTATGTGTTTACTTTAGTTATTTGGCTGTTCTAGGTCTTAGTTGTGGCATGGTGGACTTTTAGTTATAGCGTGTGGGATCTAGTTACCTGACCAGGAATCAAACCCAGGCCCCCTGCATTGGCAATGCAGAGTCTGTCATTGGACTACTAGGGAAGCCCCCAAAGTGCATATTTCTTAAAAATAAAAAAAAAGGAAAAATGTGTAGTTAACTGATTATGTTAAACATAACTGATTATATTATACATTTTCCAGAAGTCTATGGGAATGGCAAAAGTGAAGTATGAAAAAAGAGAGACACAACTGAAGTTGTATTCAAACTGGGAATATTTTCACCATTTTCTCCTACTCTGAAAATGCATATGTTCTGGGTCTCTTTGTTACCAAACACATAAGTCCAGAAATCTGAGTGGCCTTGTAATGTTAATTTCTCTTTAAAAAAAAAAAAGGGTGTTAAAACATTTAAGCAAGCCATTTCTAATAGTTCAGTCGCTCAGTCGTGTCCGACTCTTTGTGACCCCGTGAATCGCAGCACACCAGGCCTCTCTGTCCATCACCAACTCCCAGAGTTCACTCAGACTC
>SJYA01000393.1:457401-469491 GCA_006410615.1 Neotragus moschatus | reverse complement strand
AATAATCAATAAAATCACACTACAGCAGAAAGCAAAATGAGACCAGGGCTTCATTCTGAGAAAAGTGAGCCCATGTTACTTAAAGATACTGTCAGTGAGAGCAAAATACCTGTATAAAGATGATACAGGGAGAGAAGGGCAAATGCCAGAATTTTTGTAGTTCAAGACTGAGAAATTTTTTCATTATGTTCACAGGAGAAACAGATGGCACTGTGTGTACCCAAACCTACGAATTTACAGTGAATTTTTATTGTTACACCACAATACTGGAGTGATTTGACACTACCCCAAATTGTAAAGCACAATTTGCTAGTAATTAGTGTTTCTATTTAAATGATCTTAAAAGGGGATTTCATTTTAAAAATTAATTTTAAAATTCATAGAATCATAGAACTTTTGGTGGTGGAAATACATTTTTGCCTTCAAGTATACTTTCTTACTGAACAAACGAGAAGGCTGATGACCAGAAGTGAAAGTGATTCACCCCAAGTCCAGTTCCCGGGTGGAGAACGCAGGCCCTCTGACCCAGGAGGCACCCTGCCCTCTGTCACAAGTTTCAGTATTTCTCACTGGTGCAGTTGTTTTTTGAAATGATTTTGCTCACATCTGTCACCCATCACAAACTAAAATATTTTAATAATCATGACATTATTATCATGGTGGGAGTTGGTGATGGACAGGGAGGCCTGGTGTGTTGTGGTTCATAGGGTCGCAGAGAATCGGACGTGACTGAGCAACTGTACTGAACTGATGTTATCATCGTTCTTATTTTGGTTATTTCCACAATTAATTAGGCTGCCTCTGAAAGAGAACGACTCAGAAACACTGAAGGAGAAGGCTGGAGAGAGATTGGTGGGGTTTCTGCTACTTTTCCCTGGCAAAACCCCAGACTGTAGTTGTACCCAGGCGTGGGACAGGGCAGGCCACACAAAACAAAAAGATATGTTTCACCTCCCATTCTCATCATTTGGTGATGAAGCCAAATGTAGCCGTGGTGCTGAAAGCTGCCCTGAAGGTTTCCAGCAGCATAAATTGGCCAAAAGGAAAGAGTCTCTGTTTCTGTTTTTAATGAAGCCTTCGACTTTACTTCCCCAGTACTCCCAGTCATGGGCCATTAAAAGCTCAAACAGTGATTGTTGAAAGCTGAGCCTGGTTCGGATTCCTGATGGCCAACTTTAGAGCTTTCAGAACCCATGAGGCGTCCTTGTTACTGTTTGCCGAAGAACTTTTTCAGTCAACTCTGAAAGAAAATGGCTCTTCCCCATTGAGTTTGCCTATGTGATTTCAATATCATGCCTTTATTCTTTGCTTTCTTTCCTTGTTAACTATTTCAGCAACTTCTTCATTTTCAAGCAAAATTCTGTAGCTTTTTTTTTTAGACCAGTTTTTGCAGAAGGCTCATTGTCATGATGTCATAACCAAGCAGATAGGCCCAGAGATGGAAGTTGTGTTCTGTNGCAAAGAGTCGGACACGACTGAGCGGGACTGAACTGAACTGAAGATCACAGTGGGAGAAGGAAATGGCAGCCCACACCATTGTTCTTGCCTGGAGAATCCCAGGGACGGGGGAGCCTGGTGGGCTGCTGTCTGTGGGGTCGCACAGAGTCGGACACGACTGAAGAGACTCAGCAGCAGCAGCAAGATCACAGGGATGCAGCTGGGAAGGCAAGACTTAAGGCAGCCTGTGACCTCCTGCTTTAGCATTTTGCTCTCCCTGTTTTTTTCTTCTTTCCATCAACTTCCTCCGTGTCACTAGAGACAAGAATCTACAGTGCACATCTGACCACTCGATTTCCTGGTATAAAGTCTAAAACTGTTGCTGATACTATAAAGCCCCAGCTCCCTAATGTGGCATGTGAAGGCCCTGCCTGATTTTCTAGTCTTGTCTGCCAGTACTTTCTCTTCTTTGTGATCCCCCTTCTTTACCTGGCTCACTTCTCCTTCCCAACTCAATCTAGGACATTCTTTTCTTGAGAAAGCTCTTCCCAGCCTTTCTTCTATCACCGACATCCTCGCTACATTAAGCACCTTACCTTCGTAGTTTGAATGTGTTCTTAATACACTCGGGCTAGATTTCCTGTTATGGGATAGTGAAGTAGAGTTTCTATGTCCCCTTTTTCCCTACGGACGATATGCTTACCAGGGGTACAAACGCCATGGTGCTTATCTCAGTAACACCCAACAGTGCCTGGCACGTGGCAGATGTTGATGAACTTTTGGCCAATGTGATCTGAGCTGTCTCGGCTGGCTTTGCACACATAAGCACCGCTCAGTGATGGGTTGCACATGTGAGTCACAGCTGAAAGTTCAAACAAGCACGAATATATCAGCTCGACAGAGAGGAAGCTGAAGATATTTGAAATATTTAGGCATGTGTCCTGTATATAATGCCTATTTTTTAAGGCTGAGATAGTTTGCTAACAAGCATTTTTCAGCTCTGATTTTAGACAAGCTCTGCCTTAGCCAGCTAGCAATGAAATAAGTAATTAAATCAAGACAGAGTAGAGCTATAACATGAATTGAGAGACATGGGGCCCATTAAGAAAAGAGTACAGGGCAAATGAAAATCTTTCAGGGGGGTGTAAATTGTTTTATAGTGAACCAAAATATGTTTTGCGTTTCAGGAAGTTGATAATTATGTGAATTATGGTTTAGCCAATTATGCCAAAACTCTCATTTATTCACTTTTGGGGGGGGTTAAGTAAATAAAGGCAACAAATTCATGTGACTTCCTGAATTTCATGATATTGACAAATGGTACCATTTGGTGAACTCTCTAGTGTGAGTTATCTGGGAACTTCGCTTTTCTTTCCATCTGTATACCACCCGGGAGAAGTACTTGGGGAGACTTTCAGCAGCGTCTCATCCTTTAACAGCTGCTAGCAGTTGTTTGAGCAACAATCTAAGGAAACCTTACTGGGTGAACACAGTGGGGGAGAACCACTCTGCTCTGTGCTCCTACTGGAATTTTCCCTCAGCTGTGCACGTTCAGCTGCAGGGGGACCGAGCTGGGGTTGAACTTCAGGAAAGCATGTAGGAGGACCCTTTTCGCTCCCTCCCTCTCTCTTCATCCCTTCCTTTCTACCTGCTAAAGGCCTGCACTGTCTTTATTAAATTGTTATGTATTACCGCAGGCTTACTGAGGTCTAGAAAAAAAATGGTTTTTAAAAAGTTTTAAACTTTTAAACTGAGGTGTAGTTGATTTACATTGCTGTGTTAGTTTCAGATACACAGCAGACTGACTCAGTTATATATATTTTGCACATATATATATTTCAGATTCTTTTCCCTTAGGTTATTACATGGTATTGAGTATAGGTCCCTGTGTTTTACACTAGGTCCTTGTTGGTTATCTGTTTTATATATAGTAATGATGGTGTGCTGTGCTTAGTCGTGTCCGACTCTTTGCCAGCCCATGGACTGTGCCCGCCAGGCTCCTCTGTCCATGGGGATTCTCCAGGCGAGAATACTAGAGTGGGCTGCCATGCCCTCCTCCAGGGCATCTTCCCCCCACCAGGGTCTGATCCCAGGTCTCACACATTGCAGGCAGACTCTTTACGTCTGAGCCACCAGGGACGCCCAATATAGTGATAAGCATGTGTTAATTCTGAACTCTGTGTTAGCTCCTTCTCCCTTTCCCCTTTGGTAACCATCAGCTTACTTTCTGTCTGTGGGCCTATTTCTTTCCGTTTGTAACCATTTTTTTTTTTTTTTTTTAGATTCCACATATCATATGATATTTGTCTTTCTCTGTCTGACTTATTTCACTTAGTGTAATAAGTTAACGAGTGGACTTCCTCCATGGCCCAACAGATAAAGAATCTTACAGGAGACATGGGAAACGAGGGTTTGATCTCTGAGTCAGGAAAATCCCCTGGAGGAGGAAATGGCCACACACTCCAGGATGCTTGCCTGAAAGAGATCCCGTGGACAAAGGAACCTGGTGGGCTACCGTCCAAAGGGTAACAAAGGATTGGACACGACTGAGCGACTAAGCGCAAGTGTGACAATGCAGTAAATTTAAAGAATACTGAGTGATAGAGTTGATTGTTATGTTCCTTATGTTTTAGTCACTCCTCAGTGTTGAGAGTTTTAAATGTGAAGTTTTCTTTATCACAGATTAAAAAACCTGCAGATTCTTTGAAGATTGCATTATCCTCTAATCTGTCTTGAAACTTTGTGAAAATGATGTGAATCGTTGCTTTAAATACTTCAGGCAAATGGAATTGTACTATTTTAATCGTCTCCCACAGGGACCATCTCTTTTAAGAGTGTACAGATGGGTCTTTCTGGTTTATTAGAGGCTTCTGATAGTAGAGCTGGTTGAGTGGAGATTTGTGTGAAAAAGGCCGCCCGGAGGTATATGAATATCGCATTGGAAATTTAGACTCATTAATATTTGATCTAAGTTGCTTGTGCCTGTCTTTACAGGTCTGTCCAGCCAGGAGCTCCCAGTGACTTCAGAGTTTGCCTTTGACTTGAGGAATGATGATTCCTGTATAATACGCTTACCTAGGGTATTCCTCTACTCTGCTGTCAGCTCAGCTGAGTTCGTCTTACAGATGAGGGGACTGAGGACTACTCAGTGATTGTGGCCTCTTTTGAGGTCATTCTGAAGGTTGTAAAAGCTCATTACTCTTCAGACCTCCCCAGAATGCACTTTCTATCCTCTGGTCACTATCCTCGCCATTAGGCTTCCCACCCCCCTCCCCTGTTTGCCTCTTAACGCTATGCTTTTCGACAGTTCGGCTGTCCTGGGGCCGATTTTTTCAGCTGTAAAATAAGGAGGGTTGACAAGATGTTCTCTGAAGACCTGTCTTGCGTCAGAGTGTTTGAGTGTCCCTTCGTTAACCTCACTCGCTAAAGGCGCCCTCAGTCCTGTTTGCAAGCATTCAGATCAGAGGGTGGTCTTGGGCGTGGAGCAGAGAGAAAGCCAAGCATGTGTCCTGTGACTTCTTTCACCAGGGCCTCTTTCAACAGTACCCCTCCCTCCCCGGTTGGGGAGCCAGGGAGGAATGGTTTTTGTGACTTGGGGTTTATTGGTGGTTTTCCTCTCCTCGCTGTGATGATCCTCGTTGATAGGAAGCTGATCACTAGTGAGCTCTTGGTCACGTCTGTCTTTACTCTTGAGAAAGCTGGCTCGTGCCTCCTGCAGCACCGCTGGTCTGGGGTTGCTGCTGCTTCCTTCTGCTGTTGCCTCGCCAGCGTGGCCTCTGGCTCCACTTCTGCCCAGAAGTTCAGCTGCTTTGGGGAAGGGACAGTGGCCCTGAGACAGATGGGCCGATTATCCGTGGTCTGCCATCGTCTTAATCTAGCATTCTCCTTCGTGCTGGGGCTGATTGGCTGTATTGGTCAGCCACACTGTGAGCCCAATGGGAATCGACATTAGCCACCACTTAGTCTGCCTCTGCAGTTTTGTCTCTTGTAGGTGTGTGTTGTCTTGATGGTGAGAAGGGTTGAGGAACTGGGGAGGGTTGGAGCTTGTGTGGCCTCTGAATTCTCTGTTGAATTTTTAAAAGCGTTTGTCTGTGTCCTTGTGGATTCATTTTGATTCCATCTACAAAGCGGAAACAAGCGCTGAGAACTTTTCCTTTATAAGTAGAAATACAGCACATTTGAGGGAACCTGTTGATGGCAGTTTTGAGAGTCTGCCTACATGAAACACTGGGGAAGTGTTTTCCCATGAAACCTTCATGGGAAGGTTTGCTGAACTCTAGCTTTAGGGAGTGGAGAAGGCAATGGCGCCCCACTCCAGTACTCTTGCCTGGAAAATCCCATGGACGGGAGAGCCTGGTAGGCTGCGGTCCATGGGGTTGCGAACAGTCGGACACGACTGAGCGACTTCCCTTTCACTTTTCATTTTCATGAAATGGCAACCCACTCCAGTGTTCTTGCCTGGAGAATCCCTGGGACGGGGGAGCCTGGTGGGCTGCCCTCTATGGGGTCACACAGAGTCGGACACGACTGAAGTGACTTAGCAGCAGCAGCAGCTTTAGGGAGTAAAATGATATCTTCTGATTTCTCATTATGCTGTCAGAAAAGTCTGTGAAATTGTCATTCTCTGATGTTTCAGAGACGACTGTCTCTCCCCATTAATGGGAAACATGGACTTGCCCAAAGCGGCTGCAGGTGGCTGTCTAGGGCCCAGGCTCCAGAAGTGTGGCAGGGCCTCTCTTCTGATCATGAATGCCTTGGACACCATGCCATGTGTGGGTGGGGGCTGCATCCTGTCGAACCAGCCTAGGCCACTGAGTACCTTCTGCTTACAAGAAGGAATAGATAGAATTGAAAACCAGGAGTCTGACTCCAGGAAAGGAGTGTGGGTGGAAAGGAAGATTTTCAGAAAACTCTCTGGTTCTATCAGGTTTCTCTTGGGGTCTGTCCCTCCTTAGCAGGACAGGTGGTTGGTGAATAATTGATTACTAATAGTAGATGAGGTGCCGACGTATTTGTTATTGCCTTGCCTGAAAGATGAGCAGATCCAGTATTACCACCTCGATGGTATAAATGCCGTCACCCTCACACAATTGCATGTCAGAGGTTTCATGAGTGGTAGAGGGAGGAACAGTGTTACAGAAGTCTGTGCTGAGGCTGACGCTTACCCACAGCCCTTCTCCTCTGGGCCTTGGCGCCTCCAGTGAGCAGCTGTTACAGACGTATCGCTAGTAAGCATTGTGATGGTAAGTTATGTAAATGGATTATAAGGAGATTTTGTACAAACCTGAGTATTCCCACAAAGCTGTGCCACGCGTGTGAATTTGTCTTGCATGACACGTTGGAATCACTGGGTCAGACACTTCTGTGCAGGACGTGATTGTCGTTTTCAGTGTTGACCTTGGACTCGCCTGTCATAAAACACGTGATTGCGTGCTCGGCTTTTTCCATGCCACTCTCTTTCTACCTCTGGGGTTCTCACCTCAGAGACGAGGGAGGGACACCCTGGAGCTGGCTGTACTTGGCGGGCTTCTGGTCAGACCGAATCACGCTGCATCCATCAGCTGGGGCTCTTCCTACAGTGCAGATTCTGATCCACTGGGTCAGGAGTGGGACCCAAGATTCTGCGTCTTCCAGTGGCTTCCAGAAGGTGATGATGTTTCTGGTCTGTGGACGCCACCTTTAAAAAAAAATTTTTTTTTAATAGTGTCTGTTTATTAATTGGCTTGGAATTTTTTTTTAATTGGAAGATAGTTACTTTATAATGTTGTGTTCCACAACAATGTGAATCAGCCGTAAATATACGCACATGTGTTCCTTCCCTCTTGAGCCTCCCTCTCAGCCCCCTCCCCACCCCACCCCTCTAGGTCTTCACGCAGCACCTGGTTGAGCTCCCTGTGTGATACAGCAGCTTCCCACTAGCTATCTATTTTACATGTGGTAATGTATATGTTTCAATGCTACCCTCTCAGTTCATCCTACCCCCTCCTTCCACTGCTGTGTTTGGACCCCTCTTTGAATAGCAACAATCTAGGCGAGAATTTTGAAGATTTGTCTCACTTCTATTTTCCTAGAAGTGTATTGTTCCATTTCTGGAACATTTATGTAAGCATAGCCCCAAACAGAAACTATTGGCAAAAAGTGAATTAGGCACTTCTTGCAGTGTGTTTTTCTCCCCTTGAGACGCCTGTGCATTTATTTGTTTTGATTTGTGCCTCTGGCATTAAAAGCCATGCTTAATGCTGGAACTGTTTAAAACTCCAAAACTGCACTGTGTGCTAAATTGTTTTCTTGCTGATTTTTACCGAGTCCATTTGGGGATTGCATCGATTTTGGCCTCTGATGCAATGGTTAACCCTTAGCAGCCAGGAAGTTTAAATAAACATGGCTGGGCTGGAGAAAAACAGGAGATTGTTAGAATTAAGCAGCCTTTGGGTCCAAACATGAGAGTACTGTCAGGGGATGAAGCAATGCAGACATTTAATGATCTGTGTGACATTAGTCAGTTTCAGGGTTGGTGCAGAAGCCCGTGGGTAGCACAGAGGTCACGGGCTCTTTCCTCCTTCTTGTTCTGCACACTCTCATGTGACAGGAAAGGAGCCTTTGTAGGGTGGTCCTGTATTCAGGCAGAAAAATTTCCCACAAGGGTCTATACCATACTCCCCTTGGATCCCGTGGGCCAGGACTAGGGCAGACCCTCAGACCAGTCACTAGATGCCATGATCAACTTAGCTCTTGTACTGTTGATCAGGATACTGGTAGAGAGCAGGGCATGGATGTTGGGTAGGCAGCCAACAATGTATGCTGCCAAGGACTCATATTCTGAAGAAACTACCACATGCGTTCTGTGCCCCTCATTGTATAGCTGGTGTAGCTGCTGCTCAGAGAAGTTAAATGGATGAGCAGGGAATGTAAATGGGAGCACACACATAGGACCGTTTGATTCCAAAGTACCTTGTCAGGGTAGAAATGTGGCTCCTCCCTACTCACGGTGCCCCGCCTTGGTTCCTCTACTCTTCCCTGTAGTTTCCGGGCCCTTGATGGGGACTCAACTGGGAATCATCAGGACCCCATGGTGGACCTCTGAACAGGGGCCATGTATTCCTCACCAAGCGTGTCACTGTTTGGCTTCTAACTTAGTTATGCTGATACTCGGGGTCCGATGAAACACCACTGTTGGAGAGAAAACTTTGCCTTTGAGCAAAGTGGCATTATTTCAAGAAGGAAACCAGCCCAGCGAATGTTGGCGGCCACTGTGAATGTAGGTCTTGCCACATCCTGCCTTGGCCCCCTGGGTCCTGGGCTGTGCTTCTTGCCCTGGATTTGCCAAGCGCTAACCCAGAGGTGCAGCGTCCCCTGGAAGACTTGAGGCATCCTCTCTGCCCATCTGAGTCCATGCTGACCCGCACTTTCTCTTGTCTGGTTTCAGGGATTCCCAGCAGGCACGAGGCGATGCTTCCCTTGGTGCCCTCTCCCCTTCCCCGCTGTTTCCACACAGACTTGGCTTTTAGTGCCTGGAGCTCTGATGACGCTCTCGAGATGGCAAACCTCCAGGAGAGTGAAAAGTTGTTCCTATTTAATTTACAAACAGAAATAAAGCAAGCAGAAAAACTGGTAGAAAAGGCTGGGCTTCATTATACATTAAAAAAAATAAAATTGAGAAACAGTAATTTGGGCAGTTAAAAATGTGAAAAGCTCAGTGCTCAAGGATGTGATAATGGGGTAAGTGTTGCCGTCAGAAGGAAACAATACTGGAAAACTGTTGGCTTCCACATGCAGGATGAATTATGTCTGAGGATTTTGCCTTGTTTTACTTCAGATGCCTTGTGGGGAGAGAGTTTAGTTAGAGAGGGCTGTGTTCAGAGCAGTGCTTCAGAAAGACAGTTGGATTTGGAGTTGGAGGAGGCATGCCTCTGATTCTGTAATCGCTAAAGCCTTCACTTACTCTGATCTGTGTTTTTCCTCTCTCACCGAGAAAATCAGAGGGTGGAAAGGGCAGCTTGGAATTACTAGCAAAGAGAAGATGATGCCTTTAACATAATTTTTCTATTCTTGTTGTTTAGATCATATAATACTCACTCTATTTAATGTCATATTTCCCCATGCTAGCTCTCTCTAGAAGACTGGTATTGTGTTTAAATCAAGGCTCTGTAAAATTAAAGCTACAGCCACTCCAGTTGGACATTACTGTGCTTACCCGACGCTTCCTGAACATAGATGGGGAACGCACCACTGACACACATTTTCCTATTGGGTCGGCCAAAGCGTTCGTTTTTTCCCATGAGAAGGCTCTAGTAATCCTTTGTCTTTAACTTCATTTGAAATAATTTTGTTAGCTTGTATTGTGACTGCTGTTATATCAGTGTGTATTAAAAAACCAAACTTACCAAAATTGAACTTTTGCGTAGCCATTTTAACATTGAAGGTGAAATACAAATAGCAATATTTTCAGCATATTATGCTTTATTATTTCAAGAGAGGTTAAAAATGCAGCTGAAATGAAAATGAAAAAGATGTGTGCAGTGATGGCTAAGGTACTGTGACTGATCAAATATGTCAAAAGTGGTTTGCAAAAGTTTTATGTTGGCGATTTCTTGCTAGATGATGCTTCACTGTTGGGTCCGTTGAAGCTGATAGTGATCAAGTCAAGATGTTAATTTTCTGGGAAAAAAAATCAACATTATATCATATGGGAGATAGCCAACATACTCAAAATATCCAAATGAAGTGTTGAAAATCATTTGCACCAGCTTGGTTATGTTCATCCTTTTGTCTGAGTTCCACATAAGCTAAGTGAAAAAAACTTCTTGACTGTATTTCTGCATGTGATTCTCTACTTAAATGTGAAGCAAATGTTCCATTTTTTAAAACAAACTGTGATAGCAATGAGAAGTGGATACTGTGACTGGAAGATGATGGGGTAAGTGAAATGAACCACCAACCACACCAAAAGCCAGTCTTCATCCAGAGAATGTGATGTTGTGTATATGGTGGGGATTGAAAGAGAGTCTCCTATTTTGAACTCCTTCTGGAAAATCAAACGAGATTAATTCCAGCAAGTACTGCTCCCAATTAGGTCAATTGAAAGCAGCACTTGATGAAAAACCTTCAGCATTAGTCAACAGACAGTACAGAATCTTCTGTCAGGATAAAGCAAGACTACATGTTTCTTGGATGACTAGGCAAAAACTGTTACAGCTTGGCTGGGAAGTTGTGATTCATCCACCGTATTCACCAGACATTGCACCTTCAGATTTCCATGTATTTTGGTCTTTGAAAAATTCTCTTAATGGAGAAAAAATTCATTTCCCAGGAAGACTATAAAAGATACCTGAAACAGTTCTTTGCTCAAAATAATAAAAAATTATGGGAAGATGAAATGATGAAGTTGCCTGGAAAGTGGTAGAAGATATTGTAACAAAACGATGAGTTCATTGTTCAATAAAGTTTTTAGTGACAATGAAAAATGTCTTATTCTTACTTTAAAAATCAAAGGAACTTTTGGCCAACCCAATAAAAATACAATATACAAAACTCAATACGTTGTTTAAAACAAAACAACTGTCCATATAATTCCTAACAATTAAGAAAATATTTCTTAATTCTATATTATACTCATTACTATCTTTTGCATAATTTAAATCATAATGTGGTTCTTTGTATGTTCTTTGCTCACCAGTGTTGGCGGTATTTCATTTTAAGGAAACCTGTGGGGCTCGTGAAGACTGGATGCTGGCAGCCCTGAAAATGTTCCTGGGTGTTTAGAAGTACATTTCAGTTTCAGGAGTAAAGTTTTGAGTCTGTCATGAGAAAAATAAAAACAAAGCCAGAATCAAACCAAATTATGATGGGATTGTTTTTGATATAAATATGACATTCAGGATTAACCAGAAAGCCTCAGACTAGTTTTTCTATGTTGGGTAATCACAACTAGATTTTTACACAGGGATGAGCTCAGAAGCTGTTCAGTATTAACTCCGTTATTCCTTTTTAATATTTTCTTTTTGGTACTGAAGAATATACTGAATTTCCCCACAAAGGAGCCTGGGGCTGTGTGGCTGAATCTCCTCTGTGAAGGACTGTGCATTTTGTTCAGACCTTCAATAACTTGCTGCGTGGTCATTGGCAAGTTTTTTATTTTTTCCTTTTTTTCAGTTCAAATACTCATTAAATTATCATGTTTTCTTAAGAATTTGTCTCATTCTATCCTTTTATAGTATCTCTGTTCAAATATAGACCCTGTTGATTTATTCTTGGCCAGTGCCTGTGGTCTTCTCTGTGTCCGGTCTTTCTCCTTTCTTGAACATCCCTGCAGGATTACTTTTCCCAGTTCTCCTCTTGACTGGAGAGAAAGCAACAGCAGTCTAGGGTGGTAACTGGGTCAAGTACAGTTTCCCGTGCCTAGAACTCAGACTGTGTGGCTGGGCTCTTTGATAAGCTCAGTGCCGCTTGGCTTTTCCAGACCTCGAGGGAAGAGAGGTTCCAGGGCCCTGCTAGCTGCTGTGACTCTTGCTGCCTCAGATCCCCAGCCAGCCACTTGGAGATCTGCAGGTATCAGTGTCTGTTGCAACCCATTTTGAATACATTTTAGGAAGCTCTGAGCTATCAAATGTTGGTTCCATTACTCTCTGGCCACGTGTGGAGTGGAATTAGCCT
>SJYA01000393.1:419205-457163 GCA_006410615.1 Neotragus moschatus | reverse complement strand
TAGGTTCGGGGGTGGGGGGGGCGGGTTCTCACCCATAATGTCACTCCCAAGTTTTAAGGAAATGAAGTTTCAGACCAAATTTTGCTATTTGTTAGCATGCAAGAACCGTAAAGGTTCACAGTTTGTTCCGTAAGATCAAGGAGATTCCTATTCTCTGGCTTCCTGGGTGAAAAAAAAATTTACCTGAGGCAGACATGCCGGCATTCTAGATGCAGAATCCTTGCACACTTGTTCTTGGCATCGGGAATCTAACTAGACAGGAAGCTGGTTAGGGGCTTAGCTTACACTTGGGCCAGGCTGGATGCTTGCTTTCTGTTCATGTGAGACGGAGAGTCTATCCAAAATATTTTAGCTACTCTGTGTGTGCTCACTACTTTGACTTTCGCCAGTGAAAACCTGTTTCTAACATGCATCATGCCTGTCAACAGGTGACTGTTTTCCCCCGCGATAGCCCCTTTTGGGCATTCACCTGACCCCTACTCATCTATACTTAGATATGGACAACAAAAATAATTCTAACAGCTGCCTCTGGCATCCTGAGTCAAGTGCTGCCAGACCCTGGGCTCAGAATGCCAGTTGACCACCTGGGTTGCAGTACCACAAATATAGCATCGCATGGTGTATACTGAAGTATTTTGGGTAAAATTTAAACATAACACCATCAGCAGATTAGGTTTTTTTTAAAAAAATAGTATTTATTTACGGCTGTGCTGGATCTTTGCTGCTGCCTGGGCTTTTCTGTAGTTGTGGGGAGCAAGNCGTGGACATAGCCTAGCAGGCTCCTCCATCCATGGGATTCTCCAGGCAAGAGTACTGGAGTGGATTGCCATTTCCTTCTCCAGGGGATCTTCCCGACCCAGGAATCAAACCCGGGTCTCCCACACTGCAGGCAGATGCTTTACATTCTGAGCCACCAGGGAAGCCCCAAGGTGATGAATGCATGTTGAAATAACCACACCTAAACAGAGCAGCTGTGGAAAAGCCCGGTGGCACCAAGAGCTAGGATGCTAACGATGGTTCTGTCATTAGTGAGGACCAGCAGAGTGTCCTCCGCTGATGGTCCTGCCCTTAGTGGAGGGAACGTTGTGTCGAGATGATGACGCAGAGGCAGAGGCATCGTCCGAGCACACAGGCTGCACTGCTGAGCGTGAGGATGGTGGTGGGTTCAGGCAGTTAAAAGCAGGTGGTTTAGGAGAGCTGGGCTCAAGGCTGGACTTTCCAGGTGGCGCCAGTGGTAAAGAACCCGCCTACCAATGCAGGTAGACTTAAGAGACCTGGGTTTGATCTCTGGCTCGAGAAGACCCTGTGGAGGAGGGTACAGCAGCCCACTCCAGTATTCTTGCCTGGAGGATCCCATGGACAGGGAAGCCTGATGGGCTCTGGTCCATAGGGTCGCACAGAGTGGGACATGACTGAAGTGACTTAGCAAGCACGCACAGGCTCAAGGTCGTAATTTGGGAGTAGTGATAGATGAGGTGGGAGAGGAAAGGACAGCGTTAACGTGTTGTGCTGGGGGATTCTAACTTGATCCTGGGAGAGCAGGGAGCCTTTAAGACTTTTAAGGAGACTTCAGGATGTGACATAGAAGGGCCTGATTCCTGGAGGCTAGATCTGGGTAAAGCAGGCCACTGGTGAATTAGAAGGTAGCCACAGGAATCTTGGCTTAAACCAAAGAGCAGTGGGGAAGGAGAGAAATGGATGGATTCAAAAGACGTGAGAGCCTTTCGTTACCAGGATGACAGCGTTCTTTCTGGTTTGAGATGCAGTTATTCCTGGAGGCTGGTGAACTTTATGTGTAGCTTTGATTCCACGTTGCCAGAGAAATGTTCGTGGCTTCTGACCCATGTGTATCTGGCCCCACTCCCTTGAGCTGTCCAGTGGTCTCTCTCAGCCGTCGAGGGTGCTCTTCACTGTTAGTGCCCCATCCCCTCCTTCCACTTGTCTCATGTGAGCTGTCTACACAGAGTATACCTGCCTTCCTGTTTACACAAGCACACTGTATACTTCAGTCCAAAAGTTCTCTTTCTCAGTACATATAAATCTTTTTCTATATACGTTGGCCGTAGGAGCGAATTGTACCTTTATTTTGTAGTCACAGGGTGAGCAGATGTTAGGATTGGTGTTTTCTGATTGTGGAATTCTTCTTAGCTTTTAAGACGTTTAAGGATCTGTTTATAACTTAAAAGGGAGTGTTCTAAGTGGAGGCTGTGAGTACATATGTGAATCAGAAAAATACATTGAAAAGGTATTGTCAGTAATGAATTACACCTGTACATCTCTCAGCTATTTTTGGAGTTTTAAAAAGGTCTAATCAGATGGTATTTTTAACGAACTAAAAAATTGATGTTAATAATGGATTTTTATCTAGATTATATCTTTTAGGAAGATATATGCTTATTTGGGTATAGAGTTGGTTCAGCTCCATGGAAAAGAACTTATTTTTCCTTAAAGCAACTTCTACCCATATTCTTAATTATTTACAGATGGTATGTATGTATTTATTTATTTATTATCATATTTAAAAATTAGTTTAATAAAAATGGAGTGTTGGGTTCACTTTTACACTTCTTTTCAGAAATACAGGTGAAGTTGAAATTTACATTTTCAAAAGCCTTATCTCGTCTCTTCCTCTAGCCAATATGGAAGATGCTTACAAATGAATAACTCCATCTAGCTCTTCTGTAAGAGAAAGAACGTTATCTCCTGCTACTTGCAAGAGATTGGTTCAGTGGTGTTAGAGCTTTCTTTTCACAAAGTTTGATTTTTTTGTGTGACTGTAACGTAAGAGTTAAAATAGAGTTTGGCACATGTATGCAGATTAAAGAATATGACATTTTCAGAATATACTTTTGCTCACTATTAACATGAAAGTAGCAGTTGGAATAAAGACTCCCTTTGTCAATTTTTGTCCTTTTACTTGAAGTTGTAATCCTCTTGGGAGTGGAGTACATTTAAATGTAAATAAAATGAAACAGTCAACAGATTTCAACTCAGAGAACTGGTTCCAGTGTTATTGCGTAACTCAATAATGTAGATCTAACACAATGCCAATATTTGACCTTGGTTTGTTCTTGATGCTGTTCTTTGGTAATTGCCGTCATCCTGGCAGTCACTAGAGGGCCCAGCTATGGAGAGTTATGTGAGAGCAGTTTGAAGGGGCTCACACTGTGTAATCTGCTACAGTGTTTTGCAGTGTTGACTCCCCCACATTTTTATTACTATTTGTTGTTGTTCAGTCACTAAGTCGTGTCTGACTCTTTGTGACCCCCATGAACTGCAGCACGCCGGGCTTCCCTGTCCTCTTTTTCCTGGA
Organism: Neotragus moschatus; assembly: GCA_006410615.1. Lineage (NCBI taxonomy): Eukaryota > Metazoa > Chordata > Mammalia > Artiodactyla > Bovidae > Neotragus > Neotragus moschatus. The sequence goes on along the minus strand of SJYA01000393.1, from coordinate 453,850 downwards.
GTTTGCTCAAATTCGAGTCCATTGAGTGGGTACCCTTATTACTATCTACCTGTCCTTGAACTAGCTCTTACTGATAGGTCTGTACTAGCTCTAGATAGTTGATCCTTTAACTTATTAACTAATTTTAACCATTAGTAAAAATCTAAGCACAAATTCATGAATTAATAATCATTGGGTGTTCCATCTCTATGAGCTTCTCAGATGCTGCAGTGGTAAAGAATCCACCTGCCAATTCAGGAGAGGCAAGAGATGTGGGTACTGCTGATTTTAAGATCAAGTCCATGTTAGCATCATGACCTAGAAAAAGCTTCTGTTCAGTTCAGTCGCTCAGTCGTAGCTGACTCATGAATTGCAGCACGCCAGGCCTCCCTGTCCATCACCAACTCCCAGAGTTCACCCAAACTCATGTGCATCGAGTCGGTGATGCCATCTAGCCATCTCATCCTTTGTCATCCCCTTCTCCTGCTGCCCCCAATCCCTCCCAGCATCAGAGTCTTTTCTAGCAGCAAACCTCTTAGGTTCTCTCCACTTCGAAAATACAATATGTGTAGGAATAATACGGGCTTCCCTAGTGGCTCAGACGGTAAAGAATCTACCTGCAATATGGGAGATCCAGGTTTGATCCCTGGATCAGGAAGATCCCCTGAAGAAAATGGCAATTGACTCCAGTATTCTTGCCTGGGAAATCCCATGGACAGAGGAGCCAGGCAGGCTACAGTCAATGGGGTCTTGAAGAGTTGGACACAACTGAGCAACTAAGCACTATACAACATCCCCTCTCTACTTTTACATATAAAACCGTTTTTGTGTAAATGCAGACACATATACAATATGCTTAATTAATTTATCACCTCACGAGAAGGACTTCTAGTATATCATGGATATCAAGAAGAGTATTATTTCACTCTACAGACCTTTCTATTTATACCTATGAAAATTATCCAGAAAAGCACACATTGGAAAGAAAACTATCTTCGCTGACTGGGCTTTTCGTTTGTGTTGATTGCTACATGTAGACAAACCTGGGCATGTTGGCTTTCTGTATCTGGGTTTGTGGATTTGCCGTTATGTTTTTGGCTAGAGTGTTACAGAGCGCTGTTCAAGCAAGGGCATGGGAATGTGGAAGTTGGATGTTCAAGCAAGGGCATGGGAACGTGGAAGTTGGATATTATTCATCCTTTATTTCAAAAAATAAATCCATTCCCCAAACATTGATGTTGTGTAATTAAAGAGGCTAGAAAATAATCATAATAAAAGAAAAACATAAAAAGAAACACATGCTAGGTTTACTGTTTTCAGTGTTATAAATGATTTTCTAAAATGAATCATAGATAAAAAGCTAAGATCCTTTTTCTAAAAGCTAAGGTCCTTTATAGTTAATTTAGGTCTTTGGGAAGGTGTTTATATTTTTACTGCAAACTTTTATGTTTGGTTAAGACTTGTGATGCCTTTTTGGTAGAAAATATATGTTGATATGCTGAGCTTTTGGACTGGGCTTGCTGGCCTGTGATGAGGGCATACTCTGAAGTGTAGGGGGCAGCAAGTGGCAGGAGTGCCCTGGTGTATGGCTGAGACAACTCCATCACCACTGTGAGGCCCGCCAGGAATAGAGATGTTCATAAACTCAAAATTTGTAAGCCATAATGTCTTATATAAAATAAGGGTGATATTTTTTTCCCTTTCAGATTTTGGGGTAAGTGCTTTCTTAGCAACAGGTGGTGATGTTACCCGGAATAAAGTAAGAAAAACATTCGTTGGCACCCCATGTTGGATGGCTCCTGAAGTCATGGAACAGGTAAAAAAAAAAAAAAAATAATGTTTTGATTGACACAGTACAGTTGTACATATCATTAATACACTAACATTTCATTCAAATCAGTCATTTTACTAGAATGCATCATGTAAGGTTTAATTCCCGATTGCTGAGCCTCAGCAAAGTAATATCAAAGTTGAGCACACAGAGCCGTGGAGTTCTGACATAATATGGAGCCCCCTGCCCCCATCATGTGTAACATGCCTGCCATATAATTNCATTCAAATCAGTCATTTTACTAGAATGCATCATGTAAGGTTTAATTCCCGATTGCTGAGCCTCAGCAAAGTAATATCAAAGTTGAGCACACAGAGCCGTGGAGTTCTGACATAATATGGAGCCCCCTGCCCCCATCATGTGTAACATGCCTGCCATATAATTGTGTTTTTTTCCTGCTTCCTTTCTTAGGTGAGAGGCTATGACTTCAAGGCCGACATGTGGAGTTTTGGAATAACTGCCATAGAACTAGCCACAGGAGCAGCGCCTTATCACAAGTATCCTCCTATGAAAGTAATTACTCTTGGAAATAATATGTCGGGCTTGAAGGATGATTTAACAGAATGCATTTGCTAATTCGCTTTAACATAGTCATTGTTTCTGAGGCCCAAGGAGAATTAATGGAGGGATGCAGCTGAGTTAAGTGTTGTCTGATGTTCTCAGTGGACAGAATGGAATAAAAGCAGCCTGGTCCCCAGCCTTGAAGCCTGCTTCACATTCATAGCACAGAGGAATGTGGTCAGATTGGCCGATGGAGGTGGATAGCTGTGACAAATGCTGGCCATTACTCTCTTTATGGTAGAACACCCCTGACTCCCCAGGAAAAATCTAAAAATAGATTATAGTGATATCATTTTTACAGATGGATTCCCAGATTTTGAGACTTTTTTTTTTTTTTTGGCCTTTCCATGATTTATAACATTTCCCTCTTGTTCTCATAGCGTCCTGTTGGTAATTCTTCTGAAGTAAGGGAGCCCAGTGTTTTTAGGAACTAACATACATTTGAATACTATTTTTAGATTTCTTTGTTATTCTTTTAACTGGCCCACATCATCATTTCTGTTAGTTTTGAGGCAATGGTATCAGGACTGTTTTATCCAACTGGATTTTGTTTTGAGGCTGAAATAGCTTGAGTGGAAATTATGAAGGTATTTTACAGAGAATATGGTGTATGTTTGTTTCAACTTTTTTCTAGGATTTTATTGGAAAAGCTTAGGAGGATTAAAAAAAACAAAGCAGGATTAAAAAAAGTTAAATAATCTTACTGATTAAAAAGTTAATAACATTCTTGTTGTAGATAATGTTGAAGTACAAATAAAGAAAACAGTCATCCATAATCTCGTCAACCACAGATAACCCCTATTAAAATTGTAGCATAGTTCATTACATTGTTTTCTCTATATTTAATATACATATTTTTAATATAGATAAGATTCAAGGATTGCATGTACACATCTGATTTTGTTAGCTGAAAATTTAAAATTGATGTGTAAACAATGGAAGTGACGTTTCAGGGAAAAAGCACTGAAATAACCCTGAGGACTTTCCTTCTGTCTGGTTTTTCTCTATTATTTTTGCTTAGGTCTTTTTTTTTTTTCCCTACTTTTTAGTGTTTTCCACTTGAATCCATCACATTGCTAATCCCAGCCTAAAGTCCTGTAGGACTTCTTCAGATCTGACAGATTTCCCACTTTTCTTTGGATTGCTATTATCCTCTACAAACAATAAACTATCACTTTCATCCTTCATCTCTTCCCACATCTGAAAGCACTTGAAAGAGTCTTGGCTTTATAGCATTTGCATAAATTAAGGCTGATTTATGCATTAATGAGTTTTTTTCATTTTATAGATCAATAGTTTGCTACAAAGTCTACTCTTTTTTTTTAGCAAATAGTTTTGATGTTAGTGTGAAAGAGTGGAATTTTTTTTGCCTTTCCGACGTGAAACTGTCTTTTCATTAAGTTTTGTCCCTTTCCAGAAGCAGCATAGCCTTTTGTCCTGNTAGCATTTGCATAAATTAAGGCTGATTTATGCATTAATGAGTTTTTTTCATTTTATAGATCAATAGTTTGCTACAAAGTCTACTCTTTTTTTTTAGCAAATAGTTTTGATGTTAGTGTGAAAGAGTGGAATTTTTTTTGCCTTTCCGACGTGAAACTGTCTTTTCATTAAGTTTTGTCCCTTTCCAGAAGCAGCATAGCCTTTTGTCCTGGTTATGGGTTTTAGCAACTCAGTTGGATCCTGGCCATCTCTCAGTGTTTCAGTTTTGCCAAGCCGTTAAGCATTTCTGTATGTTTTTACATTAAGAAAAAGAAGGAAATCATGTCTTACCTCCTGGGATGTTGTGGATTTATTTCTAAGGCTGGTAATGTGTTACAGAAGCCTTGAGCACGGGCAGTTCCTTACTTAGGAATGACCTGTAAACATGAACGTTCCCTGCTGCTCTGGGCCTCTCTCTTCCCCCTCCACCGCCCCCTTTCCCAGACAGAGCCCCTGTCTGCACTAAGCTGGTGCTCGAGCTGTGAGGCTACGTGCTCCCGCAGGCTGTGTGAGAACCAGTTCCCAGGAAACTCTGTCTCGGCCCCTTTGGGAGATCACGTTAACACATAGAGCAGATTTTGTAAGTTCTGTCAATGGAATAACAAAAAAAAGCTGAAGGGCACGTGAACAGCTTTGCAGAGGGAACTGAATACTTTGAATATACATTTTCTAGAAAATGAAAATCATGGGGAAGCACTTAATGTGTACCTGCTGGAGGAGGGTCTTTGAGACTTTGATGGAAAAAGCTCACTTGTAGCAAGCAGTGCCTGTCCTGAGATCCTGTCTTCCCATTTGTGTCTGCTGCAGGTGTTGATGCTGACTTTGCAAAATGATCCACCCACTTTGGAAACGGGAGTAGAGGATAAGGAGATGATGAAAAAGTATGGCAAGTCCTTTAGAAAGTTACTTTCACTGTGTCTTCAGAAGGATCCCTCCAAAAGGTACGTCAAATGGAGTGACGAGTGAGAGGCCATGGCTGGGTGGAGTCCTGACGAAGCATGGTTTGTGGATGGGGAAAAGGCTGTGCCCGGATGGGACTTCTAGTTCAAGGAGATCCAGCTCTGGTCCCCAGATTTCCAGCCTGTTAGTAGAAGCTTGGATCTGAAAGGGACAGAAGTGAGTGAGGACCAGGGAGAGACAGAGGGAAATTTTCAGTGTTAATAAGATTGGCTGTGCTTGTTAGGTGTGGGCTCTGTCAGCAGAGGAAATGAAGTAAAACAGAAATCAGAAGCAGTTGGCAGCAGCACATTCAGAAGCTGAGCTAATATTCTGCACTGTGTAGGTTGAGCTGACCTCTCAGGATTTGAATATCCTGCCAGCTCCAGTCTAAACCAGGCAGAGCTATTGAATTTTGCATGAGCTTCCTTTGAGTTGCAGAACAAGTTGTTTGTGCTGTTTTAAAAGATTATCAGTAAAGAAGATTAACATTTTTACATTCAAAAGATTAATCATATAAACAGAAGCAAATGATTTTCAATTAACTTTTGTATTTCCTTTTCAGTCTTGGGTTATTGCCCTGCACTGTGGTATGTCTGTTTTCTGAGTTTGTCTCTTCCTTCTCCCTTTCTGTGATTTTGAAATATCCTGGGTAGTGAAGAGTAGAGCCCAGTGTCCTTTGTCACTTAGAGAAGGTTCATGACAGGAAGGGAGCACACTCCTTTGCTGAATAGCCTCCCTTTGTGGTGCTTGGCTGTGTGCGGCTTTGACCTCACACAGCGTTAAATGGATGGCACACCTGTAGAGGCTGCTGAGAAGTTTCTGGCTGCCCTCATCCAGCCTGCACTCTGATTTGATACTCATATTCCAAAATGTCGAAACCGGCTTCTCTTCCGGAACTTTCTTTTTCAGGGGAGGACCAGCTTTGCGAAGGATTCCTTTATTTTTAAGTTCTTGATGAAGCTTGAGCCTTTTTCTTTTACACAGTGATCTACTGTTTGAGCTGGGTACCTTCTCTAGAATAAACACACTTTGCATTATGTTACCTGTTCTTCGTAGTGACTTCTTTTACGTTCACTGAATTTGCCTTGAAAGAAGAAAAAAGTGAAAGTTGCTCAGTCATATCTGACTCTTTGTGACCCCGTGAACTGTTCAGTCCATGGAATTCTCCAGATAAGACTAATGGAATGGGTAGCCTTTCCCTTCTCCAGGGGATCTTACCAACCCCGGAGTCAAACCCAGGTCTCCTGCATTGCAGGCAATCTTTTTACCAGTTGAGCCACAAGGGAAGCCCAAGAATATTGGAGTAGATCCCTGTCCCTTCTCTAGCAGATCTTCCCAACCCAGGAATCAAACTGGGGTCTCCTGCATTGCAGGTGGCTTCTTTACCAACTGAGCTATCAGGGAAGCCCTTGAACTTGCCTTGAAGCTTCTCCATGTCAGTCATCTTTCTCATGAAGCCAGGTTCAAAGACTTTGCTGTTAAGCATCTTGAAATCATTTATTGTAACAAGGATGCAAGACTTACTTACTTTCCTCTTTCCTATTTGGTTTCATCTCCAAACATAAGTTTTTGCCAAGGAGAACAGAGTTTGATCCTCCAAACCCCAGTGAGAGAAGAACTTGTCTTCCCCTTTAGCACTAGATTGTAACCGATGGTCTTTGTGATTCTTAGTTGAGATCCCACCTAGTGGTAGTGATAGGTAATCATAATTCCAGCTATTTTGATAAAAGGTTCTGGAGGGTAGAATTGTTGGGCTTCCCAGGTGGCTCAGTGGTACAGAATCCTCATTCCAATGCAGAAGACACGTGTTGGATCTCTGGATCAGGTAGATCCTCTGGAGGAAGAAATTTGGCAATCCACTCCAGTATTCTTGCCTCAATAGCCCCATGGACAGAGGAACCTGGCAGGCTACAGTCCATGGGGTCACAGAAAGTCAGACACAACTGAGTGACTGAACATACACAGAATTGTTAGTGTACTTACTGATATGAAAATATATCTCTTTAGGAGACTCATAATTTTGTCAAAATAGACCATCATCTTTATATTTAACATTCCACCTATTTTTCTCAATAATTTTGGAAGTGTTTCCAAGTTTAATTTGTTATATGAGCTCAAATGTCAGGTTCCATTACCCCACTAAACAATAACAACAAAACTGTTAGAAAAGACCTGCACAGCAGATAGTCAAATTCTTACGTCTTTCCCTCAAAGTACTCTGTTAGTAATGATATTGATTGACAAAGTATGAATAGTTTAAGGACTTTTTAAAAGGTATTTTCTCTATGACATAATCTTCGCACTGTTGTACGATTGTCCTCTATAACAGAGAGTATTAGTGGTGCATAAACTTCCTAGAGTTTCATTCTTGTAATGAAAAAAAAAAAACAGTGTAGGAAGTTTGGGTAAAGATGATTCGGGAGATGTCAGGGTGGAAAACAGTATTATGATTGTTGAATTATTTATTATATAGCATGCAGTTAAAATATGTATTCATGACTGAATTAATAAGTAAACATTTAATTGTTGTGCGAGTCTGAAAGTGTGACTATTTCCTGTCTTCTCCGCCTCTGCTTATATTGTCCAAATATTTTTCCTCTTCTCCTCTTCCCTTTCCACCCATCTTTCAGCGCTTTGTTCAAAGGCCCCATATTCTCAAAGTTAGATACATTTGGGTGAGCGGCCTCGCCCTTCTTCCTCATCACCTGTATTGTATCAGTTTCCTTGTCTGTAAAATGGCCTCAATAACATCAGGTCCTAGCGTTGCTATGGGGATGGAACAAGATAATGCATTTAAAGCAGAGAACACAGTGCCTGAGTGTTTCTAAGTATTCCTGAAATTGGGATTGCCAGTTTCTTTCTTTCTTCATTATTTGCCTGTCTTTCCCTGACCAGTGGAGTCATTGCAACTTCTGGTTTCCTACAGTATTTGAAGATACGTCTCTTGTAGCATTTACTGCACTATGTAGGTTAATTGACTTACGTGTCCAATTTCCTCATGAGTTTCTTAGGTTTTTAGAAGGAGAGTCTGTGTCTCTCATCTTTCTGTCAACAGTGACTGGTCTGCATCACATACTCGGTGGTATTTCTTGAAGCATTGGGGGAGCTTGCAATTTGAGGATGATTTAGACTCATTGAAAAGAATTTCAGAGCCAAACCAGATTGTAGTGGGTTGGGAGAGGGGTGAAGGGAAGAGTTTGATCCTTATATTTATTTCTGTTGCCAGCATATAAATCCTCTACGTGAAGTCTAAAAGCAGTTAACTGGCACCAACACCTTGGTTTTACTGAGTGCCTTTTTTTAGCAATGAGTGAAAGCATATCCCTGGGTAACAGTGGCCAGGACGGAATCATTGCAGGGTGAGAGCCCTCAGGCTAGCTGAGGAGGAGCTGTGCCTTCTGTCAAGAACTCTCGGAACTTCCCATTGCCTGAGAGCTGGGTGTCAGAGTTCTTTGCCTCGTCCAAGTCTGTGCCCTGCATTTACATAGACAAAGATTTGCTTATATTTGCATAGCAGAACATTTTGCTATTCTTAAAAAAAAAAAATCCTTTCTCTTAGAGGCTACATATTTCATATGGATGGCAACTATAAAAATAACTAGCATTTTTTGGGCACATTTTTCCATCCGCAAGGGAGTGGATGTTGCATAGATGAATCCATTGGAAACAAAACTTGAATATTTCCTTGGGAGGAGGGGCAGGGTGAGAAATACAGCTCTGCCAGAGGTGAGTGTATTGTTAAACGTTAATATACAAATTTTCAGAGCTATTTAAGCTGTATCATATTCATCCTGAATCTTTTGAACATTATTTTTTAAGTCTTGATGGACTTTGGCTTATCCACATGTATTTGAATCCTTTAAGGAATTTTCTTCTGAGAATGTTGGTGCTTGCAGACTCCTGCATTGTTTTTAAGGATTTAAAGTTGAATCATTATTCAAAGCCGAGCACATCATTACAGTTGCTGGTATAGCATTTTAGCATTTCTTGTAATATGGTGTTTGCTTGTAATATTGTATTGCTTGATAATTGTTAGTGGCCTTGTAAGACATAACAATGCTTGCAGAATTCTTTCTACTGTAGCACTCGGCTAAGAGGCAGGCAGCATTGATGGTTCCTGCATTAACCCTACACTAGTAATCTCCCTGGGCTTCCCAGGTGGCTCAGCAGTCAAGAATCCGCCTGCCAGTATAGGAGATGGGGGTTTGATCCCTAGGTCAGAAGATCCCTGGAGAACGAAATTGCAGCCCACTCCAGTACTCTCGCCTGGGAAATCCCATGGACGGAGGAGCCTGGCGGGCTGCAGTCCATGGGGTCGCAAAGAGTTGGACACTACTGAGCACACATACACACACAGTAATCTCTATAACGTAAGAGTAAAACATGCAAAACATATAGAAACCCTGAAATCAAATGGGCAGCGTGCATCTCGGTTTTTCTCGTACCTTCTCTCACTTTCTTCCCTTCCTCATCTTCATTATTCCTCCTACTTCTACTTTTCCAGACTTTTCATGGAGGTAGTTTGGCATATGTAGAATTCAACTACAAAGGGATCTGCTAGTTAGGTCTTCTCTTTTATAGAGTCGAGGTTTCCTATTATTTAAATATTAACCCTGTTAAAAAAGGAACGTGGCTTTCTAGACGACTTCTCATTTCTCATGTCACTGTGTTTCTGTGTCTGTTGATGAAGCTGAGTAGAGTTCAGAAAACAGTTTTCTCTTCAGCATGCTTTTCCCCTTGACAGTCTTGAGGACCGCAGAAATGACCTTGCTGGGGGAGGAAACAGTCCCAGGCCTGTATCCCCAGGTGGTGGTTGTTGTTCAATCACTCAGTCATGGCCAGTGCTTTGCACCCCGTGTTGTAGGCTCCTCTGTCCTCCACTTCTCCTGGAGTTTGCTCAGATTCCCGTCCTTTGAGTTGGTGATGCCATCTAAGCATCGCATCCTCTGCTGCCCCCTTCTGCTTTTGCCTTCCTTCATCTCCAGGTGTATCTGGCATTTCCCAGCCTTCTGTTTACCTGGGTCCTACCCTTGACCTTGGTAAGCTGAAGCAAGGAGGTAGGGGTTTGGAGGAGAGACGAAGGCGTTTGTGACTTTCCTCCTCAGTGCCTCCACTGCACACGGATACACCTCTTTCCTTTTGTTTCTTGTTAGCCTGAGTCTTGTCTTCGTTACATCATTCTCCTGTTCTTTACTATATTGAATAGATGCTTAGAATTTGGTGCTAACTCTAGTTCCAGAAGTTGTAGTTTGGTGCTCAGATGTCTAGTGGCATCACTTTTACCCCGTATTTGATTTTGGCATGAAATTGAGCTATAGCAGTTTTGTGGTCTGTGTTAGGCTTTGGGGTTACAAAAAAATGAACACGGTGTGGTCCCTTCCTTGGAAGGGCTTATAACCTAGTGAGGTGGGCAGGGAGATACAGAAACAGATAATTGCAAAATGAGTGTGGGTTGATTGGTGTGTGAGCAATGAATTCTACTTGTAGGAGCTGGGAGAAGTATCTTTGAAGATGGATCCCATTTAAATGGGTTCTTGATGGATAAGCAAGGGTGTGCCAGTTGGTTACAAACAATTCTGAAGCACAGTAGTGTGCTTTGTCATGAAAGAGCAAGGCATGGGTGAGACCGTCACTGTTTGGAGGGTAAGTTGGCATGGGGCATGATGGGAAGTGCGGCTGGAGGAGTTGGGATCTCAGGCCACTAAAATTCCTTTAGGAGGGATAAGAAAATATTTATTGTTTAGAAGCCAGCTAGGGAGCAGTGTGAATGGTGGGTTGGAATGAGAAAGAGAGAAGTGGCAGACAGACTAGTCAGGAGACTGTATCAAAATAGTATTGACCAGAAAAACAATGGAATTGTAAGTGGCTCAGTTGTGTTCAACTCTCTGCGACGATATGGACTGTAGCCTGCCAGGTTCCTTTGGCCATGGAGTTTTCCAAGCAAGAACACTGGAATGGGTAGCCATTGTCTTCTCTAGCGAATTTTCCCAACCCAGGGGTCCAACCCAGGTCTCCCACACGGCAGGCAGATTCTTTACCATCCGAGCCACCAGGGAAGCCTTTTGACCAGAAAGAGTGGAAGATTTCAACCAAAAGAGTGGCTTTGAGTTCCTTCATCTTCTTAATTTTCTTAGGTTTCTTTTCTTTTCACTTAAAAATTTAAATCTAGGTTATTTTGTACATGTCTTGGTTTTTGAAATTTGGTTTCATAGCGTCAGTTCCCAGACATACCCAGTCCCTTGTGTAATGGTTCTGAATGTTCTCAGTAGCCGTCTCCTTCCCACGGACACAGCCCATGTGTTCGAATGTTCTGACCGTCCTCTCCCCGCCTGACAGCATAGTCTCTTATCTGCCAGATTGTAAGCTGACTAGAGTGGTGTTTATGTCTGTCAGCATCATCAGAGTGTGCCTAGGGTCTAGCATGATACCTGACAAGTAGCTGGTGTTCATTGCATACTTACTGAGAGAATGAAAGGATGAATTTGAAGTTGCTGGAAGCAGGAAACTCTACCAGTGATCTCTTAAGAGCAGTCGACGTTAAAAAAAAAACAGCTGAAGTTAAATCACTTCAGTTATCCTTTTTAATTCTAGTTGCCTGGTAAGCAAAGTACAGAAACAAGGTCCAAGGTAAAAATTCCAGAATTTGAATCAGCTTACCAAGGAGTATGGAACACAGAATGTAAAGTGTGGCCCGCCTGTCATGTAGACCTTTAGTTACTCAAAGAAATTAGCAGTTAGAGGCTGCTGGTTGCATTGGCTATGGCCATTTGGGGTTCTTTGTTAGGTACTTTTAACCAGTGTTCCACTTGAAATTGAGGAAAAGCACAATCACAATTTAGAGAGACAGTTTCTTTGCATAGAAATGCAGTCTATGGCCCCTGCAGACTGTCACAGTTTGCTCACTATTGTGCTGAATGACGTTCCCTGATTCTTTTGTATGCTGGGTCCCTGGAAACATTTTAGTGGGGCTTCCTGGTTCAGAGCACTGGTTTCCAGTCTCTTCAAGTGTGAGGACTCCCTGTAAACTTGGATTCCGTAGCACAGTAGTCTTAGGCATTTCGACAGTCACTGCCTGAGACGAGACCTAATGATACTCACTCAGGCTTCCCTCCCCACTCCCAGGTCTTTATTATGAAAAATTTAAAACATACAGAAAAGATGGTAAAATAATACAGTGTTTACGTCTTTGTAAACACCTAGATTCAACAATTATTCACCTTTCTCATATCTGCTGTTCCTATTATCTAAATTTTATTGGCTGAACAGAAAATAAGGAACAAAGTTAATGACGTCAGTGTGCATTCCCTCCAAATAAAGACACATTTCCTCCATCACCGAAATACTTTTCCACACGTAAGTAAATGAACAGAAATTTACTAAAATTGCCCACTGCCTAGCCCATTCGCCCATCTCTATTTCTAAATGTCTCTTGTAGCTTCTTCTCCTCTTAAAATTCGAAACTCAGGAGAGGGTCACACGTTGCTTTTAGTTTTATGTTTAAATCTGTTTTCATCTCAAACAGTCCCCTCACGTCTCCCCTTTTCTTCTACGACACCAACCTTTTCAAGAGAACAGCCCAATTATCTTGCTGACTGTCTGTCCTCTAGGTTTAAGTGAGTAGTCTTTCTGCATGCCTTCAGGAACTGTTGATTAAAGAAGTGGTTCTCTGTGGAAGAGTGCCAGCGAATTTTAGGTTTCTTTTCTTTTCACTTAAAAAATTAAATCTAGGTTATTTTGTACATGTCTTGGTTTTTGAAATTTGGTTTCATAGCGTCAGTTCCCAGACATACCCAGTCCCTTGTGTAATGGTTCTGAATGTAACCATTCTGAATGTAATGTGTAATAGAAGGAATGATAGAAGTAGAAAAATCCGTGTTCTGCCACCTCCAGTGAAATAATTATTTAAGGCAAAGATGCTAAAACCAGCAGGTGAAAGGTTCTCCAGGACAGGATATGCATATTATGGAAAAATCTAACTGGATACTTGCCAGCTGCAGTGGGGCAAACTTACCTTGGAGAGATCTCGGGCCTGGGGCCAAGTGGTTCAACATGACATCTGTCCTGGTGAAATAACCCATCATCATGAGCCTCCCAGTGCTGCAGTAGTTACAAAGTGCATCATCTGTGAAGTGTTCTTCCCCCAGATACTTGTGTCAGCCTGGCCAGGCCTAGACCCAACTGTCAGTTCATGGGGAATACAGGACAGAGAAACAGGCGACACGTGAGAAAGCAATCAGACTAGTCTTGTAATGCTTGTAAATGACTTTGCATTCTGTTAGTCACTGTCACACTTACTTCCCTTGAAAAACAGTAGTCCAAGTACACTTTAGACAGGGTGACTTGGGGGTGGATAGAGTCTGTGCACATGCGTGGTCCCCTTGCAGACACCACCGCTCATGGAGAATCTAGAACACCGTGGACACAGTTTCCTTGATAGGGTCATACCGCCGCTTGTACTGCTTCTGGATAAATACAGGGATTTAGCTCACAGATGTGTCAGTCTGCCACCTTTTAGAAACCCTGCATTCACTTAGTGAAGTGTAAGGATGGAGGGTGGAAAGTTGATCATGCCCCGAATATTTAACTTACAGGAGTTTATGTGTTTTGCAGTCGAGGTGTTTGAAAAGAACTGGAAAATCGGTGCCAGTTTATTTGATGCCAGCTTACGATGAATTTAGTCTGCGGTTTGCTCTTCCTGAAACTGGTCTTCCAGAAAGACTCTAGGATGAAGTTGTTTCATCGAGGCAGTGTCTTTATTGAGTGGTCATTGTTTCAACTCTAATTTATTATTGATCTTTCAGGCCCACAGCAGCAGAACTTTTAAAATGCAAATTCTTCCAGAAAGCCAAGGTAACATGCTTAAAAACCCAAGTAAATCTGCTATTTTTAAAATCACTATGAGTTTCAGTGTATCATATGTGATGTCAAACCTTGGGAATATTTGTTTTGCAGAACAGAGAGTACCTGATTGAAAAGCTGCTTACAAGAACACCAGACATAGCCCAAAGAGCCAAAAAGGTAAGCGTCCTGAGCACTCTGGCCCCAGTGGGCGCCTCTCCCCACCCAGGGAAGTAGAAGAGTAAAAAAAGACTTCCACGTAATCAGGGTGTGTATTTAGAGATTACTGGGTTAGTGATTACTCAGATAACTGCATTTTGCCTTTTGGTTACCTCAGGCTGCAGCTATGTGTTTGGGTATGTGAAACTCAAAATGATTTCGTTTTTCCATGTATTGGCTTTGCTTAAAGCAGGTTGGAGGGGAGGGTCTTGTGTTGAGACTAAAACACTGGAGAGGTAAAATATCTTTGAATATCTTTTTTTGGGGGGGTGGATTATACCGAAGATGAACAGTCATTTTTAATCAGCTTGAAATGACAAAATGAAAAAAAAAAAAAACTTTCGTTTTTAATGGTTATTTTGAATATCTGAGTGACATAGTTTCTTTTCTCTAAAAGACCTTGATTTTTTCTGTAGTCTATGCTATTAACATAGCATTATGCTAACATAGGTAATTATGTTAATAATTACCTAAAAAACTGGGTTTTAGATTTTTTAAACAATGGTATGTATGTGTGAGTGTATTTATGTGTTGAGCCAGAGTTTTTCTTGTTTGTAATGACAGATTTTATTATGGTATGAAACTTAACAAAATTTAACCTGAGATTTTGTTTGGTTCAGTTTGACTTTAAAATTGTGTTAGATATTTAAATTTAAAATATTGATGTAGGCACAGATTTAGAAAGGGGAACATTCTTTTTATTTCCTTTTTACAGTTAATACTTACAGGGGAAGTTGACATGAATCTAAGTTGTCTGCTCTGTAAATAAAATTGGCCAAGAAATATATGCATGAGGGGTTGCATCTCAGGATACCTAGGTGTTAGTAACTTGGACTGTTAATATCTAGACACTGCTTTTTCTAAATCACTGGGTATGAAATACATTTTTTTAGGTGATGCTTTCAACTTGCTTTAAATATTAGATTTTAAAATAGACTTCAAGAAATGACCCATCTTGTGTGGGTGTCTGAGCCCGTCCCCTAGACCTGCAGAATTCTTTGGAATGGGCTGGTTCTCAGGCTGTGAGTCTGGGTGGGTGATGGGGGGGGATCACTGGCTTGACTGTGGAGATGTCAGCCAGGGCTGGTCTCTGGGATGGCTCTGTATTGAGAATTTAGCAATATTCCATCAGAATGAGACCTCCCAAGGGGCAGCATAGAGAAGCCAGAGCTTCAGTTTGAGGCAGCAGAAAGTCGAGAGTACCCACCAGAGTGTGGGGACTCCATCCAGAAGGCTTAAGGAGGTGCCTAGGGTGTTTGCCTGGGGTGTTGGGGTCTAGCATGGGGTCCTCTGATCCGATAACTAGAACATCAGCCACAGGTGAAGAAAGCTGTTAGAAAGCCACTAACTTGTACAGTGTGTGCTCCCAAAGGCCTTTGCTTCGGTTTCCCTCTGATCTTATCCTGTAGCTGCTCCCAGAGGGGCTTTCCAAGCCTGCGTCCTGCCCAGGCCTCCCACCTCCCGCCTCCCGCCCAGCTCCTTGTGCAGTGTTTCCCCTCCCAGGCCACGCCTGCCTGTGTTTGGTGCTGCTACCTGAGCCACCTGGCCTCAGGACCCTGGGCTGATTCTGTATCAGAGGCCGCCGCCTTTGTCTTCTGAGTCCTCTCCACGTTTCCCTCTGCACCGTTTCTTGGAATGTTTCCTCCTGTTTCTAATTGAACGTTTGCAGTAGATTTCTGTTAATAACTCCTCTCCTACCTCATTCCACCTTGGGCACGGCTGCTGCTGCTGCTAAGTCGCTTCAGTCGTGTCCGACTCTGTGCGACCCCAGAGACGGCAGCCCACCAGGCTCCCCCGTCCCTGGGATTCTCCAGGCAAGAACACTGGAGCGGGTTGCCATTTCCTTCTCCAGTGCGTGAAAGTGAGAAGTGAAAGGGAAGTCGCTCAGTCGGGGTCCCAGCGACCCCATGGCCTGCAGCCCACCTTGGGCACGAGTGCAAGGCTAACTGTCTAATCATGTCACTTAATTGCTCAAAAGTGGTTTCCAAAATTAAACAAAACCAAATAAACGGGAGGAAACAAGTTGTTTATTAAATAAAGTGCAAGCTCCTTAGCCTTAAATTCATGGCACCGTTTCACCTTCCTGCCTTATACCATTGACCCTTGAACAACCAACGCACCAGCCCTCTGTGCAGTCAAAAATCCGAGTGTTAATTTATAGTTTGCCCTTGGTGTATATGGTTCCTCTGTACCTGCAGATTCACTAAATTGTGGATTGTGTTGTACTGTAGTGAACACTGAAAAAAATCCATATGTAAATGGGCTTGCACATCAAGCTTGTGTTTTTCAAGGGTCAACTCTATACTAAACTTAAAGCACCTCCAGTTCTTACTACATAACCCGTACTTTCCTCTGACGCTTCATCAGCAAAGAATCTGTTCAGGCTGTCACTCTCCTTTTTTTAAAATTTAGATTACGTATTGTTACATATTATTGTGTTGTGCATTCCAAATTTCATTTCGAATGTATCTTAAATAACAAAGAGCTCCTTCTGGGAGATGATTTTCCAGCCATGTCTTCTGCCCTTTTGTTTGCTCCTTGATCTGAGACTTAAACCTCAGGGCTTGTCATTCGTTCCTTCAAAAGGAAAATGGCCACACATTTTAAAGTCACACAGAGAAGAATGTGAATTAGTTCTTTAAACATCATAACAGGAAAGAGAAGGGCCCCATAGTAATGTTATTCTGGCTCTCCAGTTTCATTAACTTGGCTGTTTTCCTGTCCTAATTCTCATTTTGAAGTGTAAGTTGGTTCTTGCCATTCCTTGCCCATGGGTTCCATGGCCGCTATGCCAACCGGGACAGCATCCATCAAAATGTGTGTTTTGTTCATAGTAAGTGCCCACAAATGTTTGTTGACTCAGTGAATGCATGCTTCAGTGGGCCAAGGAAAAGCCACTTGAAACTCGTTTGTCACTCTCTCGAACCTCTCAGATGCTTGGCATATACTTGTCCCGGGGCTTCCTGTTAATAATGAACCACCCTCCTTCTCCTGCGCTCATGATGTTGACAAGCATCCGTGCTGTTCCTCATTTGAAACCCCTCATGTGGGCTCGGCCACTAGGAAGGAAACACTATTTTAATCATCATGTGAACTGCCAACCTTTGTGGCAAGATGACTCTTTACACGTAGGTTCTTGAAGTGTTTAAGTAAGTGTAATTTACAGATCGATTCGGAGGAGCCGCCGGAGCTCTTTGTGTTACTCTTTCTTGGACTTGCCTTTGTCGGCGTCTTCTCCGCTGTCTCCCTTCCTGTTTGCTGTGGTGCCCCAGTTAACTGTGCTCTAGTTTCTTGGTTGGGGATATGTTCCTCAGAGGCTACTCTTTGTTAGTCCCTTGATTTTTGTCTCCTCAGTTTGCTGTCTTTAAAACAGAAACAGCTCATTGATATACCAGTGTTTACATGACAACTGGGTGTGTTGACCAAGCTTTGGACATTTCGGGAACCAAGCTGTTTGAAATTCGTTGTCATAAATCATAATCTCTGCTGCTCCTCCCTTATGGTAATCCAAGTTAAGAGCTGATTTTCAGTACGTGTTTTTCTGTAACATGAACAACCCTCATATTTAAGAGAGGGACTGGTATTGTAGCTGCCCTTAGGACGGCCCATGGAGCCCATCAGTGCAGTCCTTTGGTGTGAGAGAAAGAGGCTTCTCATACTCATGATTGCCCCAAATGTGAAGCATTCGTTGAGAGCCACATAATTCCATGTGGGTAGGTGATCTTGTCCGCATCCAGAATGANACTTGCTTTAAATATTAGATTTTAAAATAGACTTCAAGAAATGACCCATCTTGTGTGGGTATCTGAGCCCGTCCCCTAGACCTGCAGAATTCTTTGGAATGGGCTGGTTCTCAGGCTGTGAGTCTGGGTGGGTGATGGGGGGGGATCACTGGCTTGACTGTGGAGATGTCAGCCAGGGCTGGTCTCTGGGATGGCTCTGTAGTGAGAATTTAGCAATATTCCATCAGAGTGAGACCTCCCAAGGGGCAGCATAGAGAAGCCAGAGCTTCAGTTTGAGGCAGCAGAAAGTCGAGAGTACCCACCAGAGTGTGGGTCCTCCATCCAGAAGGCTTAAGGAGGTGCCTAGGGTGTTTGCCTGGGGTGTTGGGGTCTAGCATGGGGTCCTCTGATCCGATAACTAGAACATCAGCCACAGGTGAAGAAAGCTGTTAGAAAGCCACTGACTTGTACAGTGTGTGCTCCCAAAGGCCTTTGCTTCGGTTTCCCTCTGATCTTATCCTGTAGCTGCTCCCAGAGGGGCTTTCCAAGCCTGCGTCCTGCCCAGGCCTCCCACCTCCCGCCTCCCGCCCGGCTCCTTGTGCAGTGTTTCCCCTCCCAGGCTGCGCCTGCCTGTGTTTGGTGCTGCTCCCTGAGCCACCTGGCCTCAGGACCCTGGGCTGATTTTGTATCAGAGGCCACGGCCTTTGTCTTCTGAGTCCTCTCCACGTTTCCCTCTGCACCGTTTCTTGGAATGTTTCCTCCTGTTTCTAATTGAACATTTGCAGTAGATTTCTGTTAATAACTCCTCTCCTACCCCATTCCACCTTGGGCACGGCTGCTGCTGCTGCTAAGTCGCTTCAGTCGTGTCCGACTCTGTGCGACCCCAGAGACGGCAGCCCACCAGGCTCCCCCGTCCCTGGGATTCTCCAGGCAAGAACACTGGAGTGGGGTGCCATTTCCTTCTCCAGTGTGTGAAAGTGAGAAGTGAAAGGGAAGTCGCTCAGTCGGGTCCGACTCCCAGCGACCCCATGGCCTGCAGCCCATCTTGGGCACGAGTGCAAGGCTAACTGTCTAATCATGTCACTTAATTGCTCAAAAGTGGTTTCCAAAATTAAACAAAACCAAATAAACGGGAGGAAACAAGTTGTTTATTAAATAAAGTGCAAGCTCCTTAGCCTTAAATTCATGGCACCATTTCACCTTCCTGCCTTATACCATTGACCCTTGAACAACACACCAGCCCTCTGTGCAGTCAAAAATCCGAGTGTTAATTTATAGTTTGCCCTTGGTGTATATGGTTCCTCTGTACCTGCAGATTCACTAAATTGTGGATTGTGTTGTACTGTAGTGAACCCTGAAAAAAATCCATATGTAAATGGGCTTGCACATCAAGCTTGTGTCTTTCAAGGGTCAACTCTATACTAAACTTAAAGCACCTCCAGTTCTTACTACATAACCCGTACTTTCCTCTGACACTTCATCAGCAAAGAATCTGTTCAGGCTGTCACTCTCCTTTTTTTAAAGTTTAGATTACGTATTGTTACATATTATTGTGTTGTGCATTCCAAATTTCATTTCGAATGTATCTTAAATGACAAAGAGCTCCTTCTGGGAGATGATTTTCCAGCCATGTCTTCTGCCCTTTTGTTGGCTCCTTGATCTGAGACTTAAACCTCAGGGCTTGTCATTCGTTCCTTCAAAAGGAAAATGGCCACACATTTTAAAGTCACACAGAGAAGAATGTGAATTAGTTCTTTAAACATCATAACAGGAAAGAGAAGGGCCCCATAGTAATGTTATTCTGGCTCTCCAGTTTCATTAACTTGGCTGTTTTCCTGTCCTAATTCTCATTTTGAAGTGTAAGTTGGTTCTTGCCATTCCTTGCCCATGGGTTCCATGGCCGCTATGCCAACCGGGACAGCATCCATCAAAATGTGTGTCTTGTTCATAGTAAGTGCCCACAAATGTTTGTTGACTCAGTGAATGCATGCTTCAGTGGGCCAAGGAAAAGCCACTTGAAACTCGTTTGTCACTCTCTCGAACCTCTCAGATGCTTGGCATATACTTGTCCCGGGGCTTCCTGTTAATAATGAACCACCCTCCTTCTCCTGCGCTCATGATGTTGACAAGCATCCGTGCTGTTCCTCATTTGAAACCCCTCATGTGGGCTCAGCCACTAGGAAGGAAACACTATTTTAATCATCATGTGAACTGCCAACCTTTGTGGCAAGATGACTCTTTACACGTAGGTTCTTGAAGTGTTTAAGTAAGTGTAATTTACAGATCGATTCGGAGGAGCCGCCGGAGCTCTTTGTGTTACTCTTTCTTGGACTTGCCTTTGTCGGCGTCTTCTCCGCTGTCTCCCTTCCTGTTTGCTGTGGTGCCCCAGTTAACTGTGCTCTAGTTTCTTGGTTGGGGATATGTTCCTCAGAGGCTACTCTTTGTTAGTCCCTTGATTTTTGTCTCCTCAGTTTGCTGTCTTTAAAACAGAAACAGCTCATTGATATACCAGTGTTTACATGACAACTGGGTGTGTTGACCAAGCTTTGGACATTTCGGGAACCAAGCTGTTTGAAATTCGTTGTCATAAATCATAATCTCTGCTGCTCCTCCCTTATGGTAATCCAAGTTAAGAGCTGATTTTCAGTACGTGTTTTTCTGTAACATGAACAACCCTCATATTTAAGAGAGGGACTGGTATTGTAGCTGCCCTTAGGACGGCCCATGGAGCCCATCAGTGCAGTCCTTTGGTGTGAGAGAAAGAGGCTTCTCATACTCATGATTGCCCCAAATGTGAAGCATTCGTTGAGAGCCACATAATTCCATGTGGGTAGGTGATCTTGTCCGCATCCAGAATGACTCCTCTAAATCAGAAAAAGCACATTAAAAAATAGAGACAGACCAGTGTGTCTTCTCTGGTAATTTAGTGGCATAACATGTTTTTGTTTTTTTGGGATGTAAAAGTAACTTCAGAAATTAAGGATATTTGTGTTTTTTTTTTTTTTTCCCCCCTGGAGGCAGAGTATTTGGTCCATTCGAGGTTCTTTTGCTGAAAGATAGTATTGTTCCGGATTCGGTTTTATTTGTTTATTCATGGCTGTGTTGGGTCTTTGTTGCTGCAAGCGGGCTTTCTCCAGTTGCAGGGGCCTCTGGGTGCAGAGCATAGTCTCCAGGTGTGCGGCTCCGTAGCTGGTACATGGGCTCAGTTGCCNCACACACAGCTTTACTATTACAGTTTTATTATAATATCACTGTTGCTTTTTTGTAACCTTTTTCTCACCTGCCTCTGGGGGTACCACTGCTACCATTCCTGTTTCTGCTGCAATAAGGGCAGCTGTCATCACAACCACTGCTGGCAGTAATGGACACAGGGTGTGCAGACAGATAAAACGATACAGTGCAGCCATTGCGGCTTGCCTTTCAGTGGGGAATATAGTGCCTCCATCTCAAGACCTGGAAAACTCAGAGAGCAGCAGAGAATAAATACTTTAGGATATGGGTGTAGAATGTCCTACAAGAACAGAAAAGGTCTCGGAGCTGGTCCGTGGGGGACTGTGGGAAAGGGAGAAGGGGGACTCATACTTACTGTGGGTCTTCATGCACATGCAAAACCCTTGGTTTACATCTGTCTCATTACAAAGTTCAGTTCAGTTGCTCAGTCGTGTCCGCCTGTTTGCGACCCCATGGACTGCAGCACAACAGGCCTCCCTGTCCATTACCAACTCCCAGGGTTTACTCAGACTCGTGTCCATCGTGTCCTTGTAATAATCAGTGAAGTCCTGAGTAACAGGATAGAGGTATAATATGTTAGATTATTACAGCTTGTTAAGAAAAAGCTATACATTTTGAAGAATGAGTGAAAAAGAGCAACCGGGACCATAAATATCTCCTGGTTTGTGATTCTTCCATTTGCAGCCCTGAGAATTGAGACCTGGGTTGGTTGGGCCCTGACCAAGTCCATGCTGTCATATAGCAGCCACGTCTGAAGCCAGGCTCCCAGTTTGCTACCATTTTGTCGCTTCTTTTAGTTGATAAAGAGGGGAAATGGGTCTGAATTTTTGTAAAATTTCTTTGTCCCCCCCTCCTTGGAAGCTTATCATTAATTTATAAGATGTTGAAATTTATACATTATCAAGAAACCAGAGAAGAAATTCAGTTCAGTCGCTCAGTCATGTCCGACTCTTTGCAACCTCATGAATCACAGCATACTGGGCCTCCCTGTCCATCACCAACTCCCGGAGTTCACTCAGACTCACGCCCATCGAGTCAGTGATGCCATCTAGCCATCGCATCATTCCTTCCAAAGAAATCCCAGGGCTGATTTCCTTCAGAATGAACTGGTTGGATCTCCTTGCAGTGAGGAAGTTAGGTGATTTCAAATGCTTGATGGGTGGATTTTAGTTTTGTTCCAGGTCTGCCCAGTAGAGGGCGGCAGTGGGTTTTAATTCTGTGTGGTTATGAACTGCAGGCTGGCTGGTCCAGCTTGGTTGAAGGTCTCAGGTGTGATCAGAGTAGAAGGATCTAAAGTATGTTAGGTCTCTTCTGAGCTACTAGGTACTAGTAGAGTACTAGGCACCTCTGTCAGATGTTGTCTTGTTTTTTTTTTTGGGGGGGGGTGGGGCAGGAGGTTGAAGGCTTAGGTATTTCTTGTTATTACCACTTCTCACTTTAAATTACATTTCCTGTTAACAAATCACAGTAATCTGACATGCATTTTATATAACTCATCTCCAAAACAGAAATCTCAGTTTTGAAGATAATTGTATTTTGTGGTCAAATCAGTACAGTTCTGGGCGATGAAGAAATGTCCAGAAAGTTCCCTGGTCCCTGCAGTTCTCCGCAGAGCCAGATCAGTAAAGGAGGGAGTCTAAGTGCATAACTGGGAAGACCTGGACAGAGCTCTGTGTGTGTCAGCACATGAACTGTGGCTTCAGCGTGAATACTCCTGAGGATCTAAGTGGGCTGGAGGATGCGTGTTCTGTTACTGGTTTGTGTTTCTTTCTGCATTCCTCTCGCTTAATAACAGCCGTTGTGTGAATATGGCCTTCCCAGGTGGCTCAGTGGGAAGAATCCACCTGCCAAACAGGATACCTGGGTTTGATCCTTGGGTCAGGCAGATCCCCTGGAGAAGGAAATGGCAACCCACTCCAGTATTCTTGCTTGGGAAATCTCATGGATAGAGGAGCCTGGCGGGCTATAGTCCATGGTGTCTGAAAGAGTCAGACACAACTTAGCGACTAAACGGCAGCAGCAGCAACTGGGAAAGTATTGCATTGAGGAACTCATGTTCACAGGGAGGACTTTCGTGATTGGGGGGGGCGTTACTTTTCCTATTTTAAAGCTGAAAGAGCAGTTGGCCAAAGGTTAAAGCTATTGGTTTAACTGGACAGATGTTCCCAGAGTGTGAGCTCATTGTTTTCATTTTTAAAAAAAATTTTAATGCATTGCTTTTAGGCAGGTTAGAGTGCAGTCTCTTTGGTCAGAAAAGTGCTTTAGGCCACTAGGGGGTGCTATCAGAATAGTTAATTTCCTCAGAATCTCTGGACGGGAATTGCTTCCCAGTGTGTAGAAACCCTTGTAGATGTTTTCCTTTTGCTCTATGCCTGATATAAGGAGCTTGACTGGTGTTTATGCTGTGAGTGAATTAGGCAGAGCAGAGGACAGAGGGAAAACAAAGAGAAAAAAGCATCATCCATCACTTTCAGTTCTGTTGGTGAATTGAATTTAAAAATTCATACATTCTGGGGTCAGTGGCCTCTTTCTGGTGACATTTGATTTAGAGCAGAGAGGATCCATTCTGGAAATTGTGATTTGCGGACCCCGCCGGCCTCATTTAGGACGAATGTTTGTATTTTCAGATTGAGGGGTCTTTTAAAAATACCAATGGCTTAAGAGAGCATTTTAAACTTTTACTGATCTTGGAGATCCACTGTTAGAGATTTAAACATAATGGCATTCTGAAGATAGTATCGGAGATACCGCTCGTACAGATGAGCTTGTAGAGAACTGATTGTTTTCTGTTACCAGAAATGAATTGGCGGAATCGATGGCCTTATTTCACATCCAGCTGAATTTCTGACATCTGTGTGTTCAAATGCATTGTGTGCTTCATTCTTGCCTTTGGGAAATTTGGTAACTTTTTCCAAAGCTTGTGTGCCTCCGCTAACTTTTTGAAACTTAATTGGCATGCGTGTGCCAGGAGAAGAGCCCTGCCTGCCTGCCTGTCTAGTGTTCGCTGAGTGTTACTGATAATATGCTGACTACCATTAAGAAAGTTTGTCTTTATTCACCGTTACAACTCACACTAATATCGTTTCTTTTAAAGCGTGTCATTTCTTTTAAAAGTAGATGAACCGTGAGGAATGGAAAGGAATTTGGCTATGGTTGCAGAAAAGCTAGTATAAAAACTTAGCAGATGCCTTTTTGAACTTGTGAGAATTCTAATATGATTGTTCCTTCTCCCTGGTTTAAAAGGTCAGTGGCCTCTTGTGAATTACAGGGTAAGCGTCAAGTTCCTGCCCGGGATTAAATTCCATGTTACTTGTAGGGTTGGGCTTCCCTGGTGGCTCAGTGGTGAAGAATCTGCCTGCAATGCAGAAGACGTGGATTCAGTCGCTGGGTCAGGAAGAGCCCGTGGGGAAATGGCAGCCCATTCCTGTACTCTTGCCTGGGAAATCCCATGGACAGAGGAGCCTGGTGGGCTACAGTCCATAAGGGTTGAACAGACGTGACTGAGCGACCAGACAATGACAACACTTGCAGGGTGCGGGCCACACGAAGCTCCTGTGATTGGTGTCTGGCTCCCTATCCAGCTTTTCATGAGCTGCTCACCACCTCACCCTGGACACACACTTACAGAGTTACTGATTCTTCTACTTTCTAATCAACACACTCCTGAAATCCCCTGCGTGTTTTCCATGAAGGTACATGTACTGGTCACTCTGTTTTGGCTTCTCCCTGAGCTTGTATCTTCCCAGCACTATCACCTCTTTAGTGGAGCTTTCTCATAGCAACACCTCTCCCCCTCAGCCCTGCACTCCAGACGGTTCATCCTTCATTCCTGCTGCTTCTGAACCTTGTTGCACTTGGCATCAGTGGTAGTTTATTTCCTCACACTTTTGCCTTCTAGACTGTGAGCTCCGTGGGTGCAGGCATGGTGTCATATTATCCCCCAGTACCCAGCATAGTATCTTGGTCAATCAGTAAGTAACTTTGGAATTAAAGTTCGGCAAGCAAGGTTGTGAGGTTATGATGACAGGCTTTGTGGGAGTTGATGTGAGAGCGTGAGCGGGGACAGAGTAAATCTGCTTTTAGTTTTGTCGGAGAATTGTTAAGGTGTTTTTCAGTTGGTGCTCCATCCTTGTATTTCAAGTCTATGACTCAGAGTTTATCTGATCTTAGGTTGAAACTCCTTTGTCGTCTCCAATTTGCTAAGAGTCTTGGGTGAGCCAATTAATTGTATTTACCTTTGCCTCCTTATCATAAAACGGAATCCCATAAAACGGGATTTTACTGTCTAACAGTTGTGTATTATCCACTTTGGACTGTTTGACAGCGACAGTGTCGTCCCTGGCACTGAGCATATTTCCATGTTGTCATTTTCCTCACCCAGTCAGTATGCATATAAGTTTCCTTGAAGCCTCATCCAATTAGGAATATTTTGAAACTACATTTAAATTGGTTTTTAGTGCTCTTTCATTCTGGATTACCTGTTACGTATTTCCTCATTTTAGGGGAAGTGATTAGATGGCACCCTGATATCATGATTCTGTAAATCTTTAAAACAAGGCCGACATTATGGAGAAGGGAAGGGGAGAAAGACGGAAAATGACAGAACTTTTGTACTTAGTTCAGAGCAGGAGAACTCGTTTCGGTGGAGGGAATGCACATGGTTTGCCCTCTTTCCTCCGTGTGCTGAGCTGTGCCTGGTCGCTCAGCCATGTCTGACTCTCTGCGACCCCATGGACTGTAGCCCACCAGGCTCCTCTGTCCGTGGGAATTCTCCAGGCAAGAATCCTGGAGTGGATTGCTTGCACACCTCCAGGGCATCTTCCCAGCCCAGGGATCGAACCCAGGTCTCCCCGCTTTGCAGGCACTTTTCCTCCCTAGCCCCTTACCAAGTTGTGTAATGAAATGAGAGGCCAGCAGAGGGCATGGTGTACATGCTTAAAACAGCATGGAGAGTCTGGTGTAGGGCTCTGCTCATTTTGTTAATCAGATTTGATTGGCATAACAGAGATGCATGACTCTTGTTTTTTTTTTTTTTAATTGAGTAGTATTTTTAAAAAATTTCTTACTTTGAAATTCAGTAATTTTAAAAGGAATTAAAATTCAAGAGGCCCAGTTGCGGTTGGGCTTTGATATAGGATTTTCTAAGCTTCCCATTAAAATTAGTCTCACAGATTCAAATACTGATTAGAAACAGTATATAATAACTTAAAAAAAATTGGTTTTCCTGACATACAAACAAAGAGTGTTTCTGAAACTTACAAAGCAATAACAAGCTAAGATATTTAAACAACAGCCTTTAATTTAACCCAAATTTAAAAGACCACTTGAAATTGTTTTGATTGCTATGCACCCAGCTTGTTGGCTGATTATGTCAGCTGGGGAGGAACTGGGAAGATCCTGCTTTGTCCAGACCAGAAGGACCCCTTAGGGAATAAGGGCAAGGTACTGAGCGGTGGGCTTTTCTGTGACTTTATGGAAAGCAGAAGAAGGTAGATGAAGGAGAGAAGGAAAGAGGAAGATGAGAAACCCAGCTTGGAAAGAAGCAGAAAAGGCCCGGAGAGAGGGGAAGCACTTAGTCAGGAAGCAGGGATCCATGGACGTCTGTGATTGGAAGTTCACGACCAAGCGTAGGCTGAGCAGACAGGCCCCAGCCTGACCCTGGCTCTGGCGCTCACTCCAGGGTAGCCTGGAGCATCCACTGAATGCCCTGTGCTGCATCTGTGAAATGCAGACTGTCAGGGGCTTCCCATTGATGGTCCAGGGTGAAAACCAGAGTCCTTCCTCAGGCCTCTAGGGTTTGGAATGGTCTGGTCCCTTTCTCACCTTTAGCACTTCTCTCGCATTCTCTGCTGGTTCACCAGGTGTCTACTGGCCTGAGGCTCTTAGAGGAGCTGCTTGCCTCTGTGTTTGGAAGTGTTAGCCCTTCCATCCTTAGCTGACCTCAGTCTCAGCTCTGTCATTTCTCCAGAAAACAAAATTGGAATTATGCTGTATTTACTGCTCTGTGATCTACCTTGAAGAAGGCAATGGCACCCCACTCCAGTACTCCTGTCTGGAAAATCCCATGGACAGAGGAGCCTGGAAGGCTGCAGTCCATGGGGTCGCTGGGGGTCTTCACACGACTGAGTGGCTTGCCTTTCCCTTTTCACTTTCATGCATTGTAGAAGGAAATGGCACCCCACTCCAGTGTTCTTGCCTGGAGAATCCCAGGGACTGGGGAGCCTGGTGGGCTGCCGTCTATGGGGTCACACAGAGTCAGACACGACTGAAGTGACTTAGCAGCAGCAGCAGCAGCATGATATACCTGCATTTTCATTTAAGATACCTGAGGGCATTTTTTGGTGTCAACATAGATTTATACAATCATTTTAAATGACCGTGTAATATTCTGCTACAAGAATGACTACGATTAATAATGAGTTATTTCTTGATGGACAGTTAGATCGTTTCCTTTTTTTTTTTTTTAATCATTAACCATACTGGAATGATGGAGAAGGAAATGGCAAGCCACTCCAGTATTCTTGCCTGGAGAATTCCGTGGACAGAGGACTCTGGTGGGCTACAGTCTATAGGGTCACAAGGAGTTGGACACGACTGAGCAGTTTTCACTCACTTCACATACTGGAATGAACATCATTGTGCGTGTGTTGCTGCATGTGATGTTACCTCTTTTGTTAGGATATGTTCCTAGGGGTGGAATTGCTTGGTCCAGCTTGGTCAAAGAGTAGATGCCTTGTAATTATCGATGTCTGGTGGCTTATTGATGTCTAAAGTGGGAGTCTTTGTAGTTGAAATCTTACACTGAGCCTCAGGTCTCTCATCTGCAGAGTAATATATTACTTACACCATGCTTAGTCCAGTACCTAGCATTTGATGTTCAGTATTGTACTTATTTACTTTTGGTGTTGAAATGTTTTCCCTGTACATTTATTTTCAGTCTTTCTTAGATCTGCGGTCAGCTATTTTGTAGAGCGCATGAGAGAACTTGTAGCAGTTTTGCAACCTTGAGACGTTCAGTAACTTTAGAAGAGATTAGAATTCACCATGATCGATAGAGAGCCTATTATGGAGGGCCCAGCTTGGGATCCTAAAGTCTTAGAGCCATTAAAGGTAGTTCAGAGAGAGCTGTTGGTAGTGAGAAGTATGACAAGCCTTATTCTTCTTCAGCCTGCTCTTGGGTAAGGAATTATTTTCAGTGTGGGGACGAGGCTGAGCATCCCGTGTTACAAAGTGTTTCTGCCCATTATTCTGTCACCGCGATCTCTTCTGTTCAGAACAAACAAATGATAAACCAGCTGCCAGCCTGTGAGTAACGATCAAACCATTTCCGTCATCCCTGGGTTTATGGTTTGGAATTCTCATTATGAGGTCTGATGTCAGCCATTGGCACTGTTGGCCATGCCCAGCATCTATGCTTGAAGGGTGGTACCACACAATTTGGATACTGAGCTTTGCCTCTTTTTTTTTTTTTTTTTTTTTNGTTCTTCTTCAGCCTGCTCTTGGGTAAGGAATTATTTTCAGTGTGGGGACGAGGCTGAGCATCCCGTGTTACAAAGTGTTTCTGCCCATTATTCTGTCACCGCGATCTCTTCTGTTCAGAACAAACTAATGATAAACCAGCTGCCAGCCTGTGAGTAACGATCAAACCATTTCCGTCATCCCTGGGTTTATGGTTTGGAATTCTCATTATGAGGTCTGATGTCAGCCATTGGCACTGTTGGCCATGCCCAGCATCTATGCTTGAAGGGTGGTACCACACAATTTGGATACTGAGCTTTGCCTCTTTTTTTTTTTTTTTGCTTTTGTTATATACCCATGTCCTGGTTCAGATCCCCTACGATCTTAACCACATTATAGCTTTTAAAATTGTAACGCCCGTTTTTTCTGAATCATTGCATAGTGTTATTATTTTTTTAAATAATTTTATTTATTGATGGCTATGCTGAGTCTTTGCTGCTGTGTGGGCCCACAGGGGCTGTTCTCTGTTTGTGGAGCACGGGCTTCTCGTTGCGGTGAGTCTCTTGTTGCGGAGCATGGGCTCTGGGGCACGTGGGCTTCAGTGGTCACGACACGTAGGCTCTAGGGCACAGCCTCTACAGTTGTGGTGCCTGGGTTTAGTTGCTTGGCAGCGTGTGGGATCTTCCCGGATCAGGGATCGAACTCACGTCTCCTACACTGACAGATGGATTCTTTACCCCTGAGCCGCCGGGGCAGTCCCATNGGGGCTGTTCTCTGTTTGTGGAGCACGGGCTTCTCGTTGCGGTGAGTCTCTTGTTGCGGAGCATGGGCTCTGGGGCACGTGGGCTTCAGTGGTCACGACACGTAGGCTCTAGGGCACAGCCTCTACAGTTGTGGTGCCTGGGTTTAGTTGCTTGGCAGCGTGTGGGATCTTCCCGGATCAGGGATCGAACTCACGTCTCCTACACTGACAGATGGATTCTTTACCCCTGAGCCGCCGGGGCAGTCCCATGGCGTGTTTTTTAAAAAGTATAGGCTTGAGATTATACTTCCCCCTGGCTGACTTGAAACCTTGGAGGAGTCCCTCAGGTTCTCGGAGCCTTGCTTTTCTCACCTTCCCAAACTGCAAGAGTTTTGTGACATTTAAATGTGACAGTTTATATCAGGTGCTTTTCTGGCATCGGTAACATAGCAGGGGTTCATGACTGCCCATGCCTCCATCTCCTTCCCTCGCTGTGCACCAGGGGACGTTTTGCAAGGAAGGAGGGTGTGTTCCACGAGTGAGCAGGAGGAAGTATTTAAATGTCATGTGAGGATTGTCTTTTATTTTCTCAAGGAAACTAAAGTCTAAGGTTAGTGAATTGCATCCCTCTATTTCCTTCCCTCTTCCTGTCTCTGTAGAACCTCAGCTGCTGACCCTTGTTCTTCAAATAAAACAGTTCTTCTGACAACACACACAGTCTTACTAATTTCCTTGAGGACTTCAGATTACTGAAGTTTGACTGGAACTCTATTATTTATTCCCGTTTAATAATTTCTAGTTCCTTTGTTTACTTAATGAAAATTTAAGTTACAATTGGGAAGCTTCCCTATTTAATGTATTTTTAGCAACTATAATGAGCTTATTTGTTAGAATAAAGTAAAAGTTTTGTGAAATAAATGACTTCTAAGCCAGCCCCTCCCCCACTGAAGTTTTCTGTGATAGGATGGTACTTCCTGGGAGCCTCTTACTTTTCTCTTATTCACCACCTTGAACGATACTCTGTCCTTTTTCCTCACAGACGCTTACTACCTAGTTGTTCTGATACCCAGATACCCAGGCTCCTTAACCAGAGATCATCATTCAGTGGGTCTGGGGCCCTGACCCAGGACTTTGCAATTTTCATAAGCAGGTCAGTCAGTGGTTTTACTGGGGATTGAGACAAGTCTTCTGGTCTTTCTCAGGTTTGGAAGGAAATTATATTGCTAAGCTCACTTCACAAAAAATTTAGAGTCCTTCCCCCCCACTCTACAATTATTTAGCCACACAACTAGAATGCCTATATTTCGTCTTCTCCTTTTTTCCTTTTTTTGCTCACCTTTGGGGTGTGTGGTCCTTTCCTCTGTGTCATGTATACTCTGAACTCTGCTGGAGCAGCCCCTTATAGTTGTTGCCTGTAAGACCTATCTTATCAGCGTCCCATCACTTGCTCACTGGGCTGTCCATGTGAAGTAGGGCTTTGATGTCTTCTTAAGCTGGCTTCTTGGGGTGTTGCTTAATAGATCTTGTATTGCCTATTCAAGTGGGCCTGTCTGTCTTGAGAGTACTCTCATTTTACTGGTGTTAGTAATGTAGGCACCAGTTTCTGCCTTCCTAATGCTGGTTTCCTCAGTGCATAATGTATGAGGATGTAGGGGCAGCCTCACATGTTGAGGTGGCAGGATGGATGGATGAGCCTCTGGCATACCCATGTGCAGAGTTGTTGGGGAGTTCGTATCTGGGCAGTGAAGAGAAGGTCAGGAAATAGCCGTGGGCTCACACTATAGGAGAGTTTATAATAGTGGAAACTGTCCAGAGATTAAATAGACTGGAATTAAAATCATGAAGGACCCACAGGACTGAGACCCTAGCTGTCATGTCCACCACCGCTTCCTGACCAGTGGCCAGAGCACAGCAGTGGACGGTGAGTGGGTGCCTGATGAGCCATGCTCCTGATCACTGCATGGCTCAGGGCAGTTGAGCAGGGCTTGGGATGCCTGGTGTTCTGGGGTCAGTTGCTGTAAATCAATCTAGCATGTCATCCCATGCACTGTATAAATATTGTTGTTTTCTATATGTGCCATAAGGTGACTAGTTTGTGACATAATCATCCAAACCACTCAATATTAAAATGCTGTGAAACATCAAAGAAAAAAAAAAAACGCTTCATCTGAAAGTTTAAATTTTTGAATATAGGAGATTTTGAGAAAGCTTCGGAATTCAAAGAACTCAGTTTGGAAACTGCTGGTCTGAACCTGTCCTCCTGGTGTAGAGACCAGATATTGAGTTCTCTGGAGATTTAATGGGTTTTTCAGTCGTGACCAAGATATGGATCACTGCTGTTGGCTCCTGGTTTAGTGCTGTTTCTTTTTATATTGGATACACTGAAGCCAGCTGACAAAAATAAGGTGAATTAGTAGGTGCGAGCTTCACTGAAGAGCAGGGACCGTCTTGCTTGGCCATCTTCACTGCTTACCGTGTAGATGCCAGCCAAATGAATGAATGTGATGAGGTTTATTTTTGACTCTACTGGGAAGTTGGGCCAGATGTCTTTCAGCCCTCCTGCAGTGACTATTTATTTATTATTTCTTACCAGTGTTTGGAGGGAACAGGGCAGGTTTGTTTGTTTCTGTTGGAATTGAGCATGGTGCAAGGTCTGACATTACATGTTACATTTAAACTTCCAAGAACCTTAGAAAATATAGAATAACTTAAAAGGGGAATTCAAATAAATACTGAAGACTTCCATTTGAATTTATAAATGGAAAATCACTAATTTTTGGAGTGAATTTTTCTTATTTTAGAGTATATTTTCCCCTTACTGTATGCATCTGAGAAATAAAATAAGTTGAGTATCCCAATAACAGGATCCTACCTTGCTGCTGCTAAGTCGCTTCAGTCATGTCCGACTCTGTGCAGCCCCATAGATGGTAGCCCACCAGGCTCCCCCATCCCTGGGATTCTCCAGGCAAGAACACTGGAGTGGGTTGCCATTTCCTTCTCCAATGCATGAAAGTGAGAAGTGAAAGTGAAGTCGCTCAGTCGTGTGGGACTCTTAGCGACCCCATGGACTGCAGCCTACCAGGCTCCTCCGCCCATGAGATTTTCCAGGCAAGGGTACTGGAGTGGGGTGCCATTGCCTTCTCTGGGATCCTACCTTAACCATAGATTATACTGAGTTTCTGGGTTCAAAGAAAGTGAAGAAAATTATGTAAGGATCCAAAATCAGGAAAAAAGAAACAGCTGGAGGTTGAAAGTCAGGTGGGTGTTACCTGTGAGGATGAGTGCCTGTATTAACTCTGCAGCAACAAGGGAAGAGAGCTAACCCATGTTTGTTTAGCCCATGCACTGATTTTAATTTATTTTGAAGTTTGACAACTAAAAGTTGAGCTCAGGACTCCTGAATTTAGCTGATAAACTCCCAACTTGGAAGATGGGTAAAATGTAGACGATGCCTCTTGATTTCTGGTAGAAGCACATACAAATATTCTTTGAAGGAATGCTTTCCTCCAAAGAAAAATAAAACATTGAAAATAATGAACTCAGGTGCCACCCCAAAGAAATTCAGATATGGGAATTATCTTATATTATGCTTTCTATTAAAAAAGACCATATATGAAATATTTAAAGAAATAGAATATAGAGTCATGGAAAGGAACAAACACAATATCAAAAATGATCAGCAGATCTGAAAAATAAGCATACTTTAGATGTGGATTTTATGACTGTTAAAGTAAGAGAGATAAACACCATCAGTGGAAGGTCTTAGATGAAAAAATTTTGGTAATTAGACACAGATGAAAAGAGAATTGATATACTGAAGAAATTACCAAGAATGCAACATGGGCAGATAGAAAGATGAAAATAATCAGACAGAGAGGTTAATCACATACCGAATAGAATGAGAAATTGCGACATAAATCCAGTCATAGCCTGAGAGGGGCACAGTAGAGAAATACAAGAGAGGTGATGGTTTAATAATTTTTCAGATGCTATGACAGGTAGCAATGCACAGGGTCAGGAAAAGTATTGTGAACCATCACGATAAATAAAAAGATCCCTGCACTTTGATGTTCTGAACTAAAATTGTGGAACCCGGAGATAGAAGGCAGATCTTAGAGTGAGCTGAGGAAGCAGAACAGATCTCCTATAAGGGAGTAGTAACCAGACCCACAGCAGACACCTCAGTAGCAACAATCAAAGCCCGAAGACAAAACAATCAGTATCTTCAAAGTTTTTTAGAGAAAATTAAAATTTCTGAGCCTAGAGGTGAAAGACAACCATTGAAAATTTAGCAAAAACTGAAAAAATTTATGCTTAACGAACCTACTTTAAAGGAACATTCAGGAAGAAGAAAAGTCAAAACAAGCTAAGCATCAAACATGAACAATGATAATTTTATAGTTTTGAATAAAATTTTATTCAAATAAAATTGGGTCACAGGTTGCTGCACCATGGGGTCAGGACATCCCCAAGGAGACATCCAATTGTGCTCCTAACCAAGAAGTAAGCCTCTTATCTTCCTCAGTTATGAATGGGGCTTAGTAACTCCACTAGGCATTTTAGAAAGTGTGCCTTTCCAATGGGTAATTTAAATTGGCATGAATATTCTGTGGTGAGGAGGAATTTGCCAAGGCCATTGAAACATTTGTGTTAAGAATTTAAAATGTGTTGCTTTGAAAATGTTTTTACTGAGAGCACTGGTTTTATCAAGAATGGCATTATTGTTGCAAGAGCAGGAGTCGCTATAAACTGAGTGATTCTTGTGCCTGTTACCCAATACTTAAGAAAGTATAAACTTTTTTATCATCTGTGGTCACTGGGCCTATCAGTATGAACAGTGTTACAGTTCAGTTCAGTCTCTTAGTCGTATCCGACTCTTTGAGACCCCATGGACTGCAGCACGCCAGGCCTCCCTGTCCATGACCAACTCCTGGAGTTTACCCGGACGCATGTCCATTGATTCGGTGATGCCATCCAGCCATCTCATCCTCTGTCGGTCCCTCCTACCTTCAATCTTTCCCAGCATCAGGGTCTTTTGAAATGAGTCAGCTCTTCACATCATGTNGACCAACTCCTGGAGTTTACCCGGACGCATGTCCATTGATTCGGTGATGCCATCCAGCCATCTCATCCTCTGTCGGTCCCTCCTACCTTCAATCTTTCCCAGCATCAGGGTCTTTTGAAATGAGTCAGCTCTTCACATCATGTGGCCAAAGTATTGGAGTTTCAGCTTCGACTTCAGTCCTTCTAGTGAACACTCAGGACTAATCTCCTTTAGGATAGACTGGTTGGATCTCCTTGAGTCCAAGGGACTCTCAAGAGTCTTCTCCAACACCACAGTTCAAAAGCATCAATCCTTCGGCACTCAGCTTTCTTTATAGTCCAGCTCTCACATCCATACATGACCACAGGAAAAACCATAGCCTTGACTAGACCTTTGTCGACAAAGTAACGTCTCTGCTTTTTAATATGCTGTCTAGGTTAGTCATAACTTTCCTTCCAAGGGGTAAGTATCTTTTAATTTCATGGCTGCAATCACCATCTGCAGTGATTTTGGAGCCTCCAAAAATAAAGTCTGACACTGTTTCCGCTGTTTCCCCAACTATTTCCCATGAAGTGATGGGACCGGATGCCATGATCTTCGTT